>CM070034.1:45891941-45903269 GCA_036250615.1 Ptychadena robeensis | reverse complement strand
TTCCTCGATCTAATCGAGCATTGATTGAACCAAAATTGAACCATGTGTGGCTAGCTTAAAAAGGCAACCCAGAAGTTTATATTTACCCAAACTAAGTATGTTGCTCGATTAGGACACAGTGAGAGTGAAATAAACAATGTTCTAGAGCTGCCTTTATTTTAATTTTATTTACATATAGGTTTTGATGGGACATGTTATCTGCCTGCAATTAAAAATTATGGGTCAAAAAGTCAAAAGAGAGGTCTAAATACTTTCCCATGACAGAAGGTGTGACATCAGTGCACATTGGTTTCTATTATCTACTGCAATGAAGACGGTGGGGGGCACTTTAGTAGAATTCTGAATGGACATGGTGAGTTTTAAGCAGCTTCCCCAAATTTAAGTAGGCATTGTGCCTGCTGTATACACATCTTGCCTTTTGTTATAAAGCCTTAACTTTGTAATTGTGCCCATGCTTCTATGTCTGAGCAGTTCCTATTGAGAAAATAATACTTCTAAAACTTCTACAAATATAAAGTTAAGCTAGGAACACAGGGCTCGATTTAAGCATACAATTAATGTAAGATTAGATGAACCTCGATTTTGGTATTTTATCGATTGTACCGCGTGCGCTATAGTGTCATACAATCGTAATACAATATCAATGTAGAGAACATCGATTATTGACTAAAATCGTCGATGCCATTGATGCTCTACAAACTGTAAACTATCACTTCCTCTAATACAATTGTACGATGAAAATGAAAAAGTAGTACAATCATGGTACAATTCAACGATAATTTTCCAACTAGTCTGCTCACTTTTCAATCGATGTAAAGCTCTTCATCGAACTAAAATCGGCGATTGTACCATGTGACCGCGCTACGATTTTGGTACAATCGATGTAAATTTTCATTGATTTACATCAATTGTACGCTTAAATCGAGCCGTGTGTTCCTAGCTTTAGCTTCCATGCCTTTTACAATAAAATTCATAGAAAGTTGTTTAGGGGCTTAAACACATACAGACATCTATGTATTATATATTATATGTGTTATTCACAATAGTAATGATTATTTGGTGTTATTTTCTTTATGTAATTAGATTCAGTATCATTATTCGTGCAGAACGGCAGCCTCCAGCCTCCTAGCATAGTGATTTGCTAATCAGTGTTGGAAGATTGTAGCATGTTAATAAAACAAACTAAAGAAAACAAAATTATCATTTGCATTCTAAAATAACAAATGCTCCATCTGGCATACATAACAGATTACCCAGATGTTATCAGGCCACAGTCTCCACATTAATTAAAGAAACACTCAAGCATTAGCATCATTGTTTGAATAAATTAAAACAGAAGATAGTACTGGAAGATGTTTAATTAAGCAATGCCGGTGCTAAAGTATCTGTCAATAGCGGTATGACAAAGAATAATAAAAACTGATAAAGTAAGAGAATATCACATCCCTCTTGTGTTGGCTTATATCCAAACTGGATAGCTGCCATACATCTCAAGCAGTATAAATTAGGAGGATGCAAGGAAGCCTTATGATGCCTACTGAGAGAGGTAAGCCAATGAAAGACAAGAAAAAGCTTTAGTGACTTTATGGTATGTTGATCCCACAACATTTCAGTCTATGTGCTTTTAGATGCTTGGATATCTTAGGACCCTGGCAACCCTGGCAAGTGTCAGTAGACCCACAATGTAATTCAGGCTTCCAAAGTCTGTCACTTTGTGTACAGGGAGTGCAGAATTATTAGGCAAATGAGTATTTTGACCACATCATCCTCCTTATGCATGTTGTCTTACTCCAAGCTGTATAGGCTCGAAAGCCCACTACCAATTAAGCATATTAGGTCATGTGCATCTCTGTAATGAGAAGGGATGGCTATATTGGTCACTGGTTTGTTTTTGTTTTGTTTTTGAATGTCAGAAATGTATATCTGTGAATGTTGAAATGTTATATTGGTTTCACTGGTAAAAATAAATAATTGAAATGGGTATAAATTTGTTTTTTGTTAAGTTGCCTAATAATTATGCACAGTAATAGTCACCTGCACACACAGATATCCCCCTAAAATAGCTAAAACTAAAAACAAACTAAAAACTACTTCTAAAAATATTCAGCTTTGATATTAATGAGTTTTTTGGGTTCATTGAGAACATGGTTGTTGTTCAATAATAAAATTATTACTCAAAAATACCACTTGCCTAATAATTCTGCACTCCCTGTAGTTATATACCATATTTTTCGGACTAAAAGACGCACCCAGTTTTTAGAGTAGAAAACCAGAAAAAAATATATTTAATACGTTTTCACATCAATTGGGTTAATGAAATGGATTAAATGAATACAATATTCAATTCAGCCAGTAGATGTAACTAGCAGCAGTACACTCGCAGAACAACATCATCTTCTTCACTGACTGGAAGGAGGGGGGCCAACAGCTCTCCTCTCAGTCTCTGCTCTCCAGCTGGCTGTTTCTGTGTCCGTGGGAGCTTCAGAGTAATTGCAGTTTCCTCGGTAACGGAGAGAGGGAAAGATGCCAGTTCATCTGTCCCTCTCTTCATTGCTTATAGAGATGATCAAAGTATTTTTCAGATATTCGACAATTTCGAGTTAATTGCAAAGCCCCTGAACATGGTATCATCACCAAACTTTCAGGAGATATAGAGAAGGGTTGCGGGAACATTTGAAAGAAAAAAGTATGTCTCTAACACAAATAGTTTTTGCACAAATTAAGTTCAAAGTTAAGTCAAAATGTAGAAAATTCGGAAATATGACTTTAATTTTTAACTTCATTTATTCAAAAACTATTTGTGTTAGAGACATACTTTTTTCTGTCAAATGTTTCCCCAACCCTTCTCTACATCTCCAGTAAGTTTGGTGATGATACCATGTTCAGGGGCTTTACAATCAGCTCTGAAATTTAGCAAGTTAAATATTTCGAGCATCTCTAATTGCTTATGCCAGCAGTGCTCTGAGCTCTGTTGGCATAAGCAATTATACAGTTTGAATGGGAGAGCCGGACACCGGCCGGCATCTCTTATCTTATAGCTCTCTGTCTTATCTTGCCGGGAGAGCTGTCGGGAAGCCAAGGCGTGACCACTCGGCTGCGGGGGTCGCACATTCGGACCATAAGACGCAGACACTTTTCCCCCCTGATTTGAAAAAGTGCGTCTTATAGTCCGAAAAATTGGGTACGTAAAGCCTCCCATACATCTTTAGATCACTCCATACAATTTCCTTTAGATCTACCAACAACTATGTAGTGCCGAGTCCTCCCTGATAGAATACAAAGTGGTTGGAAGGATGAGATAGGTCCTCATATTACATGGTTTTGGTAAAAGAAAGGTTGATTGTACAGAATTTGTATGATAAGATTGTAAGGTGTATGGGGGCCTTAATGCTCTTTCTGTAAAGAGAAAGTTATCTTGGCAGCTGTTTGGTCTCCCTCGTTTCTTGTGCCTACTCTTTTTAGCCTGATATTTCTTTTGCAAGGGTGATGCCAATCTGAGTATGTAACTATGTAAGTTCTAATCATTTCTGCTCACATGACAGGTCCTTGCAGTCATAATTAAAATTATAACAAGAAAGAAAACTACGGTACTTAAACAAGAATAACTCATAAAATAAAATAAATCAGAGACAAGTAATTGCATGGCACATGACGGGGCTGGAAACATAGGTTTGCTGACATATAATAGAAAATTGTTAACAATATAAAAAACTCAACAAGATTCTTAAAGATATTTTAATATTCATTTGTTGCATTCTTACCTGATATAGCAAAGCCACTGAAACCAACAGCAAGAACAAGGAAAGAAATCGCAATGCCCTTAGTGTGAGAATACCCAACCACCAGCAGCAGTGTGGCCTCCATTCCAAAACCTATAAGTGTATAGAATTGTAAAGTGTGTTATTGTCTCATGGAAAATTCATGTCTTGTCACATGGAAAATTCATCATATACATTATTTTACATCAAAGGCAAATTCGTTATTTTTATTAGAATTCAGAAACGCATGATAATAGTAGTAATGCTGAGAAACACAGGATCATTTTATTACCTCCACAGTTCATGATTTTCCTAACAGTTGTGGTGCTCAGAATTTGTCTGCTTCTTAGAAAATCAGCCAGCTGTCCTCCAATGGGTACAATAATTGTCATTACCATGTGTGGAACAGCTGACAGTAGACCAACCTAAATGGGCAAATAGAAAGCTAACATTGACTGCCATTCCAATATATCGCAAAGAGTGCCATCTGGTTATAGCTTTCAAATAATGTACCTTGCTTATTGGGAATCCAAAGACTTCTTCAAAATAAGCCGGCTGGCTAATGAGCAATAAGTAAAATGTCCAACTTCTGCAAAAATTTGCTACAATGATTGCATAGACAGGCATTGAAGTAAAGAATTTCTTCCAAGGAGTCTTGAACTTCTAGAAATTGAAAAAGAAAAGTTCAAGTTATATAAGCCAAGCTACTCGCTTAGGGCTGGACAAATAGGTGGCTCAGGGGGTTAGCACTCTGGCCATGCAGTGCCAGTCTCCTAGGTTCAAATCTCAGTCTAGGTACTTTTTGCAAGGAACTTGCATGTTCTCCCCATGTCTGTGTCGGTTTGATCCCACACGCCAAAAAAGAATCTTCTATGTCTGTTACATTTGACATATACATGACTATGGTAAGGTCATTAGATTGTGAGCACCCATGAGAGACACTTAGTGATATGACTGTATGCTCTGTAAAGCACTGTGTAATATGTTGGAACCATAAAAAAACGAGACAATAAACAATGCTCAACAAAGTGTACAGTTATTAAAATGGGTGTTTTCACAGTGTATGGCTTGTGTTTCATATAACATAGAGTCTATGGCTACAATAAAAGTGTGAGTCCCATAAATACGTTTTGGGTGTGTAATCCACAGAATGTATGGTTTAGGATTTTTTTTTATTTTAAAAATATAAAATCATGTTTATATACATACTCATACTCATGTATTGCTTTGTATATGCAAAGCACCCTTAATATTTGCACCAGGCACTTCCAATGTTGTCGTGACTACCTTAAGATTTATTAGGACTTTATGAAGCCCTGTATGTTGCCACTACTGTGTGTTGTACTGTTTCAGGCGTTGATGCACAGCAAGTAACTAGCACAAGTGCTATTGTGAAATGTAGTCCGAGAAACTGAGCCCTTGTAAAGACGGGGGGGGGGGGGCACTCTCCAAATAGGAAATCTGAGGGATCACTGACACAGGAAGACACAGGACAAAATAGTTATTTTTTGCATGAAGGTTTTATTCTCCTTTAAAATATGAGGTGGTTAGGAGTATTAACAACACACTGTGCATTGGTATGGATAGCAGCAATGTGTAAGGTTGTGTAAGTATATGCAGTCAGGAGTATGCAATGTATCAAATACTGAAGTGTAGGTAGGGTATTGAGGACAAGGAATCATATATGCATAAAAAGAAGGGGTCAACAGTATGCAAGGTGTAGAGTGCAAGTGTTTAATAATGTGTAATGCACAGCTCAGTTTATGGATTACAGGGGTCAGAATTGTGTAAGGTTATGAGCAAGTAAAATTAGTAAGTATAACAAACAGAGTGCAGAAGTCTAGAATATGTAAGGTACAGGTACAAGAGCTCGTGATTCTACAACACTCCAGTATGGAGTATGGGAGTAAGTATGTAATGTGCATATGGTGCTTTAAAGCAAGCCATACACGTGTCGGATTCCATGGCCAATTGATCACTCACCCGATCGATTCCGGCGATTCTGCCGGGAATCGCAGGTGTGATCAATCGGGCAATTAAGAGTATCCATCGCTGCATACCACCTTGTCCAACAGATTCCGGGACGATTCCGTGTCCGATTGTCCACCTCACAAATGGCAATTCCCCCTGATCTGGGCAGAATCAATCTGATGGAACCAACATGTTGGTTCTCTGACGGATCCGATTCTGGGCCCCTGAACGATCGGACCTGATCGATTGGACAAGGTGGGCTGCATGCGATTCCGGCACGATCGTTTGGCGTGCACGCGCCCGGAATCGATCGTGCCGGAATCCGGTGGGAATCCGACACGTGTATGGGGGCCTTAACTCATGTAATCAGTACTTAGGCTAATAAAAGTAATAGAACCCATAATTACTACTTTATATGCAGTCTGGTGGCAATACTGTAACAATGTAATGTACTGTACTGGTGACAATGGTTCCATTGGCTTTATCATACTTAAAATCTATCCTGTTCATTTACAAAAAGTTGAGATAACCAGATTAAAGAAATATTTACACAGTAAGGTGAACACTTACACCAGTTGTAACGAAACTGCAGCCTTCTCCGATACTTGATTCAATGTATGATCTCTCCTCAGGCATGATGAAAGGATGTGCCTCTGGGCTCTCTGTGGCATGTAGCAGCCAAAACACATACCAGATTATGCCAAATACCCCTGTATGAGGGAAATACAGAATTACCCAGAAATGCATTTTCTGATTTACTGACTTTCTGATATTTGTCACTGTCATTCTTAAGTGCAATTCCAATTGGGCGGGGATGTGAGCAGGAAAAGCAACATTTCCTGCTTAACATGTAGGTCAATGGCTCCACCTGTGGCCTTATCATCAGCCTCAGTAAGGCACCACTTGGGCAGTTAAGGAACGGATGCGGCACATTTTTTTAGCCGCATCCAATCTGCTCCCATTACCTCTAATGAGCCTGTTTCAACTGCTGCCATTTGAATGCGGCGCAGTGCATAAAACAATGTATGGTTTACCTAATATTTCTAGCAGCACTACGACTGTGTCCAAACCGCCTGTTGCATCCATTGAAATCAATGGATGTGGATGCGGTATTGGTGCATTTTTTTGTGCAATGACAGTAATGGACAAAAAATAAATAAAGGATGCAGCAAATCTGCAAGTAAACTGCAAGTTAACCTTGGGGAAACTGTGACTAATCCGGACAGAAAACACATGCTTACTGCATGTGTTATTCTATCCGCATTAGTGGAGCCTAATGCTGGCCATACACTCTGAGATTAAAATTACTGTCCATTAAAACCAACCAATGAAAGCATTTTATCGGCCTGAAATCTGCACATGTCCACATGGTACAACCGATAAAATACGATGGTAATTGCCGTATTTTTATGGTCGTAATTTATTGGACATGTTGAAAATTTTGAATTGGTCTGGGAACATCGGGAAACTTCATACTGTTTTCATAGTGTTTACCGACCAATTACTGCAGAGGCTTCTCCTTTAAAAAAAAAAAAAATACATCACAATGGCCGATATAAACGGCGATTCATTTCGATGACATCCTCGTAAAAAAAAAAAAATAAGATCCTAAATTGGATTTTCAATGTGGTAGCTTTTTTGCCGAATATTACGATCCAAACCGATACCGCCGTCGGGATACATTGGTCTGTTTTAATGGATCATAATTTTAATCTCGGAGTGTATGGCCAGCTTTAGCCTGAATCGGAACAATCGATGAGGTGACCGATGCAAAGAATCTCCACAGGTAACAGGTAAGTATCTCTGAGCAACCTTACCCCCAGCTACATTTGGGGAGACCAGTATGGAGGTTAATGGACCTTTGATTTAAAAAGGAGTTGTAGCATTCTGATTGTACATGGACACCCAAGTGAATGTGATCAGCTAAGCACCTGTTTCTGCTGTGGTGGGGGTGAACAAACAGATTTTGTACTTTTCAAAAGCTCTCATAGACTACTATGACAATGTGTTTAAAAAGACAAAGAAGCAAGGCTCTGTGATCTTCTCCAGTTGACTTTGTTATCTTCTCGCAATCTACCTATTGGTACCCCAGATATTACTGTGTACATGTAGTCTAATGTATGTTACCTAAATGCCAGGTTCTATATGAAATGCCTTCTCAACACACCACAAAGGTCCAATAATCATGCTGCAGAGCACTGGTGTAAAGTGATCAATGTGTTTATAATGTGTATGGGCTAATTCGTACTTGGTGATATTAAAGAGAATTTGGTATCTCAGACAATTATCACCAGAATGTTTGGCCAAATTGAAGATTTTGCCTAACTTTATTGGTGCCAGTTCCATAGTTACATCCTTTCTGAATTAAGATCAGACATCACCAGTAAAAATAGAAGGAAAGCAGGAACACAAATATAAAGCAGGGTACAGATAGATAGATATGGGCCAGATCGATGGCCGATTCGAGTGCCGTGCACTCTCACGACCATCTATCTGGTTCATATAATATGTGGTGATCGCTGTTTTCAAGCGGGACCAATCAATCCCGTTTGAAAACAGCCATATCCGACATGACCGTTAAATACGGCCGATGTCCGTTGCTTTCCATGGAAACTGCGGGTCTCCATTAAAAGCATTGGCTGAGCTGGAGAAAGAGCAGAGCTGTCTCCCCGGTTCCGCCGATATCTGACAGCAGCGTGATGACGACATCACGCTGCTGCAGGCAACTTCGGACGGCTCCAATATCGAGCTTTCTGTTCCCTGCTTAAGAATCAGATCTTCATAGAGGGTCTTATCCGTCCACAGTCTACCCATATCAAAAAACATTTGACTTTATATACACTTTAAACAAAGCTAAAGTGACATCTAGCAAGAATATAGTGAGGTTTAGGTAATGGGAGCCTACTGACCCAGACAGTCTTACCATAAATGTAGAAAACAGACGGCCAGCCAATATACTGTACGAGTACCCCTGCTAGTGGCATGGCGATAACAGCACCAGCATAAGATCCTGAAAGTGAAAATTAGAACGCTACAATGAAGCACTTGAGTTAATTTTTATATTAAAATATATATTGTTAGCCTTGCATAACAGCATGGACATGTATGGCACAATACAATTCCGTAAATTTTTTGGCCCTCTTGGCCTTGTGTTTAAAAAGACAAAGAAGTAGGGCTCTGTGATCTTCTCCAGTTGACTACAATCCACCTATTGTCACCCCAGATATTTACTAATCTAATCCAACACTGCATTTTAGTTAGTCTCAAAGATTATCCAACATTATGGAATATCTCTGTATCTGAGATTTAAAATAATAGGGGGAAGAAAGAAATTCCTATGTATAAACATATTTTTAACAGGTTAAGAAAATTGCACTTGGTTATTAGTTTCGACCTTAAGCAGTGGCACTAGTTGCCACGTTTCACAAAGACACAAAATTTGCAATTATATTTTGTAGGAAGAACTTTTACTACCACAGAAAGAAGTGGTTGCCAGTCTGCTTCTCTCCAGTGGAGGTGCCCACTTACTCCACAACCCGTGACATGCTGGATACGTTACTCCCTGATAAAACATTGGAAACATATATTTAGTTCAATCTCTCAAGTTGTATGTATAATGTGTGGAACAAAAAATAACAGATAAAAGGTCAATGTGAACACATATTTAAGAAAAGTTTTGCCTGCCATAGGCTTTATAAAACTGAGCAGCCAGTCTTAAGTCCATCAACGCAACTAACTGATTACACAGTGATGAAGAAGAAGGAGTAGACTCAGGATTCAGGAGTCATCATTCTGCTCTCTTTTACTGCCACCATATTTACTGCTGACATTTGTACAGTACAAATTGAGTTGAGTTGAACTCAATGAGGAGGCATTTTTGTATTTCCATTTTATTAGCTAAAGAAAATTATTTCTTCATTCCATATTTACATGGAATTTAAATACTGTATGTTTCAGACTATAAGACATACTTTCTTCCACCAAAAGTGGGGGAAAAATGAGGTGTCTTATGCTCACAATGTGTGGTAAAAGACATTTTTTTTAGGTTCCATGCGCCTGTATGGGTTCATCCAGTCAACCTCTTGATTGGCTGGACAGGACTATGTCATGCCGCTCAGTACCCTGAAAGGCATGCAAAGGAGCCCATCATTGCAGGAGAGACACACATAGTCAGGGCAGTACATGCTTAAATTTTTTAGCAATCCGCAGGCAGCCATAGAGGGGAGAGATGCATGCAGCTTCCCCCTCCACCCCACCCTCTTACCCAATGTGTAAAGAAAGCCGGTGATATCATCTGTATACTGACGGCAAGTGTTTACTTGTGACATCTTGTAGCAGTAATTGATATTGCATTGGGATTTTCCCCATTTAAGACTAATGCTTGAACACTTCATATATTTTTTTTTCTTGTTTTGCTGCTCTAAAAACTCTTATTGTCTGGTGCATCTTATGGTCTAAAAATACAGTACATTTTCATGATTTTATAACAGTTAAACAGATAAAGGTCAAAATTAAGTACCTACCTCAACTAGACCTTGCAGAATTCGAACAGATATAACACACCCGAAATGTGCTCTTGCTGCTGATGGAATCAGCATATTTAGGACTGAGGTTAAAAAAATAGCAGCACCAAAGACCCTGTAAGAATAAAACCAAATGTATCACAAGATTTCATCAAGAAATCTATGGGTTTTTGTAGTCAGCTCACTGAAAGGCTTTAATAAAAGAACTATATACAATTGTACTTTGTAGGATATTTAAATATTGTTACCTATTGGCAGCAAGTTTATTTGCTATGAATCCTCCAGGAATCTGAGTCACAATATACCCCCAGAAAAATGATCCATGGATCAGGCCAACTGTTTCTGGATCCCAATTGAACTGTGCTTCCTGTAAAGACAATTATACTTTATATGAAGGCTCTGTACACTACAAAGATACAGTATCAAATGCTACATGAGACATATGTTGAGTGTTAATGTTAGGCTCGGAATAGGGTTCATTGTTAAGATACTTATAAATATTAGATGACCATCATCCGCGAAATCAGAAATCAACAGGTTTGAACAACAATCATGTCACCATAGTGATGGCCGAAAAGTTCGCCCGGTGGACAGTTCGCAGCGAACCTAGCATGTTCGCAGTTCGCAATGCGGGCGAACATTATAGGTGTTCTATCCGCCCCCTATACCTTAACATGGGGACAAAGTGTGACCCCTCACCCTATAGTCAGGTGGCACAGTACAGCCAATAACTACTTTGCTATTATACTCCATCCAGTGATCTGTAGCTATAGCTAAGGTGTTCTGTTACATATAGTTCATCATAACTGACCAACAAAAGTCCTTCTCTGGGGTGGGGTTTGCTAATGGTGATTTCCCACCATTAGATCTGAAGAAAACAGCATTTTACAAAATCTATATTTTGGGGGGAAAAGTTTAGGCATTGACCCCCTCTGGCATGATACTGTCCAGGTGGTTGCACCCTTTTGACTTTTTTTATTGATATTTTGGCTACAAATATGAACTAAAGGTTCGCCCTCCATTAACCTCCTGAGCGTTTCACCGAGGTCCAGATTTCTGTACCAAAAGCGTTACGC
>CM070034.1:45880929-45891841 GCA_036250615.1 Ptychadena robeensis | reverse complement strand
CCTGCAAGCCATCTGGGTGCAGGTAACAGCAGCCCGAGTTAACTCGGGCTCATCCTTTTATGCAACTTTTTTCAGCCCGAGTTAACTCGGGCTAAACACCCAGAAGGTTAAAGTCAATAGAGGTTCACCGCTCGTGGCGGGTATTTGCAGAAGTTCGATTCGCCTGTTCGCAAAAAGCCGCAGCTGATGTTCGTCGATCACTAGTCACCAATAATAATTATAGAAAACTATAGCAGTTCATTTAGAGATATACCTTGATGATATAACAATGTATTACACGCTCGCAGAAGGATAATTATTTTTTTAAAGATTTGTATCTCTTCCTTTAGTAAATTGCTGTATTCCCATTTGGAAAATTATCTCTCACTTCCTGTCCGACAGAATAGAGAATAGGAGAATTTCCTTCCTTGGAAGTCAGGGACTGAGAAAGTGAGGCATGGCAGTAATACAAACATTTTATATAAACAATCAGGATTAAACAATTTAATAGTGCTCTTTGCAGCTTATTAAAGCTATTTATCTCCATAGAACCATTAAATAATGTAAGGCTTAAAGAAATGGAGCACTACTTGCCACAAGGCATTAATACAGCTGTTGTTCTGGGCCAGTTCTACCTCTATTTCCTTCAGTGATGCTGCCTCACAATGCATGATAATATTTAGAAAGAATGGTGCAGTGTTGTAGAATGTTAGCACTTACCCTAATGCCTACTGACCTGTGAGGTTGCCTCTGTCTAAGGTTAGATCAGAAGTCAGAAGTATGAGAAGCATGGCCAGAACTGACTAGACCAGGGTGGATACATTTTTTGACTTGTAGGCCACGATATGTTCTTAAATTTGACAGAAGGGACAGTCTAAGAGCCTGTAATGGCCACCCGGTATAGGTGTCCCAATTCCATGTGTCCCCAGTATCATTGATGATGATAGGGTCGTGTGGCAGGAACACTGTAAACTTTAATTTGCTGTACCACTTTTGATACATGCTCTTGTTCCCCCTTAATTTTTATAGAGGATGTCATCCCAAAGTCTATAAAATCCACAGTGTAGATAAAGCTGGCTGAGAAGAAATGGAGTCCCATGATATAATGTAGTTTAGTAGAAGAGGGGGGTAGCTTATTTTAAACTGAAAGGTAGGCAGTGGGCAGGTTGGACAGGTAAACTTTATACATAGGTATGCTTTCTTTCAAATTATAAAATAGCCACTTACCTGAATTTCTGGCTTTCCATCTACATAAATAGTATTATTATTCACCATTTCAACAATGGCCACACCAAGATTACATCTAATTCCAAAGGAAATACAGAAACCCAAACCACTCATAATGGCAATTATGTAACGCTTGGGCAATCCGCAACAATGGCAATCGAATCTGGGCAGTGTGTGCGTAGGGGCTTGTACAGGCTGTCCATCTTCATTTAGTTCTATGTTGTCTTCCTCAACATTTCTGCCATCAATTTTCCTTAAGGAAAGAGAAGTGGTTAAGTAATAGACAGATGTACACTTTTAATGGTCAGTAGATTAGCAGTATGTAACATTTAATTTCACTACTACTAACAAAATGTTTATCTTTTCTAGACACTGGATGATGATTGTCAAATATACAGCATGTAATGGTTGACAGTTTACAGCTGAGGCTCCACTGGGGCGGTTTGGGAGCGCCTCTTACGCTTTTTTCAACTCTCCCGAACTGCCCCCATTGTCCCCAACCTGCCTGTCTCCATAGTCACAGATTGGCCAAACAAAAAAACACAATTTACAGCATTTTCCGAGCTGTACCACAGCTTCGCTGGCCAGTTTTGCCACGTTTTTTAGTCCATTGACATCACTCATACAAAATACTATTTTCCTATGTGTTATTTTGAAAATCCACCACTTTACTGTTCCTCTAACATTGCAAGCTTTTCACTGTTCCAGATTCCAGAGTTCACACATTTCACAAATCATCACAAAACACTTTAAATTTTATATGTAAGGAAAAAGAAAATAATGTAGGTCATGTTCATTGATAGGCTCTACATAAACTTTAATGCCTTCATGGAGCAGTCAATTCACAGAAGAATAGATGCATGAGCTACACTACCAGGGAATTTTGTGATTGCATGATCACTGAAATTCTGTGTTGTGAAATGGTGGGTTGCATATTTTTTAGGAGATACCCATTCCTATATCATAAAGATGTATTGTGCCCACTACAAAAAGAATTAATTAGCAGATGTGCAATAAAGAACCAAATGCCCTTTAATGATTAAAAAAAAAAAAAAAAAAAAAAGAACCAAATGCCCTAGGTATACCATATTGCCAAAAGTATTGGAATGCTTCTCCAATATCTCATGGAAATCAAGTTTTCCAATTATTTCAATGACCACGCATGTATAAAATCAAGCATCTAGGCTTGCACACTGCTTCTACAAACATTTGTGAAAAATTTGTTATTTCCTGCATGGTTATGTAATAGAATGCCACATGTGCAATCCAGTTTGCGAAAATTTCCTTGCATCTAAATTTATTATTAGGGAAAATTGTAAACAGCAACTTAGACACAAAGTGGTAGGCAACGTAAAATAACACAGTGGGGTCAGCATATACTGAGGTGAACATCACTTAGAAGTCAGCAACTTTCTGCAGAGCCTCAAGCAACGTTCTGCATAGCCAGATAAGCTCAAGAACAGTATGCATGGAGCTTCATTGTATGGGTTTTATGGGTGAGCAGCTACATCCAAGCCTTTCATCATCACCAAGTGCAATGCAAAGTGTTGAATGCAGTGTTGCAGTGCACGCCTCTATAAAGATCCATGAAGACCTTGGATGAGTGATTGAGTTAAATCTGGAAGAACTTGATTGTTCTGCACAGAGATTAAATAATGCGTCCACTGCAAGCCAGGCCATTTAACCCAACATCAGTGTCTGACATCTGAAAGAATTCTGGAAGAATGTTCAAAAACTCCCATAACACTACCAATCCTTATGTAAAGCTTTCCTATAAGAGGTGAAGTTATTATAGCTGCAAAAGGTTGGAAAACTCAACATTAAAGCCTTTGGCTTAAGAATGGGATGTCATTAAAGATCATATAAAGACAGGCAGACTAATACTTTTGGAAATGCGGTGTACAAATTATTAAGTATATTGTTACAGCAAACAGCTTTCCCATATCATGCAAATCCAATGAACCTCCCTATATATAACAGAGTTGGTGATGGAGACATATTATCATTTTAGAGAACTCTACATGCAGATATATAACTCAGATAAGCTAAAAGAAATGGAACAATATCAACGCAGTAAAGATTAAAAAAAATATGAATCAAATGTACTATATATCTATCTTATCTATAGGGTTTTTAATGATTAAAAGATCTAAATACCTTTAGGATTATATAAAATATATGCAAGTAATAAATAGATTTCAAATAAGAAGAAACAAATAAGTTGTTTGTGAATTATTTTTATACTTTGAGTCTATATTGAAGATGAATTAACAATAAATGAAATGTATTATGCTATAAAACAAATAACCTGGTAATCAGTGTTTAAATTAAGTGATTCATTAAAAAAATCCTTTAATTTCATATGCAAATAAAAAACACTTCATTTTTATCTGAAGTATTGTAATAACTATCTATACACATACATTATTGTATCTTTCCTTCTTTTTATTATGTATTTTATCCTTTGTATGACTGTGAGAACTCAGTTAGTAAAAGATTTAATCCGTAATTACCAGGAAGAAACTAATGTGCAAAAAATACATGCTGTCACAGACAGTTAAAGTAATCAGATATTTCTGAAATCAGATAACTGATCAGAATAATTAAACAGAGAATGTTAAATAATTTGTTCTCAAGTTTTCCAATGCTTTTTTTCTGGGACAACTGATGGGTTGGGTTGTCCAGCTCATGATAAAATACTTCAATCTACAATTTCTCTAATTGATAATTGTTTTAAATTGTAGGGGTCCCCATACACCTTTAGATTTCTCTGTCAGATTTCCTTTAGATCTCCTTTTGTTTAACCAAAACCATGTAATATGAGGGACGTGCTAAACAATCAAGTCTACCTGTGTTCCATAGCAGAGGACCCTATACTACATAGTTGTTGGCAGATCTAAAGGATATCTGACAGAGAGATCTAAAGATGTATGGCCAGTTAAGCCATTAAAACATGTTACAGCATCCAAGTGGGATTCAACGCCAACAAGTTTTGTTGTCTATAGTTCCAGGTAATAGCAAAGGAAAACCCTATTTAATTGTTTTTAAAGAACCTTCCCAACCATTTATTTTCAGAACCAGTGATCTGAAAAACAGGAACTCAAGTACCAGGGTAGAGAAACACTCTTTTAGAATATAGAGATATAAAGCAGGTGTAAAAAGATATTCCTTACCTTTGCAGGTGCCCTAGGGAGTCACCGATGTTATTCTTCACCTCATCCTTTCCAGGATTCAGGATTTTTTCCTTGAATGAACTGAGTGCTTGGAAAGGCATTGTAAATGGTGACAGTGGTGATTCTACTGCAGACCGCTCATCATTGCTCTATCTCACCCAGAAGATGTGTTCCCTTCTGCTTTTGGAAATATCATCAAAGTTTCACCAGTTCATTTCAAATGACCAAGCTCTAAGTTTCCAACAGTTCCTTCCAAACCTTTACTTATTAAATTCAAAAAGTGACTTCTCATGGAATCCGAATGAGATGTTTGAACTGAGTACAGGTTATGACAAGTGTAATTATCCCAGTAGTAGATGGAGCAGTGGATCTCACCTCAGTGATCTTCTATCTGGAGGGGAAGCTGACAGCTGTGCAGCATAGCAGTAAACCTATTTTCACATGTGGAGTTTAAATGATGAGAACCTCATGCAGTAACAATATAGGAGCCAGTGTGCTTAGCTTCCCACTCCAGGATTAAACAAAGGTACACTTTTTTCAAAAGATTTTTCAAGGAAATGTGCAGGACAAAAAAGAGGTATCTAATATTGTACGCGTGCCCAGTCGGTGCCCTTGGATTCTGAGAAGTGATAATGATCCTGTTTGGTTGTCATGTGTCCCTGATATTGGGAGAGATGCTACACTAGTCGATGCTATAGTAACGAGGAAGCGATACAGTCCTGCCAGTTTAGTTATTAATAGCATCCCATACAAAAGGGAGACAAAGGACAAGTTTATTAAACATTTAAGGGCTTCTTCCCATCTCCATGACGCATGCAGGTGGTCACGGACTGAAATTCACATATATTATTACTGAGCCTTTTCTTTTTTTTCAGGAGTCACAAGTCCCATTAGTGCAGCTGTGTGTCTGTGTTCCAATTCCTATGACATACATTTGACAGAAAGCAAACAATGTAAAGCCAACATTTGGAAAGCCATGTTTGAAACAAAACAGCTCTATGGATGTGTCACAATGGCAGATGTTCTGTGGGTATTACAGGGTAACAAATGGAAATAATCCAGAGTATTAAAACATTTTTTTTATTGTCTATTATCCCAAGAATAAAAGACAGGAAGTTGCATTGAAAAAGTTGACCCAAATTGTCCTTTCATCAATAAGGAGTAAAATACTTCATATATTTACTGGGTTATTTATTGAAATAGCTGTAAGCTTCAACATTTGTATACAATAAAATATGTTTATAATATTAGAATAATATAGACTATTACCTCTATAATACCCTCAACAATGTTTATTTTATCAGAATCCTCCATGGAGCAGTAAGTTAAAGCAACTGGACTAGCTAAAATTTTCTTGAAGATATTTATGAGCCGTCCAACTGGTTTGAATTTCTTAAATTCAGAATAATTATTATGGTCATCATTTATTTTTATAGCGCCAACATATTACACCGTGCTGTACAATAAATAAGAGTTGAGATGCCACACAAGATACAGTTACAGGTTATGACACAGGAGGAGTAGAGGACCCTGCCTGCCCAATTGGGCTTACAATCTAATAGGTTGTAACAAAGTATACAATAGGTGGGGGAATAATGTGTACAAAGCTCTTTCTAGAAAGCCTACCCTGGGAATGGATGCTTCTCAAATAGGCATAAGCTGTCCACCATAACCACTGTTGGGCTAGCATTTTTTGTAGGTAAGGCGTTGATTACCTATATATACTGCTATAATGTATGAATATATTGCTCCAAACATTGTATGCGGAAGACAATAAGTTTTACACTCTTCAACTTACTAAGTAAAAGAAAGGTGTGTGAATGCATGGCTCTGCAGGTATGTGCCAGTTTTTTGCCCTAACTGGGTCCCATGCATGTGCCAGAAAGTTGTCCGTAGTGCAAAATTTAGGAAAGTCATTAATTTCAGGGTTGCCTTATGGGACAAAAAGGGTTGCCTTATGGACTTTTTCCTATTCCTATTCATAACATTGAGAACAAGTCCCATCATTTAACCATCCAGTGTGGTAAAATACAAGCCAAATTGAAACCCTTAGGCAAACTAGTACAGGTGACAAGTATGATACAGAGACAGCAGACATGGTAAGGAACAGGTATAGTAAAATTTTAGCAATGGCTAGCAGAGTAAAATAAGCACAAAGATATACAGACAGCTATGGAACAGGTAGCACTGCGTACGCACGGGTCACAGAAGGCAGACTCAGGGGTTATCGACAACACTCAGGTCCCAGATCGCAATGGTTCATAAGTAGAACAGCAGGGAAACTGGGGTCACAAAACAGACGGGGAAGCACAGAGACAGACAGTGGTCCCATGAGGCACTAGGTGCACTAGGTGCAGACGCATTAGGGGCTTGGCATTTTACATAGTGATGTGTCAAGCAACATGCTGCTACAGTTTTAATAGATGGTACCAGATAGCATGTTCCTCATTGTATACAACATCACTACTTTGGATGAAGAAGTGTGGGTGGCAACTCTGCTATGGAGAGTTCTGGCTCTGAAAGAGTCCAGAGGGGAGGTGTGTACCGGTATATATTACATGACACTTTATACATGTATAAAACTGTTTCCCGCAAAAGAGAAAAATACTGGGATAAAGAGTTAAGGCAATATAATCACGACAAGGTGCAACCATGTTAAACAATTCTCCCCACCATCTAAGCATCAAGTATCCATCCTAGTCTATCCCAGCAGACTTCTCTCTTGGCTATGGTAATATACATCTACCTAGTATTAAAATTTCTGAATTATACTCCTCTCTACAACCCTCTGATACCTCACCTGTAATATATTTGCTTGAAAAAAGCAAACTACTAAACAAACAGTAACACGGTGGAGTATATACAGAATAGCTTAAAATTAATTGACAGGGAAACAGATGTTCCTTTGTGTTTAGGGCAAAATGAGATGAAAGCAATGCTAGAGGAACACTAACTCGTATGTCAGCATAGCAAGAGCCTAATTATTCCACAGTCCATTGTGACTCATCTATTATATAATTATGTGGTCCATATAAATAGTATAAATTGAAACATCATTTCCTTACTTTAATAAAAAGACTATTACATTTTAGTATTTTCATAAAGCAATACGTCTGAACTGTTTAGGAAATAAACTCCTGAAGTATATAGGAGAAAGTATAAGAACACGTAAATGACCAATCTTCACTAAAACAAGAAGGATTTTGATGTACTTTGTTTTTATTTAAAATACTGAAGCTGGGAATAGACGGTACGATTTACCGTCTATTCCTAATCCGATTCTCTGCACTAGGAGCGGCGTGATGATGTCATCACGCCCACCTGCTAGTGCCGAGAATCGGACGGCACTCTTAATGTGCAGCTCATTACTTCGGCTGGAGGCAGCCGTGCCCAGTCGAACCAATGGGATCGGGTTAAAATTTACCATCCTGTCTGATAACTGTGCGATCCGACAGGATGGCTGATTTTACCCCAATCCTCGTTAGTTGCTGCATCTAATTCCTGCACGACCCAATCCTTAAGTGATGCAGGAGCGCGCACGGCATTGGATCGGCGGTCGGATCGTGCAGAAATTGGAATGTGTATGCCCAGCTTTAGAGATTAAAGTGTTATAAACAAGGAAATGCTTATTGGCTCCCTTTGGTCTAATACATTTAATATTACAAGCATTTTGTTATATCTGTTGGATAAGTTCAAGAAATTTCCTAAGAAATATGCTGCCCTATGGCGCCATTTCTGTCCTTTTTATCATATACCCAAAAGTGTGTTACAGGCAGGAGCAAAAGTTAGCACTATGCCAATACGTTTTGCAAAGCAATTTGGTTCCATGTATTTTTAAGCGTTTTCTAAAGTTTTTCAAACTGATCTTTTTATACATTTTTATTACAATTTACCATATATAAAATCACTGTTTTATAAATACAAGATTTTACAAAAGTGAGTACAGTCTTAGGCTTTGTTTCCATTGCGTTGGGACCCCTCCGCTAAGCGTACACGCTTAGCGGGAGGTCCCAACTTAACAGATAGACTTACCTGCTCGGTGGACGGGTCTGTCTTCATTGCGCTGAGCTGATTCGCCGGTGTCAGGCTGAACGTAGTCGAGTACGTTCAGCCTTTACACCGGCGGATGTGTAAACAGACCATCCGCCGGCAGGCTGAGTCTGTGGGATACGTCGGGATCCCTGCTAAGCGTATACGCTTAGCGTAGGGGTCCTGGCGTACAATGGAAACAAGCCCTTAAGGGATAAATGTCTTAATTGTTCCCAATTAGCCATTTCCCCTCCCAGATGTCAGGTAACTTGTCAGGTGTTACATGATCGCAGGTGTGTCAAATATGTTGTTATCACTCATAGATGTTCTGCATGGCACATCATGACAAATAACCCTCTGAGGGTCTGAAAGAGAATTGTTGCTCTGCATAAAAATGGTCTGGGCTATAAAAAGATTGCCAACAACCTGAAATTAAAGCTGGGCATACACAAGTAGATTCCCAGACAAACAGATTAGAGCACAATCAAGCTCCGTGACTGATCGATAGTACTCAAATCTATTTACAAATCTACCCATGTGTCCCTAGCTTAAGACAGATTCCACTCAGAGTAGAACTCGCCATGGTCATTCAAGGATGTTGAGTGCATGTACTCAGTCGCACACTGCATCAAATTGGTCTGCTTGGCTGTTGTCCCAGAAGGAAGACTCTTCTTAAGATAATGCACAAGAAAGCCTGCGAATATTTTGCTCAAGACAAGTAGACTAAGGATATAGATTACTGGAACCATATAATGTGCTCTAATGAGACCAATCAACTAATTTGCTTCAGATGAAGAGTGTATGTGGTGTCAACGAAGTGAGGAGTACAGTGCCTAAAATTAAGCATGGCATTGGGAGTGTCATGGTTTGTGGCTGCATAAGGCTTGCTGGCACTGGGGAGCTTCTGGAAGTTCATTGAACTATCCCCTCCATTTAGAAACTGCGCCTCAGGACAGTATTCCAACATAAACATCCCCAAACATACCTCCAAGACAACCGAGTGTAAAGTTGCTGCTTAGCTAGCCAAGCATTTCATCAGACCTAAACCTTTAACATGGAAGGTGGAGGAGCGCATGGTCTCTAACATCCACCAGTAGCAGTAGCACAGAATTCATATAAAATTCATTCTTGTCATAAAATTAATGAACATAGTGCATACAGTATGAGAGATTGTGTGCTTTCAGACTCTTTCTCTGTACACAGAAAAACAGGATGATACATTTTTTATCCAGTTGAGGAAAAAGTAAGCTGATGTGCTAACAACTTTCTAAGATATGACACTCAAAGCTCTCCAGCAGAGCCTGGATCCATAATCATCATTGAATTGCTTTATTCTTATTTATTGTACAACACTGCAACATACTGTGTGTTGGTACATTATAAATAAGTAAATAATAAACATTTCCTGGACCAGCCTGTTTTAAGGCTTCATCTTATTCCGGCATTCTTGCTTCTGGTGTTGAGATTACGTATTTAGTACTTCAGTACAAAGAACCCACCTGCCATTGTCCTCATCCTATATGGTATGCCAGTTACCAGGGGCATCTAGTCCACTAGTATTGTTGTTATCCCCCCTTCCCCTTTATTATTGTATTTTCTATTGCATTAGTTTTAACTGAAAATAATTTTCATATTGATTGGTGGACAAACGTGCAACATATAGTTTAAAATTTTAGAAAATTGTTCATGCTAATACAGTGTTTCTCAACCTTTTTAGATCCGCGACCCTGGAAGTGAAGTTGTGAAGTGTCATTTCCTATATTTGGAACGCGGAAGTGTGTCACTTTGGCATTACAAATACTGGAAAATACATTCCATTAAGTCACTCAGCACAATCAGGTAAGTGTAATGTCCCCTACCCTTATATTCTCTCATCCTGCTTGTGCAAATCATGTGGGGGGTGGGAAGATAGGAGGGAGAGTAATGCCCCATCCCTGGCATGGGGGGCTTAAGAAAGGAGAAAGCATTACTCTACCCTTAACTTTTCACTCTGCTTGTGGGAATCTTGTTAGCAGCAGCTGTGATGCTTCCAGTGAACTTGGCCACCCCTTTGAAATGGTTGTTCGACTCCCAAGGGAGTTCCGACACACAGGTTGAGAACCACTGTGCTAATGTCTAAAGCCCCCTATACACCTTTAGATCACTCCATACAATTTCCATTAGATCTACCAACAACTATGTAGTGCCGGGTCCTCCCTGATAGAATACATAGTGATTGGAAGGTTTAGAAAGCTCCTCATATTACATGGTTTTGGTAGGAAAAAAAGGGGATTGTACAGAAATTGTATGGAAAGATTGTAAGGTGTATGGTGGCCTTTAGAAATATAGTAAATACAACAAAAAGGCACAAATTTTCCAGCCACGAAACTTTATAATGTCCCAGGAATGTTCTTTAGGCATTATGGCTGTCAGTGGCATCAATGGCAAACATATTTATATTATAGGGTATACGATGGGCTACCATGTTGTACGTGTTTTTGCCACATCCCAATAATAATATGGAA
>CM070034.1:45860236-45873372 GCA_036250615.1 Ptychadena robeensis | reverse complement strand
GGCACTACATAGTTGTTGGTAGATCTAAAGGAAATTGTATGCAGTGATCTAAAGGTGTATTGGGGGATTAAGTGTTCTGTTTTTAAACACAAATTTATACAAATGTATTTTCTAGAACGTTCTAATTTTGCAGTAATATTTTTAGAAACAAAATTCATAAAATATGTCATTTAGGAGGGAATTTTTAATTTATGAGTTAGGCTGTTTCCACGGTGTTACGGGCTCAGTTGACCTCCCCTGCATTAAGCGCATTCCTTCACGGGGAGGTCAAAATAAATTACCTGCCTGCCGCACTGACTGTTTACACAGCGTGGAGCCGATCCGCCAGCCGTAGGTTGACTTGGTTCACTGCGTTAACCTCTCCACCAGCTGATGTGAACTGTCAGTGCAGCAGGCAGGTAATATATATGGACTCCGTTGACCTCCCTATGAAGGAATGCACTTAACGCAGGGGGGGTCAACTGAGCCTGCAATGCTGTGGAAACAGCCTTAATGGAATAAATATGGATTTATGGTAGACCTGATGAAAGCAGTGTTAACAGGGGGCACGGAAAGTCATGCATATGTATGGGATGTGCTGTCATCTCCGCCAAGACGGTCTAAACATAGACATAGAGTGACCATTGTAGTGTATGGTTTGTTAATTACAAGTCCATGTCATTAGTCATTCCAGAATATATTTTTTATGTACTTTGTAACTTGTACACTTACTTAAATGGAAAAAAAAAGATATCATAATAACATACAAAGTAAAAAGTCATTCACAGTGGTCACCAGATTTCATTAGAGAAACAAACAATAAAACTGGAAGGTACATTGTTAAAATGAAAAATGCAGGGAGAAAACTATGATATGATAGAAGTTGTATCCCTTTAAAAATACATTTAAACTGTAGCCATACACAATGTTGTTCTGTGGTCAAGGTTTAAGGCTTTGGCTCCAATGACGCAGTTCGGGAGCGGCTCAGATGAGTATCTTAGACACGCCCAAACCGCTCCCATTGTCCCCAATGGAGCAGACTCCACAGGTGCAATGTTGCTGCAGCAAAAACCTGTGGAAGTGTCCACTGAAATCAATGGATGTGGATCAGATGTGGTTCCGGCGCAGTTTTTAAAAAACACATTGCGAACTCACAGCTTTTTTGCTGCAGCAGTGAAGCCAAAGGTCATGTGTCCACTGCTGGTGGATTTCTAACGGCTAAGGGCACACTCCTGTAGCCCTATTAATTTAGCATACCAAAGATGTGGAAAAACAGCACCCAAACAGCATCTGGACGTGTCTGTGGCGGCATCACGCGGTACTGCAATGAAGATGTGGCATTCCGCAGTTTCAAAACAGCACCATGGGTGCGCCACTTAAATAACGCAGAGTGAACACTGTCCCATTCATTAGCATGGGTAGTGTCCTCTCTGTCTTTTTCCCTGCTGCGGAGAGAAAAGAAGCAGTGGACACAAACCCTAAATCAGACAGAAACTGATTGGAAAATCTCCAACAAGTAAACAGAACAAAAAAAACAGACAGGCCACCTCTTTCACAGACAGCAGTGGAAGAAATCTCTTCAATGGCCTCCGACTGCAGCAAAGGAGTTCCCCTGTCTTCTATACAAGGGTGCCTGACACCCTAACCATATACGGTATGTGAAGATCAATCAAAATAAATAACCAAGAGGGTGATTCAAGCAATGCATAGGCTGGCCATACATGGGTCATTCTACTGTTAATAAGTTGATCAATGCAAAGGAAATCTAATTCTGTTTTACTGAATCGATCAACCAAAAAGATGGTAATCAAGCAAACAATTGAAAGAGCTGAGGTCAGTCAGGTTGGAAAATTTCAGTGGATTATAGATCAATTTGTAGCTCAATTCTTATAAGGAATCGAATGTAAGGCATTTGTGTTCCATCGATCACACGGTGTGATATTTCGATCGATTGATATTAGACTGACAGGCCATATTTAAACCCCCTGCCGTTCCTGACCGTCCCAGCTCGTGCAGCTCTGACCTGTTAGAACTGCACAGGATGAGCTGGGTTTGTCAGGCAGAGATCGAAACCACAGGAGAGCAAACTCCCTGGTCCATGTGTCTCCGATCTAATGAGGCAGCTGCAGGAGAATGGAGCACTCCCCCCCTCCCCATGCTCTCCTATGTAACCTGGAACATCTGCAGCGCCATCTAGTGGTTGCAGTGCTAATATGCCTGATACAGTGAATTATTGAAATCTTCATTATCTGATATTGGGAGTTCTTCTCAAAGCATCTGAACATGTTATTATATTCAGGATGTCTACCAGACTCCTGTATGGACATACTTTGGGAAGTTACAGGCCTACAATGTAATAATTTTTTTCCATTAAAGTCTATGGTGCGCTTTTGGTACAGAAATCTGTACCTCAGCAGTGCGCTAAGGAGGTTAAAAGATGATCTTGTGAGAAAACCAATCATGCAAATGTTGATGCGTGCATGGCTATCTTACGACAGTATGAAGTATAAATATCCATTAGAATGTACAAGCAGTGTCAACAGCTGGATAAACTGTCTGGAGCTGAGGTTTACCAATACCCATATATTACACTGAGCATTAAAATATATGAATATTAAAAATTTTTATTGGCTACAAGGATCACAACTACTGTGTAATTTCTAAAGATCTTCTGGTTACACCCTTTATCAGGGGTGGGTAAACATTTTAACTGGCGGGCCACAATGGGTTCTTAAATTTGACAGAAGGGCCGGATCATAAGCCCTTTAACAGCTGCCCCGGCCTAGGTGTAACAATTCCAGGGGGATGTATGGCAAAAACATTGTAATCTTTTTTAATGTCCTGTTCCACTTTCAACAAGAAAAAAATATTACAGTTAGCTTAAAATGCTCGTTTATTGCAATGAGCAGACATAATGCCTTAAGGTGCCAGGAGGACACTCCCACAGCGTCATCACATTATTACTCTACAGCAGTGGTTCCCAAACTTTCCTTGTAGGGCCCTTTTCTATTTAGGAACATTATCGAGCACCCCTTCCCTATTCAAACACATGTTAAGAATGAGGGCCCGTGCCCCCCTGGAATACCTTCGCGCCCCCCAGTTTGGGAACCACTGCTCTACGGCATAATCCCCATTGCAATATTCAGACGCCTCAAGGTCTTATACATTCTCATTGCAGGTAACAGAGTGCCTTTCCAACAAGGTAACAACGGGCTGGATGAAAAAGCTTAACAGGACGGATCTGGCCCCGAGCCTTAGTTTGACCATTTCTGCCCTATAGTCTTCATATCAGTTGTATAAATATTACATAGATTATAAATGAAAAGCTTTTGACATGAGATGAAAAATCTGAGTGGTGGAGATAATTTATTACTACAACAAACAAAAGACAGTTGCTTTTTTGTGCAAACAACGCCCCTAAAGTCAGGTAATAAGGAAAGAAACATCAATGGGTTACAATGGATGTGATGGTCTCCAAAGACAGGCTGATGTCCCACCAGTAGCTGTACTCTGTGTGAGGCACCACATAAGCCAGGCCAAGAAGTACCGTATTTTTCAGACTATAAGACGCACTTTTCCCCCCAACAGATTTCCCTGCCAGCCCCCCTTCCCCGTGTAGATGATGCCGTTAGGTGTACTCTCTAGTGACACAATTCTTGTGGCTGAAATTGGGTACAGCAAGGGATTTTTTCCCTAATTCATTTAAACACATAAAATATTTTTTTTCTGATTTCCTGCTCTAAAAACTGGGTGCATCTTAAGGTCAGGTGTGTCTTATAGTACGAAAAATATGGTACTTAGTCTAAGCTCCCAAGCAGCTCCTGATATGAAAACCATTTAGAACTATTGGTATTAAAAATGCAACCATTATCCTGGACCATCAAACAAAAATAAGAGCCTACTGGCAGCTAGATGACTAGATATTCTGTAACTGCAACACATACAGATAAGAATACTAACTATCTCTATGTTCACAGCGATCGCCTTCACAGATATGTTCAAAGGAGCACAAACTCAGCAAAGTTATAAAAGATATAGGACAGTTTATAGTAATATCCAACACTGACCATATGAGGCTATTTTTAGAGAAAGGCAGGTACAAACAAATGACTGTTACATGGGACCTTTCATAAGATGTTCTAGGCAGATTATAAATAGGAATCATCATAGGAAAATGTGCAAAACACAACTTTGTTTTAAGGTTTTCTTTTAATAAAGAGGAAAAAACTAATCAACAACTGAAATAAAAAAAATAATTGCTGTCTGAATTAAAAAAAGATAAAATGTGCTGGATGCCTGCTGAAGCTCCTCTGCAAACTTCAGTCAAAGACATGCATCTAATGGTTAGGAATGTGTTTTAGAATCTTACATTTGGTGCAAAACTAAGAAAAAAAAAGTCCTTGATATATTTTTAAGGCTGAATAAAAGTGCTACTCAATACCTTTAAGGTATTATATTTCCTTTTCAGTAGTACAAGTTAAGGGGGAAATAGCTTATCACCCTGAGGAAGAAATTGTGAAAAAGATCGGATTTTGGTTAAGAGGATAGAATTCATTAATCCCGGTAATAATAAGAACGAGCCCACAATCCCAAACTAAAATATGGACGCAATAAAAACACATCTTTCTGTAATGTCTGAGGCCTGAGAATGTTCAGAATGTAGATAGGGGTTGTGGGCCTTACACATATAATAACCACATGGAATTAGGAGATAAAACAGTACACTTTTGGTGATATCCATGTTCAGCTGCAGAAGTTTTTACAAAATGGGAAAATATTGATCTAGAAATCTGCTTATGGAACCACAGGGTCATCACATAATGTAGGGACGTGTGGACAGTAAAACATACATTTCGGAAACTTTGTAATATCACAACGCAGGGTAGGAATCAAGAGATCTCAAGCAGGCCGAAGATGATTATAAAACAATCCTTGAAAAATTTATTTAGCCAAAAAGGTCGCTTAAATCATTGCTCGCTGAACTGCTATTCTTCATTGTGGGTGCTGGCTGAGCAAAGCCTTGTGGGTTGAAAAATGGGTTAGATTGGACACCAAAGCCAGTCTGTCCCATCACTCCTGTATGTGTCACTGTGCCACCCATATTCTGAGAACCTTGTGGGGGAACATACTGGTTAATCCACGGATTCTGTTTCTGCTGTGACATCTGGTTCAGACTCACTTTAGATTTTTGTGATCCAAACAGATTGTCCAATGATGACATGTCTGAAGAAGGCTTGCTGAAAGAGTTCTGCTGCAGAGCACCAGGAGGGCTGCTTAACGTACTGTAGTTCTGCATGCTCGTTGGGGTTGACATAGGAGCCATTGTATTCATTCCCATAGGGACTGTGCTAGGAAAAAAGTTCTGATTAGGAGTCACAGACCCCATGTTCCCAAACCCAGAAGGCTGGAACCCTGTGTTGGAGTTAAAACCATTTTGGATATTTCGGTTTAAGCTCATGTTATCAGCAGGTGCTGGGAATCCAGTTGTGTTACTGAGAGGTGGAAAGCCACTTACGGCAGGTTTAGCATTGATTCCTGATAGACTGTTAAGAGAGCTCATATTTTCCATCAGGGTCATTGTAAGGTCTTTTGACTAGAAAGAAACAAATCAGAAGAAATCATAATTAATGTCAAAGCTTTTATATAACACACAAATATGTATAACACTGGTCTGTCAGCAAATAGTGACAAGTTTTATTCTCCTGAATACATACATGTGAATTTCCAATCTGTGGTGAGATCATACTTTTCAAGTTACTGTACAGTTGTGTTCAAAATTATTCAACCCCCACTGAAATTTAGTGTTTTGGCCATTTTGACATTGATTCAACCCCCAAGTGACATTCATTCTTAGTACAACATCCTTTTCCAGTTATAACAGCTTTTAAACGTGAAGCATAGCTACGGGTATCTTAGCCCATTCTTCAGTGTTGATCCATCCAGCGTTGACCCACGGATCAACGCTATGTTTGGAGGAGGAAAAACAAGGCCTATGAAGAAAAGAACACCTTGCCTACTGTGAAGCATGGCGGGGGTCAATCATGCTTTGGGGCTGTTTTGCTTCTGCAGGTACAGGAAGCTTCAGCGTGTGCAAGCTACCATGAATTCTCTTCAGTACCAAGAGATATTGGAAGGAAATGTGATGCAGTCTGTCACAAACCTGAGGCTTGGGAGACGTTGGACCTTTCAACAGGACAATGATCCCAAGCATACCTCCAAGTCCACGAGAGCATGGGTGCAGATTAAAGGCTGGAACATGTAGGAGTGGCCATCGCAGTCACCAGACTTAATTCTGATTGAGAACCTCTGGTGGGACTCGAAGAAAGCAGTTGCAGCGCGCAAGCCTAAGAATGTGACTGAACTGGAGGCTTTTGCCCATGAAGAATGGGCTAAGATACCCGTAGACACTTGTGTCAAGCTATGCTTCATGTTTAAAAGCTGTTATAACTGGAAAAGGATGTTGTACTAAGTACTAAGAATGAATGTCACTTGGGTATTGAATAAAACTGATAATGATGTGAGCACAGAAAATACATTTGTGGTTATTTCATTATTAATGTTATGTTATATTCGTCTGACTTACAAGTGCCTCGCTGATTTAATTGTAAACAAGATGAGGGAAATGATCAAAATCAATGTCAAAATGGCCACAACACTCAATTTCAGTGGGGGTTGAATCATTTTGAACACAACTGTATATACTCAAGTATAAGCCAACCCAAGTATAAGCCAAGGTACCTAATTGTATCTATAAAAACTGGGAAAACTTACTAACTCAAGTATAAGCCTAAGAGGGAAATGCAGCAGATACTTGCAAAGATAGTGGAGTTCTCAAAATGAAATATCACCATCTCCAGTAAAAATGAACAACTTGTCCACTAGATGGGGCTGCCGTCCAAACTTACATTTCACCAGTCCATCCCGGGAATACGGCAGATCGAATACTGACTATAGAAGAAAGAACAGGCAGCCAGGAATAGCGGCGGGCCCCTTGTAGCTATGGACCCCGTAGTGGCCGCTATGGCTGCTGACGTTTTTTTTTTGCCACTGGGCACATTCATTGCCCACACTGGAGACCGGCAGCTGCAGCAGAAGAAGGAGACTGCAGGCACGTATTAGAAGATCATTCAACGGACAGCTCATCAGTACATCGGCGCCCACATGGAGACCAATGAACACCCAGAAAGGTAAATGGGACCCTGACTCCTGTGTATAAGCCGAGGGGCTTTTTCAGCCCATTTTTGGCCTGAAAAACTTGGCTTATACTAGAGTATATACGGTACTATGAATATCTGAATTAATAAGCTGTGTGAGTGTCTGAAGGTCAGCAGACAATGCAGTGCAATGTTTAATCTCTGCTATGTATCCCTTTTAACATGTTTTTCTTCTTGGACCTCCTGGACTCCACGACTGGTCAGTACGGAATATAACTCTGCTAAGCCCTGATTGTGACGTTACAGCATTTCCAGACTTTCTTACCTGTTTAACTGGACCAGCCTGTGCCACTGTAGTAGGTCTCAGAGGCTGCTGGCTCTTCATCTTCTGCACTTGCTCCTGCTCTTTTGCAAGCTTTTGCTTCTCTTCAAGTGTAAGAGATACCTTATGGAATAAAATACATGTCAATCAATACAGAAATCAAATATTAAACAATTGAAATCAGATAAACTATCTTTTATAATATTCATAATGAATTGCAAGAATTTAAAAGATACTCTTTCACATACATCCTTAAAACCAGGGTTGTCCAATCTTTCCCTCATCAAACACTTCATGCTGAAATGATACTAATTTACCAATAGAATTCAATCATATCAAAAACACAAACTGTACATTACCAGGTGTTTAACCTTCTGGGCGTTACAGGCTTATTGCGACATTTTTTATGGCACGAAATAGACGCCGGCGGTGTGTGGGGAGAAGACAGAGGACGCCAAAAACACGGGGCCAGAAAGGCTCAGTGTATCTGCGGCTCTTCTACAGAGCCACAGGCACACGGAGAGGCTGCTTGTGCTTGTGCCCGATCCCGGAACGGGCGCAGTTTGATTCCCGATCAAACTGTGGCCGAACTGGCTTCGGGCATATCACCCAGGAGGTAAAAGAAAATTAAATTAGCTTCTCAAAAGATTGGATAGTTCAAGGCAGTGGTTCTTACTTCCGGTATTTAGAACAGAGAAATGGCATCGCAGAGTGTCACTTCCATGTTCCACATATTGAAAGTGACCCTTCACAATGTCGCTTTCGCCACGATCGAGTAAGTGTTATTACCTCTCCCTCCTATTTTCCCTCCCTGCTTATGCAAATGAGAGGAGCTTATATTTAGGAATATATAATATATTATTATTCTTTCCGAATATTTTGTCTACAGAGAACTTACCTTGGTGGGCTGCTTAGGGACGTGCCCATTTTCTGGTTTTTCACTTCCACCAGTAAGGAAATCCTGTCCTATGTCAAATGTTTTATCAACCTGCTGAAAACATAAAATCAACCATTTCAATTTGATACATTGTCCTAAAATTTACTTTTACTGCATGTGCAAACCTGAGTTTTTTAGGTTATCCAATTTTCTTTTTAGATTCTCTCAAAGTTGACATTTTTCCAGGTTTTATTTAAAGTAACAATCTTGTGTAAGCCTTGAATATTGGTGGTCACAGTATAAAGGACAGTTCCCATTCATTTGCACTCCACTTACATTCTATTCTAGTGGTAAAAGAACAGGCTAAGATACTGTCCTTCACATCTCTTATGTGAGAACAATGGCCATTACAAAAGATTTTACAGACCTGCATAAAATCAAAAGCAGCATTTTAACCTTCAGAATTATTTATCCTTTGCTAAATTTATCTCCAAACTCATAGCTCAACTATATTAAACTGCTCCCAGGACCACTTTAAGTTTTACTATTATAATTGCAACTGCATGGAGACTGGGCCTGTGTGTACTGGACAATAGCCCTGAGAATCAAAAGTAGCTTTTTTGGTCATTACCTGATTGCTTGTTTTACCAGCTTGTTGCTCTGAATTCATATGCAACTGATTTGAGACGTCCAAAGACCTAAGATGGAACAAAACATTATTTTTACACCTCTCCAACAGGGGGCAAGATCAATTCCACTTTGAGTTTAGGTTATTAAATCTTACAGAATAGCCTAAAGCAGGGTACAGACGCTAAGATATGGGCCAAATCGATGGCCGCTTTAAGCGCTGTGTGCACTCACGGCAATCGATCTGGCCCATATAATATGCCCATCGCTGTTTTCGAGCCGGATCAATCAAATCAATCCCGCTCGAAAACAGCCATATGGCACATGACCGTAAATACCGCTGGTCTCCAGGAAAAGCATCGGCTGAGCTGGGAAGATTGCAGAGCTGTCTTCCCGGGTCTGCCGATATCTGACAGCAGCGTGATGATCGATTATTGAGCCGTCTGTACCCTGCTTAACTCTTGTTGTAATTAAAATGAATTATCGGAAACAGTGATAAGAGTTTCTTGCTCCAACATAGTGCTTTAAGCTGGCCATACACCTACCGTATTTTTCGCCATATAAGACGCACCGGCATATAAGACGCACCCAGTTTTTAGGGCAGGAAAACCAGAAAAAAAAATGTAATAAGTTTTCACATCAATTGGGATAATGCAATAATTTCAGTGAATGCAATATCCAATTCAGCCAGCAGGTGTCACTAGCAGCAGTAAACTCTCAGCTACACGACGTCATCTCTACATTGTACACAGGAGGAGGGGGGTGCCGGGCTGTCACATCTCTTCTCACTGTGCTTCTGTCCGTGGGGAGTGATTGCTGTTCCCACGGACAGAAGAGAAAAGGTAGATGCAAGTTCATCTATACTTTTCTCTTCAGTTCCTAAAAGTATAGATGAACTTGCATCTACCTTTTAGGAAAATAGACAGTTCAGATGTGAGAGTCGACAGTAGCCAGCATCTCAAATCTGAGAGCTTCTCCAGCTCCCCCAGCTGATTTCCATGCCGGGAGAGCTGGCGGGCAGCCAAGGTGCGACCACCGGCGGCCGAGTGGCCGCGGGGGTCACGCATTCGGCGTATAAGACGCAGGCACTTTTTGCCCCCAATTTTGGGGGTGAAAATATGCATCTTATATGCCGAAAAATACGGTAGATGTCTCGTCATATATCCTTTAGATCTACCAACAACTATGTAGTGGTGGGTCCTCTGCGATTGATGGTTTAGAAAGTCCCTCATATTACATGGTTTTGGTAAAACAACAAGAGATCTAAAGGAAATCTGACAAAGAAATGTAAAGGTGTATGGGGACCCTAAGCAATCTCTATGATCAGAGGTGACAGATCTGCTATAGTGCATTAGAGCGACATCTGTAGGTGGACCAATGGAATGTGTGGAACAAAGTCTACTTACTTCTGCTGTTCTTGCATAATATGAAGCTGTTCCAGCTTGGTTTTATGCTCTGCTTCTAGCTTGCTTAACATCTCTTTAACCACAGCCATGAATGAGTTGAACTGAAAAGGAGAAAATCTACATAAAAAACACTTTCATAATGGTCTTCTTACCTCAAGCCCTCAGCATGAAACCCCACAATGATTACTGCTGTAGCACATACAGGTTATGATGGATTATATTTGCACTCAAACTTACCTGACTGAGATTGAGATTATTGTCTATACTCAGGGGAATCAGGTGTGGCAGCACTTTTCCTGCCAGTTGTTCTTTGGTAATGCCAAGTTTCTTATGGTTAAATGTACATTTATAAATACCTGCCAGGATAAAACACATGCAATGATTTTTGGATTTGATACCATACATCATATTCACAGGCAAAGACACAACGGACCATAATAATTTTGTAGAGAAATTAGAGACAGAGACACAGCAAATCATATATCAGTAAATACAAAGAATATACAGCAGGTTCCAGCAAAGCAGACAGAGCTGGGCCATGCAGTATTCACTACATATACCTCAGTGAGGCCGCTTTTACTTCCAGCAGAGTGTTAGGGCTGAAACTTGTGTCTATACATGTGTCTATACTCTTATAGTTCCAATTCCCTGAACCCAATGACCAACTTAAGCAGAAATACATTTTATAATCTGGCTCTAACAACTTACCCATGAGCAGCCATTTACAAATGGGAGGAGATAGGAGTCTGTGTCACACAATTATTTTAGTGCAATGCAGAAAGTTACTGTAATTGATAGTTAATAATAAGTTAATGTGTATTCAACTCATGTTATCTAAATAGCCTCAATTCATCCAGCTATTACACAGCTATTTACATATAAATTGGGTTACATTTTATATTCAAACCAACAGACTGAGCTTACATGTGTATGTGACACAGACGTATCTCTTCTCCCATATGCAAATAGCTGCTCATGGGCAAGTTGTTGGTTGTAATCTGGCTTGGCTGGAGGGAATGGAACAAATTCCATGCTCCTGGGACACTGGGCTACTGCGTCCAGGATTTTTTTAACTTAAAAAAAGGAAAAATATTCTTTTACACATATGGACCATAAGATGTACAGTACACACATTTTCCCATTGACTTTGAGGAAAACATGTGTCTTACAGTCTGATAAATAAAGGATGAGCGTGTGTGTGTGTATACTAGACAATTTATTTACACAGACAAAAAAGGAATAATTACCCAGAATGCCCATAAGAACGGCTGGCTCTCTTGATGGAATTTGTTGTAAAAAGGGGATAATTTCATCAAGTACAAACCACTTATCTAGGTATTCTAAAATCTTCCCTAAGCACACCAACGAATTTACACGAACCTAGGTAAACAATAGAAAAATGTTTAATCATTTACTAAGAAAGCTTTATTTTATATCAGTTTTAAACTCTTTCACATACCAAAGTATCATACTAAGAAATGGCTCTATTACGCTTTTCAATTTTCACAAAATAGTGACCTATGTAGAGTGACCCTGTATATAAACAATGACGACTCCACCTTTCAGCAAAGGCACCTTTTGACATTATAAATGTACAATGTATGTTTTTTAGGATCAATAGCAACAATAAAAATTATACACAGAGACCATTTTTTTGCTCAGGTATTCAGACAGGTGAAGTAGCACAAGCTGAAGACTGATGGACCATGGAAAGAGAGAGGGTAGATGAAGTAAGTAACTGCATTTCACATGACATGACCCTTGAAAAGTAATCTGGTAAAAAAAAAAAATTACTTAAACCTAAAGAACAGCAAAAATGCTTACTTACTACAATGCCCACAAAGCAAACCTATTGGCATTGGGTTGGCATCTGATATATAATGCCTCTTGGCATCTGATATATAAAAGGAAAAAAGTTCATTTTAAAAGGCAAACAACCCAGAGTTAGAATGGACCAAAACTTGCCATCATTTCCAATTTCCTATTCAAGACGAATCCACCCGGCTGTGGAGTCGGAGAGTCGGAGACATTTTTGGGTACCTGGAGTGGGAGTCGGCAAAAAATGGACTGACTCCTACTAAATTTAAATGGGAATTTAAATTTTTAATTTATTTTTTATTTTTTTTAAAAATAGAAAAAAAATTACTTTAAATGTCGCAATTAACAAACAGTCATAATGAACGACTTCTCTGCTATAAGAATAAATACATGACGTGCATAACATTACAGCGCCCACTCTGACCTTAGCCTAAAGGCCCCCACACACGTAATGAGTGGGGGCCGACAGATCAGCTCAGGTGAGCTCCAGACTGCAGCGTGATAACGTCATCACTCTGCTTTCCACCCTTTGTGTGCTGGCCGTTAGTGTCAGTGGAGACCGGCGTCTTCATTAAAGCTAACGGCATCGGCGGAGATTATCAGACATGTCCGTTCTCTGGCCGGATGAGCTGTGGGGCGTCAGCGATCTGTCACCCCATGTGGGCTCCCCCGATCGGAGAGTGTGCACGTCCATCGGTCGGCGGCAAAATCGGCCGCCGCTTGGTGCGTGTATGGCAGCCTGGTAACTCTCGCTGATAATGAAGTAAATGCTTTTTGCCGGACTAGAGACGCTTGTATAAGTGAAGGGAATGGATCGCCAATAGTTGACAGTGGAAAACCACTGTCATTCAGCTGAGGCGGCAAATACTTAGATTGTTAGCTTTAACTTTACACATGACCAGGGGTGCACATAACTTTTTTAGTGAGTTCCTCAGATGAGTACCAGGAGATAA
>CM070034.1:45846411-45860136 GCA_036250615.1 Ptychadena robeensis | reverse complement strand
CATATTACATACAGAGGAGTCGGAGTCGAGGAGTCGGAAGAATCTAAAACTGAGGAGTCGTAGTCTGGAAATTTATCGACCGACTCCACAGCCCTGGACCAAAGCACAATTATGATAGTGACATGAGCGCCTCAGATTACAAAAAATAAAATAAATAAATAACAAAAAATAAATACCTAAAGCAATAGCAATCTGTTTTACAAACACTGCTCTGTTGTAGCTTCATGGTATGGTAATTATAATAGCAAAATGATATAACTGAAGATTCTAAGAAGTTTACTCGTGTCCTTAACATATCTTTTTTTGCTAGCTCACATTTAGCTTATGCTTTATAATTTCATTGTAAACCTACAACAATTTTTTTTCAATAAAAGTTACCTGAAAACAAACGTTCAAATTAAGACTTCTAAAAGGGGAGGAGAACCCAGTTATATACTGGTAATAAACAATAAAGCGGTATTTTAATTCAAAGGCATATACAATGAACCCCAGATCATAAAGCATTAAAAGCCTTTAGATTTGTGCATGTTGGAGTTAATACTGCATATTTTGCACCCAATCTCTAAAATAAAGGTTGGAAATAGCAAGAAATCGCGATAATGCATTGGACCACAGGAATTTTTCTCTTGTACTCACAGCGAGAGAAGAAGTCTGTAGGCAAGCCGACTTAATTCGTGGTATCAAAGAATTTTTCATGGATGGATAATCTATGAGGTTTGCAAATGTAGGAATGATGTTTAGGCAGAGCTCCTAAAAATAAATGAATAAAACATTTTAGTTTAACATTATAAACAACAACAATATGTCTACTTTTTCGCTCTATAAGATGAACACAGCAATTGAGGGAGAAACATCTATGTGTCCTATAGAGTGAATATACATGTTCAAGCAGAGGAGAAAAGACTCTCAGCAGTGATATACCTGGGAGGAGGGGCAATGCTAAGAGCTAGAACCAGGCTTTCTCCCCACTGTGCACTCTAATCTGCGAGTCTCTGTCTCACAGCAGAAGTAAATGCCAGTATACAACATTATTATGCACTGCCAAGATCCTGGAATGGGTCTGCAAGTCTCAATGCTGCCAGGGAAGCTCACCCGCTGATCAAATATACTGTATATTCTTCCTTATGCCAGGGGCACAGCAGGTAATATGTTGATTGCAATTATGTATGCCAATTAGCTGCATATTAAGTATAAGCATTTGGATTTGCAAGTGTAGTTAATATATTATCTGTTGTTCCCACAGTCCCTGCACAGGTGCTGGATGTCAGTTGGTGAAGTTCATAAACACTAGAACTTTCGGCACATGCGAAGAGAAGCAGGTAATATATTCACTGCACTTCCAATTCTAAGCAGCTCACTGGTATGCACAGACTGAATAGCATTGATGAGGGAATGTTTACCACAGTCTGTTTTTTCCTCCCCAAAACCAAAGGTGCATCTTATGGTGCATCTTAGATGCAATAATATTTGTAAGTATTTATTTAAAGTAAACCTCTTTAAAGTAAGAACATAACAACAAATGTCAACCAGAGAAATAAGATTGTTTTCATTTTTTAAGCTGGCCATACACCCTTTAGATCTCTCTGTCAGATATCCTTTAGAGCTACCAACAACTATGTAGCATAGGGCCCTCTGCGATTGAACACAGGTAGACTTGATGGTTAGAAAGTCCCTCATATTACATGAATTTGGTAACAAAAAAGAGATCTAAAAGAAATCAGACAGAGAAATCTAAAGGTGTATGGGGGGCCTTTACAATAAAAAATGGAAGTTATCATCTGAACGGCTGATCTAGGCATGACTGCACTTCTACATGAAGCTAAGTGCAGGAGGTTTACTGTTGGTAATTGGGTAATAGTAGCGAATCACAGAACTGACAGAACTGCATACCTGAATCTGAATTGAAGGTGCCTCCAGAGCCCGGTACACCATGGGTAACACACTGTTCTTTATTTCATCTGCTGGAGTCTTGGTGAGGAGAAGATCCATTTTTTGCAGGAATATTAGTAGAATCTAAAGAAACACAAACAATGAATATTCTCAAACTACCAAGTCAAATCAAGTGAAATAACTAAAATGTATTAACTCACCATGTTGCTAGCCTGACAGCATGAAAAATGAGAGACAACACATTTTTGAAAAGATATTATGCAAAGGTTGACAAATAAGGTACCAATGTTGAAACAAAATACCTATTCTAAATAGGAACACCATATACAGTGGACCCTTGAGTTACAACCAGCTTGACTAAAGACCAGCTTGAGTTACAACCAATTTTAGCTTAAATTTACAACCAGAATTATGGCCAAGCCCAAAACATGTTTCTGCTTGTGTGGTCGAATTTATGTGACCTGATGACACTAATAAGCACAGAACATCACAATAGACAATCTAACCAATTCACAGACTCTTCTAAGGAGAGAAAGGACACCAGATTCCTGATGTTCTTATGGAAGAGGACTTTCCTTCCCAACAATAACCACCTTCCATTTCATCCTCTCTTCCTGAAAGCCAAACATCTCACCTTGAATGGTGATAACAAATCTTGGTTTCTGTAGGCTCATTTTAACTTTGTGGTGAGAACACCAGAAACATATTGGTGTTTCTGGTAAATTACACATATTACACAATGACTTTTATTAGGAAAATTTCAGGCTTTGAGAGGTCTTGACTTACAACCAATCCTTTTGAACCAATTAAGTTCGTAAGTCAAGGGTAGACTGTATGCACTAAACAGGGGGCTTAATTTTCACAGCAAGATAAGAAGTGGCTCTACTGTCCCTCGGTCTGTGAAAAACTCATACGGAGGGAGGAACAAAGCGGATATCACAGAGTTCTGATGAAGTGCTTACTATGATTGAGGTATTGGGATGGGGACAGGGGTAGGCTTCCATATTAACAAGGCTCATGATCCTTGCCATGAGATCTTCAGCTATTCAAATGCACTTTTATTTAATACCTGGCATTTCAAAAACAAACGTATAGCTGCATTGCCAATGGACTACTGAAGTGTTAAATACATTTTCCTGTATCATCACACATATTTAACAGTTTACATGAGGTTAATGAGAGATGCTTAACACACACACACCTGTATTGGCTCCTGCTGCTTAAAGACAGGGCCCAGATCTGGTAGGATTAGCTTGGTGTACTCCTCCTTGGTGCACTCCTCTGCTATGAGCAGAACATTAGGCAGCACAAATGGAACCATATCTGGGTTCACAAACTCCGAAGTCAGTGCCGGTAAAATACGTTGTACAACAACTCGCTAAAAAAAGAAATGACATCAAATCTTAATTTAGGATGTGTGTTGTATGCATTGCTTTATCCATGGCTTCTTTCATACATACAAACCTTTGGCAGTTTTGGAAGAACTTTTGGTAACCCTTTAAAAAACTGGGACTTCTGGAGATTATCCCGTTGAAATAGGGAATCAAAATACTGCAACGTCACGGCACCAACATCATCGAAAAATGGAATCTGAAGAAGCACAAACAAATGAAGATTTTAACACTAAAATGATATCCCCATAGAATAACATTCAAAGTCTATTTAGTTTTATGCTAGAACACCTCCCTCCTTTTTTTTCAATAGCTGAAGTAGCACACGGCAGATAAAGACAAGCATCACCTCACTGCTCTTTCACAGTCAAGGTGAGAGTGTCTGCAGAAAGTTATTTTAAGCTATGTAACTGAAAAATGTTTCTAGAACAGATGGTGAACAAAAAAACAGTAGGTTGAGACTTAAAAACATAAAATGTCTTACACAGGTATGACATAAATCATATTGACATTCTTAAGGCGTCCATCCTTGGCTCGATGGGTGCTCAACAGAGGACATGACGATTGGACAGGGTCCCCCCAATTACTTTCAAGCAGGATTTATGGACTTGTCCATAACCTGTTCGACAGACCTGTCTTTGAGCGGCATTGGTTGATCCTGCTCGAAGAAAGGTATACATGTCAAGTTTTGCTTATAGATTAGAGCACAATTGATCCTGGTGAACTCGCACGTTACTTGATTGTGCTCTAATCTATTAAAAGCCGTGGATGGACAACTTTACACTGCTCTGCAAAGGTGCATTTTAACCAAAATATCAGGATTTGGTTATGCAGTCTACAGTTATATCTTTAAGGTCAATTATCCTATGACCACTGCCATTATTGCCAATGAAATCTAAAGACAAGCGTATTTTAGGTAATCATTGAAGAAAAATTACAGTTGGATACTATGCATACATAGGCAATCTCAGACTTGTGCAGGATTCACATAGATTTTTAGATGTTTACTACAAGTTCTCTAAAGGGAACAAGCCCCAGTATCTGCACAGTGCATACATTTGCTTGTGACGTTTAGAACCGCTAATCCTAAGCCGAAAACAAAACATATAAGTCACTTGCTACACTCCACCCACCTTTGTCAATTGATCGGCATCAGGTCTAACTGCTGGGGTAACATTAAGAAGAAGTTTCACATGTTCCCGGACTTCTTCTGGGATATTCACAAGAACGTTTGGACTCAAATGACTGAGCTGAAAATTGTGAAAAGAATCAGTAAGGACCATGTAAGATGTACACCTCAGTTGTCAGTGTTAAAGTGTTAATAAGCATGTCCTTTATTTTTTAACATTTGCCAAACTGAAGCCATAAATCTACACTGAACAAATAAAAATGTGTAACTGTAAAACACAACTCATCATTTACATGTATTTTAACATATTGTCTACAGGACTTTCAACCTCTACACAGAGTACATACCATTATTAGTAGTCTGAAATTATTTTGTGGGTACAGTCACTTCTTGCCAATTTGAAAATGAACGTAAACTATAGGTAAACAATCTATACGGAATTGTATATAATGTAGACTGTACCTTGTCCAGTTGTCTGCTAAAGCTTTTGTAAATGTCTTGTTTGTTGATTTCAAAGATGGCTTTGCCTTTGTTATAAACAGCATGGACAACAATGCCAAGAGAGTACATGTCACTGGCAGGGTCACAGCTTACTGACAATATGTATTCTGGTGCTAAATATTCTGGATTCGGTAGACACAATGGTGGTAAGTTGGGATCCCATTCTTTACATAAGAATTTGGTCTAAAAAAAAAAAAAAAAAAACAACAACATATAGTTAAACATGTCAGTAAGAAACATTCATTTCTCTAACAATAAAATTAATAATATAAGACAAGCTTTGGAAGGGATATGCAGAATGAAGTCAGCCACATATCATCTTTCTATTTCTCTTGGGAACCTGGAGAGATCTTGGATTGCTCCTCATTAAGGCCAACCAGGGAAGCCAACCTCAATAAATGATTTACTCCTCAGGAGAATACAGCAATATATTTTTCCTTAGATGGATTTAGATGGATTTTTTCAATAGCATTGAAAAAAAAGACTAGAAACGCAAATGAAAGGTTTGCATGTCACAAACCATTTCATGTCTCACTTCTGTATTGCAGAAAAATAACAATGTTCCTGATAGTCCCTTACCTAAAATATGAAATTACCACTTACCGATACTGATGTTGCTACAGCAGTTTAAGGCTTTTGTCAGCAAGAACACTATTAAGCTGCCCATACACATCCTAAAGGGCGCTCATCCATTCAACGGGAATCAAGCTGCACCACTTTAGATGCTTGATTCCTGTCCCATTCTACGGATAGGGGCCCTAGTCCCCATCCAAAGGATGCAGATCAAGCAGGATTTATGGACATGTCCAATACCAGCTTCACCAACCTGTCTTCAAGCAGGATCAATTGATCCCACTTGAAAACAAGGGTGGCTGCATTAGATGGGCGCTAGATTGATGGGCGCGAATGCTTGAAACGGTCATCGATCTAGCACCCATCTATGCATGTATGGGCACCTTTATTTTATCACTGAAACATCTGGGACCTGTGCAGGCTCTCTCTATTCGGCATCCCTGAGGCCAGGAAAAGGAGGAAACTGGAATTGAGAGAATTGTTTCCATCCTCTGCGTTGAGCACTTAAACTTAGTTACCACTTATAACTAGTAAGTAGGTTCTCTTCCGTCAGTATCTAAGCCAAGTAACCAATGGTATCAATATCAATTCAGCATTAGTAAATAAACATACGCAATGTACACATGTTCAATTTAGGTTGATTTTGGGTTCTGTTCTATGGAAAGGGGATGGGGAAACCCATGCTTTTTCTTCCACCAGAGAAGACAATGGGCATCATGATGAACAACCTCTCCTAAAAGGTGTACACTTGATCAAGATCATCATGTGTACAGGGCTTTAGTGTTAGCCTGATCAAATTAGAAATACTACAAATTCATATTTTTAACCTCCTTAACAGATAGTCTGAGTTATTTTGGGGTGAGTATTGTTATTAAACAAATAACCTTGGAAATACTCACCTGAGGGGTGCAGGCACCATTCCCCTCTATATTATGGTGGTGGCTACGCTTTCTTTCCAGCAGCTTTTTGTCATGGAGGACACAGAGGATGTGAAGGAGGGCACAGAATCATGGCAGAATACATTGTACAGGCATACCCCAGAGGGTTAATCATAATAATTATATAACTTGATGTGTTGTCAGCAGAAAGATGAAATATTTCTAGAAGTAATATTTATGCCACAGTTTTGAAGTGTTAAATGAATAAAGCAGGAGGACATTTGTAGTGAACTACAAAGGTCGCATTCTGAGCACAGATACGCATTAATGCAGACCTAATTTCAGACAGTGCATCAAAATGGCACCAAAAGCTGGAAAAAAAAAGGTAAAAAAAAGGAGGTAAATAAGAAGATTGCTAAGAAATAGAGAGAGTGGTGTTCATGTGACCTGTCCTCACTAATAAGTACAACATGTAATAATGGACCATCTCACCAATCTACAAACGGACACAAATTCCCGATGTTCCTATGGAAGGGAACTCTCCTTCCAAACAATAACCACATCCAATTTCTTCCTCTCTTCCTGAAAGCTAAACACCTTTTTGTTTGCAGTAGGCTAGGCATTATTGAGGTTTCTGGTAAATGAAACATATTATACAAAAAGGTTTTTGCTATGAAAAGATCATGTAAGGGGAACATTAGGATGTCTTGACTTGCAACCAACCCTTGGGAACGAATTAGTTTCATAAGTCAAGTCCACTGTATGAACACATCAGGCAATGTAACAAAATATTATACCCATCAAATCAAAATACCTCTTGTTCTGTTGGATTTACAGATGGATTGCAGAAGTCAAAGCCCATTATCTTCCAGGCTCCACTTTTGTTTAGAATAATATTTTCTGAAGTGAGATTGCCGTGGATCATCTTTACACTGCTATGTAAAAATGACAAACCTTCAGATACCTATTAAGAATAACCGACATAGATTATAAAATATTTATGAAGCACCAAACATCTATTTATACTTTGCTGCATCTAAAAATACAGGTGAACTTTATATGGAATTTGTAATTGATGCTCCTCTGGTCTCATAGAACATAGATAACCTTTCTTTAAATAACAGTAAATCTTCTCTTGTTCACAAGATTTGATTTTAGAACTAAAGCTTGCATTGATTTGCTTGTTTTCTCTCCAAGGTTCTGACCATTAACTTTTTGGCCTATGCATGATTACCGTATTTTTTGGACCATAAGACACACCTTTTTACCCCTAAAATCGGGGGGGGGGGGGGGGAAAGTCCCTGCGTCTTATGCTCCGAATGCGAGACCTTTGGTTCCCTGCCAGCTCTCCCGGCAAAGAAGATTAGCCGGGGAGCTGTCAGATGGGAGATCTGCCCATGGCTGGATCTTCCATCTGAACTGTATAAATGCTTATGCCAACAGAGCCCAGTGCCCTGCTGGCATAAGCAATGGGGAGAGAGATAGATGAAAGATGGGAGCCATCTATCCCTCTCTCCGTGTCCATGGAAACTGCAATCACTATGCAGCTCCCACAGCCTCCTGGCCCCCCTCCTTCTGATCAGTGAAGAGGTGGGTCATGTGCTGTGTGTGTGTAGTGCTGCTAGTGACATCTACTGAATCTGATATTGCATTCATTAAATTAATTGCCTTAGCCCAATTGATGTGAACAGTCCGGTGCGTCTTATAGTCCGAAAAATACGGTATATTGATTCTTTCCAGTATCTGCAGATGCCATAATGGACACTGAGCTACTCAGGTGTAGCACATAAAAAATGGACATCTAAGCGTGTTATACACTAACAAGACAGTACTGCATTTTACATCTATCTGCCTGATAAGAAAGGCAGCATTCTTGTTATTTGTAGAAATTTTTTGGGAAAACATCAATTGTTTAAAGACTACGATCATGAACAGAAAGTATCCTTACCTGCAGTAACCCGTATTTTGTCTCCACGTCATAGAGCTTATGATCTCTTATGTCAGCAGGGAGAGGGGATGGAAGGTTGTCCCAACAACCAAGAACGTTGGCTAAACTTGCAAAAACAGGTTCTGTGCAAAATGCTAGGCAATCCCTGTATAGAATAATCAGAATAACAATTAGTGTGCTAAATGAGTTGTGTCAACAGCATGAACGCTAAATATTTTTAAATTGAATTCATGTTAGAGACGATTTCAAGAATCTGGGAAAAAAACAGGATTTCTTAAAATCGCCATTTGGCTGCTAAAGTCACATTAAAAGGTGACTTTCCCAACCAAAACTGGCAGCAAGCCAGGTGCAGCCATCAAAAGAGCCAAATCTGGTAGGATCCCGACCCCTGCTTTATAGAATATTGCAGCACAGAAGCCATGGCTTATAACTCTTGGCAGAAAAGAAATAAAGCAGATGCATGTCTTCCCTCTCATCTATTGTCTGCACTATGTAACAAATTTAAACAAAGCATGTTGAATTTTGTGATAATGTCTTATAGCATAAGGCTGTGGGAGCAAGTTACTTCTGCTATAGATCTTGGTATTTAGAGACAAAGGAAAGGAAGTCCTGTGTAAGGCTGCCCATACACAGGTCGATTGCCACTTGATCGATGAACATTCGAGCACACATGATCAAAGGAACATGATCAAATGGACGCGTGCACATCGCAGGTACATGCCCATTACAAATGTATTGGGTTGGTGCAGAATTCGCAGCATTTCAGAAAATCATACTGGAGTCCTGGCCTTAGAGCAATGGTTCTCAACCTGTGGGTCAGGACCCCCTTGGGGGTCGAACAACCATTTAACAGGGGTCGCAGAGCTCACTGAAAGCATCAAAGCTGCTGCCAACGAGAAGCAGCGCTGATGCTCACACACGGGGTGAGAAGTTAGGAGAGAGAGTAACGCCCCTCCCTCCTAGCTTAGGGAGTTACTCTCCCTTCTAACTTCCCACCCTGCACACAATTTGCACAAGTGAGAAAACATAAGGGAGAGGACATTACATGTAACTAATGTGATGTCACGAAGTGTCACTTCCGGTATTTAGAATGTGTGACACTCCATGACATCACTTCTGTGGTGAAAGATCTAAAAACGTTGAGAACCACTGCCTTAGTTTGCCTAAGACTGTATGGAACTAAATCGGTAGATGTTACTTCAATCCTGCAAGAACATCACCGTGACTCTTCAAGAGGATGCTGTACTGTAAGTAACCGCGGATGCCGAAGACGTGTTAACTGCTGAACACCTCTCTTTAGAGCATCTATGATTTGATCCTTTTCATACTTCTGATACTTGTCAATCAACTTCTTGTCAAACACAAAAACAGCAACTTCCTGGAAAAAAAAAAGAACCCAGACTTCATTAATGCAATTCTCTAGAGTGCACTATGATACCCCTACCTTTTTATAATGAGCTATATAAATGTACTAAATTACATTGTATTGGATTATTGGTCCGTAGGTCCGTCTTTTTCTCTCTTACCTCCTTTCTGATTCTTCCTCTCACTTCTTTCTTCCCTCTATTTCTTTCTATTGCTCTCCTTTCCCTGACAAAGTTCTACCTCTCTGTTCTAAGAGCTTTGTTAAGTGTGTCTCATTTTGAGTATTAAAATACATCTGGGGTACTCCAGATATATATCTATATTTAGGGATGTTGGCCGCATAGTAGAAACACGGTACCATTAGTGAGATTCATTTTGAGTATTGAAACAGAAAAATAAAGACTGCCTATGATAGAGGCTAAAACTAGTCAGATTCTGAAGTAAATGTTTTTACAAAATACTAAAGCTTAAAAGCGGGCTTGAAATCGTCCGCAAAATTGATCTAAGCCATTACGGACATGTCCATAATTCTTAGATCAACCCAATTACTTTGGATGGGGACCAGTCCAAAGTAAGTGCATACCTCCTCTGTGTTCTCAGCTCTGTCAGGTCCCCGCCAAAGGAATGTGACTTGCGTGGGGGAAGGGGGCAATGGAGCCAAGTGCACCCTGTCTGCAGCAATAGCTGTTCTGCTGGTGGATCGGCCGAACGAGAACAGCCGCTGCTGCAGACAGGGTGGATCGGCTGTCTCCTCTGTGTTCTCAGCTCAGTCGCGAGGTGCATTACTTTGGCTGGGAGCACAGAGGAGACATTAGTGCTGGCACGCAAAGGGTGTCCGGACGAATTTGAACCGATTTTTCGACCAAAAAATCAGGTCAAAATCTAAACGTGTGGGGGGGGGGGGGGCTTAACAAATACATAAATAAAACCAAATCTGACGATAGCAGTAATCTGAAGCAGAAATGTACATACCTGCTTGGTGGATTTCTTTGTGCCATGGTAAATCTTCCAAGCCAGTCCATTGCCACCACTGGCAATATGTTTCCCTACATCAAACTCTCTTGTAACAGGGTTCCCCATTACGGCAGTTGTGACATCTGCTGTCACTTTCGTGACAGTACTTTTTAGCTTGTTCAGCATGGACTCCATTTTTGTTTACCTTTAACAGAGAAAAAAAAAGACAAAGAAATGAAAGCAGGATTTCAGATGCAGATCTTCAGATCAGATTTGTGTAAGAATTGTGTCACGTCCAACACATTTTTATTTTACACTGAATAGATTATTCTGCTTGAACAAACTGAGTGTTAATTTACCTTCCACAACACAGAATGTTCAGCATAATTTATGTATGTCAATCAAACAAGGCTGTACTGATTCCAGGGGCTAGGCGATCAGTGGGTCTAAAATATTACAGAGGTGTATAACATATTTATAACGCCTGATGTCTGGAGGAGGCATGGAGCATCAGCTACTGGTTTATTGATTTTTACTCCTGCTATTAAATTGATTTTAACATGAAAAACGATACATAAAATCATATACCATGGAAGGTGACAATGTACTATATGGTCCGAAAGCAGCTCCTATTTAGGCTGCCATTGCTCCACTAGACAACTTGACTAAAATATTCTTTTCTGATCCTTTTAAGAAACAATTTGTCTGTAAATCTACCAAATTCTATCATTTTAATGATCTGTCTTGTGTTTAACTAAGCTATCAACCTTCCCGAGGCTGCTGCTTCCTATGGCAGACCCACTTGTTAATCCCCCTTTCCATATAAAAGAATAAAGCAGAGTACACACATGAAGATATGGGCCAGATCGATGGCCGCTTCAAGTGCCGTGCGCTTATGGCCATCTATCTGGCCCATATAATATGTGGCTATCCCAGTTTTTGAGCGGGACCAATCGCGCTGGAAAACTGGGATATCGGACATGACCGTTAAATACGGCCAATGTCTGTTGCTTTGCAGGGAAACCGTGGTTCTCCAGGCAAAGCATCGGCTGAGCTGAGAGTGAGCAGAGCTGTCTCCCCGGCTCTGCCGATATCTGACAGCAGCGCAATGACGTCATCATGCTGCTGCAGGGAACATCGGACGGCTTGAATATTGAGCCGTGTGTTCCCTGCTTAAGCCAAATGTGTACATGGTTTACTCGCTGATCACAAAAGGTAATTTTCCGCAACATTGATCAGTGTGTACACAGCCTTGGAAAGCAAATAGATGGTAAGTCCTATTGTCCTGATGCACCTGGAATGGATTTCACAGATTTAAAAACAGCCATGACCGTTAATACGGCCGATGTCCGCTGCTTTCCATAGAGACTGCGGGTCTACAGGTGAATATCGAGCCGTCTGTACAATGCTTTAATTCTACAGCATACTGAACTCAAACAGAGAAGACATAAATAACTATCACTGTATTTATTAAAAACAATATATTTTTTAAGTTGCCGTGTCCAACATTAGTACCTCACCCAGTAAGTAGACACCATTATATTTACACTGTTTGCTACCAAAGCACATTGTAGGGGATCAAAATATCCTTTATCCTATGCCCAACATTAGTACCTGACCCAACACTATGAATGGGCACAAACTTTACAGAAATCTTGTCCAAAACTCTCCAATGGAGGCACAAAGGATGGAAGCCCTCAGAACAATAGTAATGCTTATTGTTTTTGAAATGGGTCTTGATCAAGCCCATACAGAGTATTGCTCCATACAAAGGGAGCCCTGTCCTAGACATACAATGAAGCCTTGAATTATAAGAAGGGTAGGTTATACAGCTTTAGACAATCCAGCATCACCAAAAGGATCTTTCCATTTTTCTTTCAGACTTGCTAAATGGCCATTGTTTAAATCTGGCAACATATTACAATCTTATTGTACAACACAAATCTTTCCTAGGAAATATGTATAAAAATACATAAATGCAGTTGATAACCAGTCATGAAGCCCCTTTTGAAATTGTAGTGTCACAGTCCCATTTGTAAATCTAAACCTTGATGTACAAAACCTGCCTTCTTGGTACACATTCTACCCCTTTTCTTCATTCCCCATGGTACATAGCAAGAGCAAAATAAATCCCTGGCTAGAACAGAGAAGAATGACAGACTCATAACAGGTCATCTTTGAATGCAACACATGTAAACCTAATGAAACTTCCCTGCTCATTGTCTTATAGCAGTGGCTCCCAAACATTATCGAGGCCCCCCATTCAAACTACCAAACCATCCAAGCGCACTATAGCTGTAGCGCGGCTAGCATGAAATGGCACTCAAACTTTGTTTGAAATACAACTTCTTTTTTTCACACACACCAATCATGAAAAGACATTAATCATATACACACACCAATCATATAGAAATATTCATCATGCACATAGAGACCAACACATATTGTACACATGTAATCTACCTACTGTCTGCAGCTAGTTCCTCCATGGTTGTCTTCCTGTTTGTCCATCTTTCAGGCCTATCTAATTGGCTGGCAGGGGAGTGGGTGGACTTTGTGCAATTCCAAGAGCAATTGCAGTGGGGAGAGCCAATAGGCAGCTGAGCTCTGCAGATCTCTGTCTCCTCTCTCTCTGGTTGACAGAGCGATTCTGACATAGAAGGCTTCAAGTGCCAGCTCAGTTTCCCACCGGAATACCTCCATGCACCCAAGTTTGGGAACTATTGTCTCAAGTGCTCATGTCCCAATGTTACCGGTGATGTAAACTACAATGTGAGGAAATCTGCCTCCAGCTACAGTCTTGTGATCAGTTCTCTGACTTCTGTACAAACATGTCTATGTAGACAAGCATATATTACACTCCTACATTAGAAATTATTAAAGTCACATAGACACCATGATTTTTAGATTTTTTGCTACCCAAGCCCATCGCAGGGAATAATTTGCCTGCCTAACATGACTATAATTGTATGAAAGGTGGACACAGCACTTTAGTAAAAGACCACAGAGCGAATCTAAACTACTTTATAAAGAAAACATTTAACCTCCCTAGCGCACTGCTGAGGTCCCGATTTCTGTACCAAAAGTGCACCATAG
>CM070034.1:45830561-45841497 GCA_036250615.1 Ptychadena robeensis | reverse complement strand
AATTGATCGTTTTAAGTCGATTGATTGAAAATCTGACCCGTGTATGGGCTGCTTAACACTATCCTGGATTCCTTCCAGGATACCCCACCTGATTGTCCATTTACACCGTTACAGATGACCAGTTTACATTTAGATAACAGATAACATTTAAAAAATATGTGTGATTGTTTGGTGTTAAGTGAATTGTTGGCGTTTTGCTGTTTGTGCAGGCTACACCGGACCCTTCCAGGCAACTCAGTTGTGGAACAGTATCATCCATGCCCTGAAAACCCAAGTGGAAGTAAAGAGCCGCCGCCAGCACCTCCGAACCTTTCCCAACTGTTTTATTGGCTCTGACGCAGTGGATGTTGTCCTTTGTCATCTTATGCAGAATATGTACCTCAGTAGCTATGATATTTCTCGGACTAAAGGCATCCAGCTGTGCCAAGCACTCATGGAACACAAAATATTTGAGCCTGTTGGTTCCAAGCTGTTCAAGGCTGATGCTGAACTTGTGTTTGAGGACAGCAATAGTCACTTGTATCGGTTTGTGGAGGCCAAGAAAGGTTCAGTGTACTCCGCAGAAGACAAAAGCTTCGGGAAGGAGAGGAGGCAGTCCAGGTAAGGCAGTCATTGACAAAACCATGGGATGGGATCAAAATTATCCATCATGTCGGATCATTATGGACGGATCAGTATGGACTAAAATCCATGACAAAACCATTTCTCTCTAGTGTAAAGGAACCCCGTTCAATCAAGTTCTTTCGAGCCGGCTCTATTGATCCTGCCCAAAGGAAAGCACACGCAGGTAGGTTTGTAAACAGATTAGAGTACAATCAATCACCGTGAGCGCGCAAGTTAATTGATTGTACTCAAATCTTTTTACAGATCTACCCGTGTGTGCCAAGCTTTAGTGTTCTGATCTTCTCCTGAAGATAGGGCAGTGGAAGGCTCCAAGAAGAGGCAGGGCGAAGGGGCACTTCAAACATGATTCATGATTTCCCTTGAATCCCATAGTCATGTATAAAGTTGACGCTAACAATCTAAGTATTTGCCGCCTCAGCTGAATTACAGCGGTTTTTCAAATGTTTTACAGCTTCAGTCTTGAACTATTGGTGATCCATTCCCTTCACTTATACAAGCGTCTCTAGTCCTGCGACATACATTTACTTCATTATCAGTGAGAGTTAAGGCCGCCATACACGCACGGAGCGGCTCGGCTAGCCAGAGAACGGACATGTCCGATATTCTCTGGCCTATGCTGTTAGTGTCAGTGAAGACCGGCATCTTCATTGAAGCTAACGGCCAGCACACAAGGGTGCCGGCCGATGCTGTCCGCTCTGGAGAGCATAGTGATGACATCATCACTCTGCACTCTAGAGCTCATCTGAGCTTATCTGTCGGCCCCCACTCGGTACGTGTGTGGGGGCCTTTAGGCTAGGGTCACAGTGGGTGCTGTAATGTTACGCACGGCACGCATTTTTTCTTATAGCAGAGAAGTCGTTCATTATGACTGTTTGTTAATTGTGACATTTGAAGTAAAAAAAAAAAAATTTAATTCCCATTTAAATTTAGCAGGAGTCGGTTGATTGATTTTTTATCGACTCCAGGTACCCAAAAATGTCTCCGACTCCACAGCCCTGGTATATACACTAGCAGTACCCATTTTCTGAACCCACTGACCAACTTGTAGAGAGACACATTTTACAATCTGGCACTACAATTTGAGCAGCTATTTACATATAGGAGGGTAATTTTATCTTTTACTGCAAAACACAGGATGTTTAGGACCAAAAAAATACATATTTCGGACGCACAGACATTTTCCTCTGATCATATTGAGATGAATAAGATGCTGCGGGAAAGGTTGTTTTGTTTTCCCCTCTTTTGCATTAGAAGCATTTAAAAATGCTTGTACATATCATTTTACAATTTTAGGCAATCCTTTTATGATTTATAAAATATTTATTGAGGAATTTTGTGAATAGTTAAAAGTATCCCATTTGTAAGGTTAATAATCCTTTTGATGACTGGTAATCAAGCAGTTACATTTAAATATATATACTTGTCAATATTTCATATTGCAGATCCGGCAATGTTGTAACAATATGTAACCCTTCAGCCTTGGCCTCTGCAAATGAGAAGCTGAACCAACTACTTCACTGTATTTGTGAGCATCCTAATGCACATATGACTTCTGACCTCAGTAAACAAACCGGTGCCCCATCACAAAAAGGTAAGGCACGGCATGTCAGAATATGTTGGCTATTGTGACTGAAACAGAAGCTCACAGCAATTTCGGTAATGATCAGTCATTAACACGTCTATGGGTGTAGAGGCACTTAGGCAATTCGTATCAACTGATTGTTCATTACGGAACCATTGTAAGAAATGTGGTGCCATTGGTAAGCTATATATTTTATGAAATCAATATCCGTGTTTAACAATGTCTGACACCCGTACACGGGTCAATACCCACTCCAGTGTTCTCCCCAGAGCAGATTGGCCGGGCGGCCCGCCCGGGAGATTTTAGTCCCCGCCCGGCACACAAGTCCTCCGCGGCGAGCAGCCTGACAGGCGGCGCTTCCCATTCTTCAGGAGCGCGCCACAGCCACTGAAAGACTCCGGCCCGCGGCACACTACCGGAGCCGCGGGCCGGAGTCTTTCAGTGGCTGCGGCGCGCTCCTGAAGAATGAGGAGGCGCCGCCTGTCAGAGGACTTGTGTGCTGCCGCTGGCCGGCAGCCTATCAGAGAGGCCGCCGGACCGGTGCAGGCGGCGCGATGACGTCATCGCGCCGCACGGCTGAAAAAAAATTCTGGGGAGAACACTGCCACTCAATCGATGAAGTCACCTCCCTGCGCTCGAGCATTCGTTGATCGAGCAACGAATGAATGTGCACCACTTTAAACACTTTCCCGTTCAAAGTAATAGCGATGGAACAGGGATTTTCCAACATGTTAATATTTGATCAACCTTTTCTTGAGCGGGATCAATTAAAAGGGTGGCCACGTTTGATTCTGGAACGATTGCAGGACATTGGCACGCCGATCGATCATTCGAGAAATCAACCCATGTATGGCCACCATAACACTTTATCTGCTATCGACATAGAAGACCTTACTTTGTTATTACCTGAACCAACATCTGCACATAAAGCTGAACTCAAGCCTCACCTTTTATATGATGTACAGTATAGTTATCCTTTCCTGTACTAAAACTACCTACCAGATTTTGTTGTACAATTTGTGCAACAGATCAGGGCAAATGGCTTATGGGAGGAGTACTGAAGTGCTGTGATGTTTTGATTTGGCATTTCTGGAATGCATAGATACAAACTGACAGAAAATACACGTAGCGATCCACGGCTGTCCAATGTGGGTGCTTGCTAGTGGAATTGAACGGATGCGGATCATGGATGCTTACATGGAGCAACATATATATGTCGGCCAAGATCTATATAATTATAATATAATTTCCAGATGGTTTTTAGATCAAGTTGGTCTTAAGTCAAGCTGACTGTAACTCAAACATCCATTGCAGATCAAACATTTGTTCCATGTTTCTGTAATATTCCCTGTTTATCACAGCAATGTTGCCAACATTTTTATATTTATATATTAAGATACAGAAAACGTATGGAAACAGCAGGTTATGGTCCGGCTTCTACAGCTGATTGATGTTCCTATTTTGGAAGATATCCTAGATTCTCCAGCAAAAGCAGATTACAAGAAGCATTTTACAGATTATATCGTCTCAAACACTTTCTTAGACCGAGAAATCATGCAAACACTAAAGCTTCCAAAGTAAGTACCGTTTTATATATCTGTAACTGGGGAAGTCAGGGACATGGCCAACCAGTTCTTGTATGATCAGTGACTGTACGCTGCGTGAACACCTATAACCTGAAGCAAATAGAAAATGTTCTTCTAATCCGCTGTAGCCATGGTTTTAGAGGCAGAAAACAGGTCTAGCCAGTTTCTCTAGATATGACATTATTATTTAGACAACTTACTGAGAAAGGGCAACCTTATAAGTAAACAAAGCCTTGGGATTCCATTGCTGAATGTCTGTGATATACCCACCCTTCAGCAGCGCTAGCTCTGACACAGCATTTCTTCTATACAAATATGTCTGCATGGTTTTCCCCAAGGGTGAGATTTGTTTACTTTTCAATCTTCATATTGTTTCTTTTCAATCTTTGAATGAAAGGAAACCTAATCAAGCTTCTTTTATAACCAAATACAGAAACATTTAACAACTCATCTTTAGTTACACCTGTTATTCGGGGCAAAGCAATAGGAATTCTTGTTTTGAAAACCTCTTAAGCTGGCCATACACCTCTATCAGATATTTTTCGGATCTACCAACAACTATGTAGTATGTGATTGAACATAGGAAGACTTGATTGTTTAGAAAGTCCCTCATATTACATGGTTTTGGTAAAACAAAAGGAAATTTTAAAGAAATCTGACTGAGAAATCTAAAGGTGTATGGGGGACCCTTAAGGTACCCTTACACACATAGATATGGGCTAGATCAATGGCCACTTTGAGCGCCGTGCATGCTCACGACCATCTATCTGGCCCATATCTAATGTGGCTATCAATCCCGCTTGAAAACGCAGATATTGGATATGACCATAAACCACGGTCAACCGCAGGTCTCCATCCAAAGCAGAAGTTCTGTGGCTGGCTTCTCCTTGCACAGGACACAGCTCCCGCTCTGTATGCTGTGAGAGAGAGGGGGGGGAGCTGGGTCTCTGTTGGCTCTCTCTGTCAGGGAGCTGCAGACAGTGAGAGCCGACCGTAACACAGCTCCCCCCGTGACACCGGATCAGCACTCGCACTGGTTGTACCGAGTCCACATGATGATCAGTGGTGCACATTGAATCCTGTTTGATTGACCCGCGATCAATTACAGCATGGTGACGCCATGACTCTGTGATTGATCATGGGTAAATTGCAGGGCAATCTACCCGTGTATGCCCAGCTTTAGTGTTTTACCTGTATGTAAAGAAATAATTGACAAGTTATACAGACAGTGCCCACTGCTGGGGAATGCTGTACTAGAATGCAATTCTGCAATACATCTGCAGTTAAACTTGATCTTTCACATTAATAAGGATATTACATATATGGATATTCTTCCCTTCTACAAAACTAATATCCCAATACAATATTTCACCAGCAACTATCCATTACAATCTCCCGATGTAAAACTACATCTAGGGACTAATGGGGACTTTTTATGCATCAATTTTAAAAAAATTTCTAAAATTTAAATGATATCTGAAGGAAAAAACGCTCTTGCCTGAAGTGGATGCACCTGAATTTTAGTTTAAAAGAATAATCCTTTATTTTCAGAACAAATTGTAGATATTGGTAGTTTTAAGGTTGCAATTAAAAAACATTAACACTATATCAAGAGTGTTTCATGATGCCAGGTCACTTCACCAGGATAGAAGCAAGCATCTGGTCCCACGCAGTGTGTAGTTTTTACATTTGGTCCACCGTGTGTTTTGAGTTTGAAAGCCTTGTGTTAATACAATGGTTTGCAGTCCGGCTGTAAGCAGGGTATAGCTTATATTGCACATAATGTTCGAATAAGACTAATTTGAGTATTTGGTGTTTATTGTACCTGTATTTATTGTAGCTGCTGTGTTTTCAGGTTGGACAAGTGGCTTGCTGCAGCAGTGGACTGCTTAGAGCATTTTCCAGATGAACAGATTGTGATGCTAAGCCAGCAGCTACCGCAGAGTAATGGGGAGAACCTGGATCTTTACAAAAAGATGCTCTTTGAGGTTATTGCTAAATATTACTCACAGGAACGAGATCCTTTTATAGAAGGACACATGATTACTATTCTGCTTGGAGTTGTTGAACTCTTGGGTAAGATATCTTGGCTTATACCTTGATTTTAATTTGATTTCCAGATGGATAGGTATTCATTAAATGTAAATTTCTGAAGGCTCAACCCCATCAAAAATTCCAATCCATGTACTTTTTTTCACAGAATAAATGAAAAGGGTTTTTAACACCCCATCACCACAAATAAGTATACTATACGTCGGTGGATACATTTTTCACATTAAATGTTCTGGAGCGTTTAAACCCAAACTAGAGCTGCATTAGTCACCTAACCTGATTTCATAGAATTACACATCAAAGGAGTACATCACATGGATATTGTTAGTGTTCATGACGAGCCCATCTCGTCCAGAGTTTGTGTGAAGAACAAACTCTGGATGAGCTGGGCTCCCATGAAAGCCGCATATCCCCGGAAAGCTACGGCGATTCTGCTTCCATTTCCGGGGCTCTGCGGCTTCACTGATCGTGTCGCGGTGACGCGGAAGGGGGCGAGGGTAAGCAGTGCCATAGACCTCCATGTTAATGGAGGGGCTTCTGCTCTCCAGACCTCACTGCCAGTGTCATGAATGACACTGTGCTGCCATTGCCTGTACCACACTGTTAAAAACGGTGCGGTACAGGCAGTGCGCTAGGGAGGTTAAATAGGGGATTAATGGTATATGGAAATCTATTCAACCATTGAGTAATGTTGCAACATCATCCCAGTGAGATTATAGTATGACAGTTAAGAGCTTGTCCTACATGAGAATAAGAATCTGTTGCATCACTGCTATATATTTTAGTGAAAAGCTGTTGGAACATTGTAGATTTACAGTTTGACACCATTACATGATATAGATATATATGTATCTACCTACTGTATATACTCGAATATAAGCTGAATTTTTCAACACCTGAAATGTGCTCAAAAATGAAATTCGACTTATATTCAAGAAATGAAAATCGCTGCATTTTGTAGGTGGATTTTGAGTGAATTGCAAAGCCTCAAACCAAACCACCGTCAAGTCCAATTTGAACTTGTTTTGTGCAAACACTACATAAGCTAAAGCAATACTTTTTTAAAAAATTTCCCACAACCCTTCTCTACATCTTTAGTGATGATCTCATGTTCAGGGGCTTTGTAATTTACTTACAAGTCTACTGAATTACTGTATTTTTTGGACCATAAGACGCACTTTTTCACCCCAAAAATTGGGGGCAAAAAGTGCCTGCGTCTTATAGTCCGAATGTGCGGCCACTCGGTCACCAGTGGTCGCACCTTGGCTTCCTGCCAGCTTTCCCGGCACGGAGATTAGCCGGGGAGCTGGAGGAGCTGTCACTTGAGAGATGCCGGCTGGTGTCCGGCTCTCCCATCTGTACTGTATAATTGCCTATGTCAGCAGAGCTTTGCTGGCATAGGCAATGGAGAGAGAGAGAGAGAGCGAGATGGACTGTCATCTTTCCCTCTCTCAGTGTCCGTGGGAACTGCAATCACTCTGCAGCTCCCAAGGGCACAGTAACAGCTGATCGGCAGAGGAGAGGGAGAAGACTGCAGATTTCTGCCCCCCCTCCTCCTCCAGATCAGTGTGGAGAATGATGTGTGCTGCGATTGTACTGCTGCTAGTGACACCTACTGGCTGAATTGAATATTACATTTATTGAATTCATTGCATTAACCCAATTGATGTGAAAACGTATTAGATCTTTTTTTTCTGGTTTTCCTGCCCTAAAAACTGTGTGTGTCTTATGGTCCGGTGCGTCTTGTAGTCCATCTCCTAACAAAAGCACATTTGCTGTGTGTTTCTGAGCCTAAGCTGCTGCATTGCCCATCCCCTTGGCTTATAATAGTCAATAGTCAGTCTTTCCAGATTTTTTTTTTTAATAAGGTACCTTGGCTTATATTTGGGGCAGCTTATACTCGAGTATATATGGTATATATTTTGTTTCAGAACAAGGAAAAAGAAGCCAAGCTTTAGAAGCCACTCAGCTTTTTCTAAGGTTGCTGATGCCACAAGCGAGAGAAGAGCTCCGTAGACTGATAACGTTTATGACAACTGCCTCCGAGCCTGATTCTTACAGGTTGCAGAAGCAGGTATGTAAAACAAAAGTAATGTATTGCTTGTAATGGTGCAATTATTGTTGGTGCTCTTACAATTCTAACCACAAACTGCATAATGGCCACACTGAGTGCTTGACAAACAAAAATAGTCCTTTATTACATCCAAATGAAAAACATATGTAATACAGACCACCCAGAGCCATTACCAATCTGCTGTTCAAATTACCATATTTATTGCACGATTAGATGCATTCGTAGGGTTTGGGAGGGATTCTAGTGAAAATATTTTTTACTGGCTCATTCTAGGCGGTCAGAGCAGCAGAGACACACAGAGCAGTGAAGAAACAGTCCCTGCTCTCCCTCCTTTCTCTAAAGTGCGGATATACACATTGATTAAAGATACTAATGTAGTCTGTGTTTCTCCTCTGCTCTGAGCACTCCTTGCTCTCTGCCCCTCTTTTCTCACACAGTGGAGTGTTCTGAATGTAAAATTGATTTGTAACCATGTACAAGCACCTGATATTTGTAAACAATATAACAATATTGGTAGGTAATGTCTTTCTTTCTTTTCAGTTTGAGAACAAAGTCTTAGTGATGAGAACATTACCGAAAGTCATTGTACAGAACACTGGAGTGTCTAAAGCACAAAGTGAAGAATTTGCTCTTTTTTTAATAGAAAAATCCAGCGAACTCTTTATGGTTAGTGCCTGCATTCCATTTGAATACTATATTATCTCAATGCAAATCTTTACTTTCTTTGTTGCCCTGCTCTCTCTCCAGCTCAGCCAATGCTTTGCATGGAGACTCACGATTTCCATGCAAAGCAACGGACATTAAACTGTCACGTCCGATATCGCTGTTTTCGAGTGGGATTGATTGGTCATGCTTGAAAACAGTGATAGGCCAGATAGATGGCTGTGAGCGTGCACGGCGCTCGAAGAGGCCATCAATCTGGCCCATATCTACATGTCTGTACCCTGCTTTAGAGGACCCTGCCCGATTAGGTTTACAATCTGATAGCTAAATTTTTTATACACACTACCCCCATTTTTTTTAATTTATATTTAATAATGGCATAATATGAATATTTTTGGGCTTTAGTATAAATGTTCTAATGTTCTTTTAATTGCAGACACCTATGGAGCTGTTAGATCTTGTAAGTACAAAATTAAGAAGTCTACAGAATGGAGTGGACCCAGATGACTATTTAGGTATGTTCAGTTTATTGGTACCTATATGCAGATGAATAGCTATGTGATACATTATTTTGAAGTACTTTTATTCACCTTTTTTAACCAACACACTCGATTTGTTCAATAGAAAACCTGTCCTTATGTTTTGTAGCATCACAAGTGTTAACTGTGGTCCTTCTGTTGTCTGTGGCAAATGCTCCTGTTACCACTATGTTTTGTGGAATAGATCATGCGGTTGGTTACCTAATATTTTTATGTTGCCCTGTTCCAGGCTTTACGTTTTGTCAGCGTTTCACACTCGCAGAATTCGAAAGGGAGAGGTTTCCTTACACAAAAAAGGAAATCCAGAAACTAAAGACAGTGGTGGACAGAAGCTGTGTTATTCCAGACAAGAAGAAAAAGAAAATGATGAAAGAATTCCTGAAGTACCATCCTTCAGCTTTCTGTGGCTCAGCGCTCAACTGATCTCGTTTAAGTGGTGAACATTATGCACTTTTTTATGTTTTATTAATTCTGAGATGTTATTCTCATATTCACCTTAAACGGAAGATTTAACAAAAAAAAATGCTAGTTTACATTCCGTTGCTTTTTGCACACACTGTAATTATTATATGTAATTTGTTGTAGTGTTTGTATGGGCTTACATTGTCTTGATTTTGTAGCATAACTACTGATATATAGCGGCCCTTTAATTGTCTAAGTTGGGTCACTTTCTGGTGTGGGCTTAGTGCATTGCGTCTAATCTCTGTATACACGTTGGCACCAGGTGCCAAAATGTGGTTATTTATAGATATGAACCAGAACAAATTGATGCTTTAGGCTATGTCTCAACTGCATTGTGTGCTCGGGACCCCACCAAGCACTGCGCTTAACATAGGGGGTCCCGACGAAGCACACAACACAGTGAAGACATAAGCTGGGAACATACATGTAGATATGGGCCAGATCGATGGCCGTTTTGAGCACTGTGTGCGCTCACGGCCATCTCTCTGGCCATTCCTTGGATATCGAACATGACCGTAACCACGGTCCATGTCCATTGCTTTGCATGGGGACCACAGGGTTGCAAAGCTTTGTCAGAGCTGGACACACAGCACTCCTCCGATATCGTGCATCATCGCTCTGGTGCAGGGAACCTCGAATGGCTCCAATATGGAGCTGTGTGTTCCCTGCTTTAGCCTAAGAAAGTATTCTGTTTCCTGTTCTGTATATGGCACAGAACCTGGTGCAAGTTTAAAGATGAAAGTACATTTACATGAATTGTCTTTTTGAGCCAATCCTGGGATGGTGTTTGAGGCACCGATGTGATGCATACATCCATCCTTAATATGAAACACTACTGACTTTGCATTCATTTATAGTAATATTCAAAATCCAGGGGTTTAGTGCAATTAATTTAATTGATGTAGCCATTTTTTTAGCTGTGAAAAAGTTTTTAGCACAATTATTTAATATGTTGTAGCAATAGAGGTGGAGATTTTTTCCCTCACCTTGCTAAATGTAGCAAGCTGTAACTTTTTAAAAATGTTCTTATAATCTCAGATACTGATCATGTTGTCATAATCCAACTGCAATGCTGGGTATGTGTAATCAGATGTGACTTTGTTTGGTAGACGAAACAAATGATTATGTTGCAATCATCATGTGTAGATCATAACATACAACATTGGGTAAAGCATTTATGTAGAACTGATACACCCAAAATAGATTTTAGAAATGTAGAAGGTAATGCCCAATGATAAATCTCAACGTGGATTAAATTGGCCTTCATTGCTCTTAACAGTTTTTATATATTCCCAATAATTAAAGCGGACCTACCACCAGGAATCTATGTTTTCATGAATGGCACTAGAAGTGC
>CM070034.1:45817173-45830461 GCA_036250615.1 Ptychadena robeensis | reverse complement strand
GCACTTCTAGTGCCATTCATGAAAACATAGATTCCTGGTGGTAGGTCCGCTTTAAGAATCTGAATTGGGGCTAAAACTTTGGTGAATGCCCAAGGAGGAGAAAAAATCAAAATGAGAAGCAGACCATTGCTGATGTGCAATACTTAGGTTAATGATTATGTGAATATATAATAAATATTCTATAATAAATTATGTCTACTGAAGCTACAGAATTCCCCCTTGCACCATGACTGGTTGCATTGGAAGCTTAGTCTTGCACTTACATTTTTGCATCAAAGAATAAAGGGAAATTTGTCATGTTGTGCAACTTTTGATACTGTGCTATGAGTTCTTGTAATTTTTCCAGTTTAAGAATCATAGAGAATAGGGGATGGCCATAAAAGAAAAATTGTTTTTGTTAATTACATAGGGATTGAAAACTCTTGGACAAAGCTACTTACATGGGTAGAATGGCTTTTCAGACAGAAAATGAAAGGGGGGACTGAGCAACAGAAGCCAAGTGTGATTAAGACACTGCTGGCTGTGCTTGTGACCTGTGAAGTGGGCAAATACCTGTCAACCCTCTGTTTTGGCCAGGAAAGTCACACTTTTTATGTGGCTTACCCCACCCAATCCCGAATTTATTACAGATTTGGAGAGTCTGTCACAAAGAGTACTCCCTTGACTTGAGATTTAAGGAAAGAGAATAAAGTGTTAGGTAGTTGAAGGTAACTAGCATTTGCACCTGTTGGACATGTTTTGCCCAACTTGCTTAAAACTGGGTTTAAACAGGGGCTATGGGTTTTAATTGTTTAAAGTCCAGTAACCAATGGTGACGGGTTATTCTGTATTGTACTAATCTACCTTTAGTACAGTGAATATTAATCTGGTATGGATAGTAAATTTAAGAATTAAGTTATGACTTAAGAATTTTCAAAAATGGTACGTCTTCAGGTCATTGCGATCCATCTGTTTGGGTAGGGATATTTTCTTTTTAGTCTGCACTTTACTTACTCTTTACGGAGTAGACAAAACCATGAATATTTTAACATGAACTGTTGTAGGAATCCACAGCTCCTTCTACTTCATTTAATAAAGCTCAGCACAAGCCTTCTTACTGTTAAAATGGATCTGTATGAATGGTAATCTAAATGTAGTTACTATTATTTAGTACTACTGTGTAAACGTCACTGTTTACTGTGTCTTCTGTTCATCTAGTCCTGATTGAGGCCAATACAAGAATAAAAAAAGGAAACAAATTTTTCCTTGGACGTGCTGCTGACTTTTTTGGCTTCATTAGTTTGTCTCATCTGAAACAAGCATACAACAAATTGTGTACAAGCTCTGCTGCATACTCATACTGGGTCAGTGATTCAGGTCCTACTGAAATAAAAGGTTCATGTTATCACTGGGTCTGCAATGGCAGTTCAAATAATCTTAGTTTTAGGTACGCTTCAAATGTACATTTTATTTATTTTCACATCACAATTTCCTGTGCCAAAATAAGTCACATCTGTTTTCACATGTTGGATTCTGATTTGTTGTAGAAACGTCCAATTTTTAAGCTAGTTTATTTTGTGTCTGAAAGCCTAAAATGTCTATTTTATGAATTCTTTAATAAAAATACCAATCATTTCTACATGTGTCATTTGAGTGTTTTTATTACTTTGTGATGCATTCATTGAATTGGGGAAGGAACTATGTTCCGTAAAGAGCTAGCCCAGGGCTGTGCAAACTTTTTGACTTATGGGCCACAATAGGTTCTTGAAATTGACAGAAGCTGGACCAACACTACATGGATGGAGTGTTTGTGTAAGCCAGTGATTCCCAAACTGGGGGGCACAAAGGTATTCCATGGGGGCACTGGCCCTCATTCTGAACCTGTATGTAAATGGGGGGGGGGGGCAATGTTTTTAAATAAAAAAGGGGGGCCCTGCAAGGAAAGTTTGAAAACCACTGGTGTATACTAATACAAATTAAATGTTACCATCATAATTTGAATGGTTCAGTGAGCCACATATGGGCCTCGGGCTGCAATTTGCCTATTTCTGGGCTAATCCCTTGTGTTTTCTCTTTAAGCAGAGGCATAAAAACCATTTTATTTCAGATGTGCACATAAGTTTACTGGTGGTAGAGATCTGTAGTGGTAGATGGGAGCAACATTTATTCCATATTCTTATGTCTTGTACAGTTATTTTTATTAAAGATGTTAAATCAACGCTGTAAGATCAACAGATTAAGTAACTGCTCAAAAGAACTGCAATGTACAAATGTGCACAGACCCGATATAACATATCTAGGTTACAGCTCAACTTTGCAAAATATCTAGAATTTCTAGATATTTCAAGATAGACTAGTTTCAAAAGATTATGGTATATTTTGTAAAAAAAATATTCAGGGATGGTTGGCTGTGTAGTATACATTGTGGGGTATGCTATCTGCTAGATATAGACAATTATTTTATGTGCATAGGCTCAGACTAGGTGGTCACTCATTCAAACAAAAAATGATTTTAGGAAGAAATATGCCTCTGAATTTCCATATAATAAATACTGTACATACAAGTCCAAGACATTTAAACAATCTTTTAATACTTACAAATACTGCACTGCAGGCAGATATCAAAATCTAATAAATAATGTTCAGGAAATTCTATTTACAGTACTAAAAAAATTTTTTTTTTTTTTTTTAAAAAACCTATACAAAAAGCAACATCACAAAGAATCCGTTAAATGTCAAATTTCTCTTCACAGACTACATGACCATTTTCTTCATAGTCCTCTCTTGTCACCACCATGTCTTCAAAGTCGTCATTTTCTGATATCAACTTTCCACCCTGCCAGGAATAAGTAATGGGGCTGGAAGGAAAAAAGGGAACAGAAATCAGTCACAGTCCTGTATATCAGAAAAGGTTTTCCATAAGAGTTGGCATGATGAATTATAATAGGTGACAGAAATGCCTTATGAAACACAGAAATTATTCAGCAACACCGCTAAGGAATTATCAGCATAACCCCAAAAAAGTTGCAGACACCATAAACACAATCCAACCATTTATGCGTCAGTACACTTGGGGGAAAAAAGCGATGACACAAAATACTTACTTCTCCGGTAAAATAACAGAAACGTCATAGTCTGTAGGAGTGAGCTTTCGCACCTCGGAATACATTCGTTCTTTAAATCCTGGAAACAGGGAGTTCCCTCCAGTAAGGACAATGTTCTTAAAGAAATGAGGCTGCATTTCTGAAAGGAAAAAGAGAAATTAAAAGTGTTTTCCTTCTGAAGTCAAGACCTAAATCTAACCTTTTTGTGCCAAAATCGGCCATCGTGCGCGTTCCCGCTGATTGCTCAGCTGCGCCCACCTGGACAGATCGACCAGGATTGCACGCACCGCAAGTCAGATTGAATGGAAACCGACATGTCAGTAAATTCCTGGCCAACCGTATTACTTTGGATGGGGACTAGCATCCCCATCCACAGTAATTGACCACACAAGGAATGGTGCCCATCGATCATCTGAGTGACTGGCTGCAGCCTGAGGACATCGGCTGCTAGAGAACCAGACGGGAATCATACTGTCTTAGGCTACCTTTAATAAACCACCAGATATATACAGCCCACGACTAAAAGGAATGAACAGAAAGCTTATCCTCTCCTACCTTTGATCAACCGCAAAATGTCTGCTTCCACCTGGACCAAAGAATCACAAATGATGAGCTTGGATATTCTCGCTCTGCTCTGCTCTGCTCAGCTCAAGACCCAAACCACAAATTGTCTATTGTTTTCAAATAGACCACTATGCAGGACCATTCTGAAGCTGCTCCTACAAGTAGCTTCTCAATAGGGAAGCAATGTATCTCCGATCTACTACAAACATGGAGTACTGCTGACTCCACAATACTGTGTGCAAAGAGCAAATGCAAATCTACATGTATATGTGAATATCCACATCAATGTATACTGGCTCAGTACATACTGTATAAAATATATTCTGTTCAGTCAACTGGAAAAAGACTTGTTACACTATACAGTATAGAGAATAACCTAGCTACTGCCTTTTCCTAGAAGGAACACAATCCAAACCAAGGGAGATTATCCAGATTATCCATGCACATATACTACATACGCCTGTAAATACTCAGTAGTATGTGCATCGCAGAAAAAAGGTCCTCAGAAGCAAGGGAATCATTTTTATAGTGAACTGCCTTTGCTAGAAGCATGACAGTTGAATGAAGACATCTCATTTTTATTAGCTCTAATAAGTCATCAACGGCAACTAAAAAACAGGTGGCTATGTTTCCACTTAATATTTATCCTAAAGGAAAATGACAGACACTAACCTTCAGGTAGGTTGTTAATGGAATGTACAATGGCTTCCGGAATACCCATTTCTTGAATTCCAATATCAGAAGGATGGAAAAGGATCTCTGGGACTGCAAAACGTTCATTGGCTAGACGAAGTATCTGCTCTCCGGCTGTTGGCTTTCCATTAAACACCATCTCCTCTCTTGGCTGTTGAAAGATTACAGTGCCACATCACTCAGTAAAGATGGTCATGCTATTAATTCAAAGCAAGAGAATCTAGAAACAACTACAGCCCAAATTCTGATCTAAATGATCATTCGTGTAAAAGGGCCTTTTCCTTCATAGAATAAGTGGTGGCCCCTTGATCGATTCCTGTGCGATCTGACTAGTGAAGTATACAAGCACTTCAGATACACCCACCCTGACATCATTTGCTGACATTTATTAACCAAAGTGGCGTGCACATTATGACTGATTATTAGAATCGCGAGACAAACGTAAGAGCATCGACCCATCTATGGCTATGTAATGTGCACTTTACTGACCACCAGTGTTCTGGCCTTTTTTATTTACGGTAAAAATAATGCAGCCTTCCCGCTGTCAATTATTTAAAATATGTTATTGTTGCATCTATAACTATCTCTAATAATCCTAATCTCCTGTGATATAATAGCAGGGATTCCCTCATAATCTAAAAAAAAGTTCTCAGAGTTCTGACTGAGTGACCATCAGGTTCTTCACCTCCCTGACTAAGCCCCTTCTCCCCCTATCGCTCAGTTTGGATGGCCGGCCAGCTCTAGGAAGAGTATTGGTGGTTTTGAACTTCTTCCACTTACAGATGATGGCCACTGTGCTCATTGGGACAGTCAAAGCAACAGAAATGTCAAAGCAATAGATATGTGCCTCGGGACAAGCCTGTCTCAGAGGTCTACAGATAATTCCTTTATGCTTGATTTGTGCTCTGACATGAACTGTCACTGTGGGACCTTATATAGACAGGTGTGTGCCTTCCAAATCATGTCCAATCAAGAGAATTTACCACAGGTAGGCTCCAATTAAAGGGCAGAAACATCTCAAGGATAATCAGGAGAAACAGGATGCACCTGAGCTCAATTTTCAGTTTGTGCACAGGGTGTAAATACTTATGTCCATGTGCTTTTTCAATTTTTTTTTTATAAATTTCTTAAAATCTCAAGTAAACTTTTTTAATGTTAACATTATGGGGTGTTGTGTGTAGAATTCTGAGGAAAACAAAACAAGTTGAATCCATTTTGGAATAATACTGTAACATTAAAAAATGCCTTAAAAACAATGCGCTGTGAATAATTTCCTTGATGCATTGTATTGCATGGGTTTCACCATGTTAACAAGACTGCCATAAAATATATATGAACAATTAAATGTGTATATCATTTTCAGCAATCTCTTTGAAACTGATGTCACAAGCTAGTACTGATTGTGTTAAGACAAATCTTTTTTTTTTTCTTCTATTACCATGTGATTTAAAGCTCCCTAGTGTTTGAGAAGAACCCAGTTCGTTCACTGTTTGGGTTAATCCTAAACGCTGGAGGAGCGGATATCGGGCAAACCAGATATACACTCAGTAAGCTGTGGCGATAGAGAATTACGGGTTTCTGCACCCGCCATGATGACGCTGAAAGAGCGCGTACAGGGGGAGGGGAGCGTGCCATAGTACATTGTACTCAGCTGTGATCACTCATACCATGACATTAAAAATGTGTGGTACAGGCAATACACTAGGGAGGTTAAACATTGTAAAGCATGAGAAAACTTGTGCTTCCATATGACACATTGTTACTAAGTTAATACTTTTTAGAGCTTTCGTTGCCAGTAACGGGCATACATTTGTACATACAGTCAAGCCCATAATTATTTATACACCTGGCAAATTTTGACTTACATTTTTTTCCCCCACACAAATGCTTCTTATAAATCCTATTATCTTTTGCTAGACACCCATGTCACTTCCCGTCAAAAAAGAACTTGCTGGTTGAAAAAAGTAACTTTAAGTCAAAACTTGGCAGGGGTATGGATAATTATTCATGTAGGTCAATTTACAAAGCCAGATAAGTCATTCATTTGGTAAAGGGATGGGGAAATCAATGTTATTATTTAAAAAAGCATGATGAGGAGTCTTGTTACTGGCAATGGTTACAGAATAGAATAATCCTGTAGCCCAAATGTTAATGTTCTCAAATAATATAATACAGTTTAGAATAGTCGCCAATAACAAACCAGCGCTGCTCGCACCTTCATCCCTCTTTTAGGCTTTGTTTCCATTGTACGTCGGGAGCCCTCCGCTAAGCGTATACGCTAAGCAGGGGTCCCGACGTATCCCATAGACTCAGCCTGCCGGCGGATGGTCTGTATAGACATCCGCCGGTGTACAGGCTGAACGTACTCGACTACGTTCAGCCGGACACCGGCGGATCGGGTCGGCGCAATGAAGACAGACCCGTCCACCGAGCAGGTAAGTCTATCTGCTACGTCGGGGACCCCCGCTAAGCGTGTACGCTTAGCGGAGGGTTACCGACGTAATGGAAACAAGCCCTTACTCTCTAGTCCTGCTGTACTTCATAGGCTTTACATTCACAAATGACATTGGAACAAACCTTAATATAACCTTTCTTGATTGTGCTGAAATCTGGCAGCACGTAATCCACCATCACAGAGTTCTCTTCTGCTTTTATTCTGTAAAATAAAAAAAACCATCAACCCTACTCAGTACTGTCATTTTCAGTAAACCCATTGTGTTTTATCATCAGGATACTTACTTTGCAGCCTCCATGTCTTTATAGAAATCAGCAGCCACATAGCAGACATCTTCTTTAACTTGATTTATCACATGTGTTTCATCCATAACATGCAATTGTCTGCAGAAACAAGTCATTACAACTAATTAATATTGTAACATCAAGGGATGGGTCACAATGGGGGGAGGGGGGATGCAAGAATCGTAGAGTATTCACACACCGATCATTCGAGGAATTGATGCGCAACACCTGGTGAAATCGATCCCTGTCTGATACTGTATCTAGTAATGACGGTCAAACAGGTATGTACCAACATTTTGGATCCGTTCCATTGATATTTTGTTGGAACGGGAATGAACACTCAAGGTGGGCAGCATTCAAATCCAGAACAATCGATTGATTTTGGGGAATCAAACACAAAATCGAGGTGACCTTAAGATTATAAGTATAACCGGTGAGGACGATTTAAGCTGCAATTTGCTGCATGAACATCTTTTTAATAATTTGCTGAACTCTTGCAGACTATATGACACATATGGCACACAGTCTACACTCCCTGCTCTTTCCTGGTATCTGTAAGGAGGTGGCATAACCAGTTAACATTTAACTGGTAGATGTGTCTATAATATTCTATACTTTTTTGGGTTTTTAACAAAACAACCAGAAAATCTGTCTGCCTTCACTTTCCTTTCTTCGACTGAAATTCTATAAAGTCCCCTCCTCATAGAACTTTGGAAGGAATGGGGCTTATTTATGTATTTATGTATGAAAACCTGAGATGAAGCTTTTCAGTCTTGGGGCCCTTTCACACTAGCAGTGCTGCAGCTGAGTTGCAGTACAGTACTGCATGGCTAGTGTTAATGTAAGGTACACAGGTTTCCTTTCACGCTAGCCCCGAGCTTGTGTTTCTAGCAGGTGCAGCACAGCTATTGCGTCTGTTACCACAGAAATCACACACATGCATTAACAAAGCGCTTGTCTTAACACATATGCATTAAACCCCCCCTAGCGGTGTGAAGTGGGCTGGGAGACCGATGCCCCTACATAAACATGGAGGTCTATAGCAGGGACCCCCCTGTCCCTTTGGCGTCACCCTGACACAATCACGGAAACCCGGAAATGCTTCAACGATATAGAGAATCACCAAAGCTTTCCAGGGAAATGGAGTGGTCATGCGAACCCAGCTTGTCCGGAGTTTGTTTGATAAACATGAATTTTGCACAGTGCACATATGCATATTCGATGCGCTTGTATGTGCATTTTTATTAACCATATCTGGAAAAAATGCATGCAGCAGGGCATGAACGCTTGCATGAGAGCTGCATTTTCAAAAGCGCAAAAGGTACAACCATTTTTCTATGACAAAAATGCACATGTTAACAAATATACAACACGTCACATAGTGAAAAGGTCCCTAATCTGCAGCACAATATAATGGTAAACGTTAGAAAAGCAGCATTAAAGCGGACCTACCACCTGGTAGGTCATTCTGCAGTATCGGCTGCAGCTCAGCCGATATTGCAGAGACCTCCGATAGAAAATAAAAAGACGATTTCTGACAGCAGGAGGGATGTCTTTTTAGAGACCACCCCTCCCACTGTGTTACATATCGCCTCGGCAATATGTCACAAGCTGCAAGGGTATGTGAGAAATCTCTCCCAGATGCCCTTGTGGCTGTAGGAAATCCCCAGTCTCACCCTTAATTAAGATGTTGCCACCAACAGTGAAAATGTGAGGTTAAGCATAGGGCAAGTATGTTTTATTTGTTTTTGTGTAGCAGTTTTCCAGGATCTGAACTGCTGACAAGTAATGTGTCTATTTCATGTATGTGCTTTTTTTGTTTAAAAATGCTTTAAGCTTCACTGGATGTAAAAGTTTTACACATACATTTAATATATAAAATTAAAACAGAATGGAATTTTATTCATTGTATACATTTTTTAATTGTCAGGTTTATATGGAAATATTATAAAAGGGTTTAGGTGAACAAGAAGAAAGAAATCTTGTGACAGAAAAAAAACTGAAATACAAATCCCATATAAGACAAGCACATAAAACATTTGTCTCCGTGGATTTACCTGTACGAGATGATCTCCTTCAAATGGTTTGTTAACACCTTACCGCCAACATTGATTCTAGAAATAAAATGGTGGAAACAAGCAGCGTAAGCAATATTGACACACTAAGGTGCTTGAACCGTAGAATAGCGCTATGTAATTGTTTCCCAACCCACCCCAGAAACCCACCTTATTATTCCTTCTTGCTTCTTCTTGCTGCGACAGTAGGGTACAATGTGTGTGAATGAGTAGCCAGTGTCCACAATGATGCAGCACAGTTCAGATGGGTTGTCGTGGAAGTATCTGTGTGCACTCAGAGCACCAGCTTCAAAGGAAATCGGGAACATTGTTAAAGTACTTTATCCATCTGACCTTCCTCTAACTAGACTATCACCTGTTCAGTCCATCATGAATGCTGCTGCTAGACTCATTTACTCCTCTAACCGCTCCTCATCTGCTGCTCCTCTCTGCAAATCTCTACACTGGCTTCCAATTGTCCAGAGAATCAAATTCAAGTTCTGTGCTTTGCTTTTAAAATCACTCCACACCTCCTGTCCTCCTTACATCTCCAACCTGGTACACAAATACACCCATAACCACCCCCTCCGCTCCTCCAGCGACATACTAATGACATCCCCTCATAAAATCATCACATGCATGGCTTCAAGACTTCTCTAGGGCTACTCGTACCCTCTGGAACTCTCTCCCTCGCCCAATTAGACTTTCTCCTACCTTTGGCTCTTTTAAAAAAGCCCTAAAATCCCACCTCTTCAGTCTCACCTATATCTTCTCATTCCACTAAACCAGTCCCCCCCCCCACCTATTGTATACTCTGTTCCCCAACCTATTAGATTGCAAGCCCGACCGGGCAGGGTGCTCCACTCCTATGTCATAACCTGTTCCTGTGTGTTATCTTGTGTTGTCTCAACTCTAAATTTTTTGTACATCGCTGCGTAATATAGATAATCGATCATGATAATCTATTGTACGGCAATGTAAAACACAATTTAATATGAGCAAATACTCACGGTTCACCCTTAGAGCTGCCTGGAACTGATATTCCTCAAACAGAATCTCATTCATCGACTCTTGAATTGAAGAGAAGTTAAAATATGGCTCTGTGATGATGACACTTGTTTCTCCAAAGTCCACCTTGACACAACAATAAAGAAAGAGTTAATTATGGCTAATATAAAACAAGTAAATCATCTTTATACAAACTAGATCCCCATAATCGGCAGATTACAATTACTTAAAAGGAACCTAAAACAAGGAAATGTTGTATCCGCTATAATACCAAACCTATATCATACTGGAACTAACATATTGTACATTCTGCTCTATAGGACTCGCCTTTCCCCTACCCAAAATCAGGGGGAAACTCCTGTACTTCTTTTAGCGCTAATGTACACTGTCCATGCATTTGAAGGGAAACACTGGCTGCTGAAAGGTAAAGAGTCAATAGATGGCACTTAGGAGGAGGGAGAGCAGGGAGTGATCAGAGCAGGGAAACACACAGTGCATGCTGAAAGCTTGCAGTCAGTGTTTCTCAGCTCTGTGTCTTGCTTCTTCTATCGACATTTAAGAGGTGGGAGCAAGGATAGAATGGAGTGATCAGACCAGAGCTACAGGGGTGTGTTATCATGAACTAAATATCGTAAATAATTACATAAATAAAATTTAAAAAAGCACTGTACAACTTTTTGAATTTAACTTACCTGAAACATTTCCTTTCCGAAAAGATAATCCCATACTTGTCTCTGGACATCCCAATTCACTAAATAACCCTGTTATTATAAAGAACAATAATCTTTATCACCAAAGTATATATATTGCTCAATCCAACTACAAATAAATTATAATCAGAGAAAATCTTCTTGCGGCATTTAATTAATTCAATGTTACTACAAAGGATATTTTAAAAAATTTTTCAATAACAAATGTAAGTGTTCAGCATTTTATAAAGCCCTCCATACAGGTTCCGAATTTTCATTCGATCGTGTCACCCGATTTTTACTTAAAATGTTATGGTCGGGCCACTGGCACGAAAAATCGGAATTCGAATGATCACCGATCGATTGGCCCGACACTAATTTATTAACAAAAGATCAACCAAAATTTACGGACAGGCCCGAAGCGGTCCCGCAGACTTGCAGAACAATTACCTTCTGAAAGGGAAGTATATAGAAGAGGCCGGATGGGTCCTTAACCTCATCGATCTGATTAGCTGTGAACGTTTTTAACCGCGCGGTCTTTGATCTGAACTGACAGTTGGGAATTACACTAAAAATAGAAACAAATGTTAAAGAATGTAATGATGATGCTGAAACAACAAACTACCAGTAAATATGCTCCTAATACACTTGAGAACTAGAACTTGAGAAACTGGTTAAGAATGTTAGACCCAGATCTATGAAATCCATATGCACCAGTATAGAGGGATCGCTAGAAACACACCTACATATTCATACACCAGTATAGAGGGATCACCAGGAATCACTGGGCACAATGTGACATCTATAGACTCTAGTATAGAGGGATCACCGGGAACACACGGATATCCTAAAATACCAGTATATAGAGATCACTAGGCACACATACACCAGTATAGAGGTATCACTAGTGATCACTGGGCACACTCAGGCACCTATAAACTCTAGTATAGAGAGATCACAGGGCACAATGCCATTTTAATATACCAGCATAGAAGGATCACTGGGTACACTCGGACATCCTCATACACCACTATAGAGGGATCACAAGTGATCAGTGGGCACACACTGACACCAGTATAGAGGGTTCACCAGTGATCACTGGGTACACACTCTGATATACCTATACACCAGTATAAAGGGATCACCAGTGATTACTGGGCACACTCTGACATACTCATACACCAGTATAAAGGGATCACCAGTGATCACTGGGCACACTCTGACATACTCATACACCAGTATAGAGGGATCACCAGTGATCACTGGGCACACTCTGACATACTCATACACCAGTATAGAGGGATCACCAGTGATCACTGGGCACACACTCTGACATACTCATACACCAGTATAAAGGGGTCTCTAATGATTGCTGGGCACACTCTGACATACTCATACACCAGTATAGAGGGATCACCAGTGATCACTGGGTACACTCTGACATACTGATACACCAATATAGAGGGATCTCCAGTGATTAGTGGGCACACTCTGGCATACTCACACCAGTAAAGAGGGATCACTGGGTACACTCTGACATACTCATACACCAGTATAGAGGGATCACCGGTTACACTCTGACATACTCATACACCAGTATAGAGGGGTCACCAGTGATCCTTTTACATCCCTATAGTATACACACACTGTGGTCCTGTTACTCCACCTAGCAGTCAACAAGCGGTAGCATCAGGAGGATAGACAGTCCGCCAGACGGCCGCTCTAGGAGAACTCTATGGTAATGCTCCTGTCCGCGCTCTCTGCTCCGGGGCTCTCTCACCTGACCTCTCCGTGGCTGTAGCCGATCTTTGCGGTGTAGGCCCCATTATCTAGCACCAAGGTGGCCATCCCGGGCCTGGCGACCCCGCATACGGTGTACGGATCATCCGGGAATTGTGTGACGTGTGCCGTACGAGTGTGGCGGCGCTCTCCCCGCTGCATTGTGGGAAGTGGGAGGACTGCGATCAGCTCCCCGGGTATAGATAGTCTGAGCTGCCGCCTGTTCCTTGGACTGTGCGGCCGTAAAGCGTCGGGCTGTAAAGACAGGATATGAGTGACTGAGGGCCGATCACATTACACAAGCAGACATGTAACAACATGGTCTACCAATGTAATCAGGAACCACTGCGTGTTATTACACGAGGATTCATGATATAAAGGGTTTTATTTTATATAATACAAAGAAATGTAACAAGTGTGTATACACAAAGAATAACAAATTGAGGTGATGAACGAGTTAAATGATGTATTAGTATAAATAAATGTATTTTATACACACAACAAATGTCATCCTGTGTGTATTATATTGTGTTGTATCTCCACTCTATTGTACAGCGCTGCGTATTATGTTGGCGCTTTATAAATAAGTGATAATAATAAATCAATGACATGACAACCCATCGCTTAACCTCCCTAGCGGTTGAGACGAGCCTAGCTCGTCCGAGCTTTAGGCTCGCCT
>CM070034.1:45793716-45807919 GCA_036250615.1 Ptychadena robeensis | reverse complement strand
TCATTCTTAACCTGTGTTAGAATAGGGAGGGGGGCTCAATACTGTTCCTAATTAAAAAAGGCGGGCCCTGCAAGGAAAGTTTGGAAACCACTGAGTTGGGTAATGCTTGCCTGTAGGTAAATGGAGAGCCTACTTCAACTTCCCAAGTATGCTGACCACATTCTGTCTGATGTCTCTTCTACATTTTAGACTGTATACATGTTTGAACAGGTCTGACACGTTCACCTTGAATTTCTAAGATGCAAACTTTTTAAACATGTGTATTAAATCCCTATGTCATTAATTTGTTCAACAGTTTAGAAGGAAGGGTAAAGGAGATTGTTCACAAAGCGTTCTGGGACTGTCTGGAGTCAGAACTGAAAGAAGATCCTCCCCAGTATGAACATGCAATTAAACTTTTCGATGAGATAAAAGAGGTACGTTTCCTACTATTTATTTTTTCCCCCACATCTGTGCATACAGAAATTCTGTCTACTGCATATGTATACTGAACCCAACTAAAGTCACATTAATCTTCCTAAAATGTGGGCATTGGAGCATTGGACACATATCTACATTCATTGCAACGTGAATGTGTTATTTTTAGTCCCAGTTTATATTTGTGTGCTCAATACTGGGTTCAATCAGAATTTAATAACTTTTTAAACTTTTTCTTTCTTCCACTGTGTTTTTAGATCTTGCTTTCCTTTCTTTCACCGGGTACAAACAGACTACGGACACAGATCTGTGAAGTGCTAGATGTGGATCTTATAAGGCAACAAGCTGAACATAATGCCGTTGATATCCCTAAACTTGGAAGTTATATCATTAACATAATGGGTAAATTATGTGCTCCAGTCAGAGATGAAGATGTAAAAAAGTTGAAACCCACTGGTGACATTGTACAAATGTTGAGGTCAGTTCATGGTTGTTAAAAAAATATGTATATTTTTTTCATCACTTCAATTCATCACTTTTATTTATGAGTTAAGAAGGCCAAAGATAAAACTAGGAACTTGGTATCCATTTAAAAATGTAATTGGTTTGTCAGAAATGGTGGCCTACATACATACATACATGGTGTTTTCAATGGTCGACTTGTAGGACTTTGATGGCTAGCTAGCAAAATTTTAAAGTCCCCCCCCCCCCATACACCTTTTAGATCACTCCATACAATTACCTTTCAATCTACTAACACCTATGTAGTGCCGGGTCCTCCCTGATAGAATACATAGTGATTGGAAGGTTTAGAAAGGTCCTCGTATTACATGGTTTTGGTAAAAGTGGATTGTACAAAAATTGTATGGTAAGATTGTAAGGTCAGTTTAACATAGCCTGATCTTTGTGTTTTCTGTATGCGCTAAAAAAAAGCAAGGGTAAAGACAGCGCCCTTCATATACATAACACTCTGGGTACAAAGCTTACTATCTATTGTGAAAAAAACGACAAAATAAATGGTATGCTCTTCTGTGCCAGACAGTTTCCATTTGACCCAAAGGTCATTCCCTGAATTCATGAAGTCCAAGTACTTATCTATTAATAGTGCCTAGCTTGTCCGTTTATAATAGATGTGTTAGGAGAGCTGCAGGTTTATTTTTATCCTACATATTCAGGCTTCATACTTTTCTTTGGTACTTGGAGCACTGCTGTAGTTAAAAAGGGACAGGATGTCTATTTATGTTATTTTGAGTGGGCAAAAATCAAAAAAAAGCCTTCAATTAAAATCCTTTGCAATAGAAAACTCGTCATTAAAGGACCTTTTAGTGAAGCCTCTGTAGATAAATACTGACTTTTGTTCCTTTTCATGTAAGCTTCAATGCATGGTCTTACTGGAGCAGCCTGCAGCGTTCCCTTCAAGAGCCCTTTTTCTAGTAGACATGCACACCATGGCTCTTTACTGTGGATACTCCATATTCTACTGCATGACTTTGTCTTGTACATGTATTCAGGGCTATTTCTCCCACTATGCCGAAAATACGTGCTCATACAGACCCTGGGAGGCCCCCAGCTACCACCCTTGAACTCGTATCCCCCCCCCGCCCCCTGGTCGAAAGGGGACACTTGCATAGGGCCCCCAAAAGGCTAGAAACGGCACTGCATGTATTTTACTGTTTCAACCTATGGTTTCATGATATTTGTAGGGATGTCTTCCATGTTCTGGACCTAATGAAAATGGATATGGTTAATTACACTATCCAGAATGTAAGGCCACAGCTTCAGCGACAGTTAGCTGATTATGAAAGAGTGAAATTTCAAGACATCCTTGATAAATCTCCAGGTACGTAGAACCCAACTGCCACTTTTTAACCTTGAGCTGTGTCTGTCCTGTTTAAAAAGGTATTTTCACTTTTCACAGTTAAGCTCAGCAAATGTTTCCTTGCTACTCTTTTATGGTACTTCAAACCTTCTTGGCTATATTCAACATTGAATCCCAGTTGACCAGAGTCTTCTGCAGACAATGCAGAACAATGTCAGATGTATACTGATACTCAAAATAGGTCCACCCTTTGAATTGTCTGCACAGGCATGCATGTTAATGTTGGTAAATATACTATAGATTCAGAACAGAATGAAGTTAGTAAAATAAATGCATACCAGACCTTGTTTTAACAATCTGGTAAATATGTATCTTTTTTTAGATGCACTAAATCAAACCACCAAATGGATTCAGCAATCTCTGAAACGTGCAGCAGAAGTAAAGTCCCAAGAAAATGCGACCAATGTAAATGGTCCATCTGTGGACAACCTGAGCCCAACCCTGGTGCTTAACAGTGGTTTTGCCAAACTCTTGGATTTAGACTACGACAGTGCTGTTCCAGAGGTAAGTTTGTCAATGAAATTAGGATTTTCTATTTGTAAATTGTAAAAATGACCAATAATGCATTTTTAAGTGATTATATATTGTTACCTTTTATTCTTAGACACTGATTACTGATGACTTGCGCATTATTGATTTGAAGTACAAATTGAGACGAGTTAAATTTGTGGCGTGCGTGTGTCTGATTACTCAGAATGTAATGGGTCCTTCTAACACAGCCGCATTCACAGGACAAGTGAAAGATATCTCAGCTGTTTTGCTCCAAGGATTCAGCAGCAGGTGAGCAAAAGTACGCACGATAAGATGCACTGGACCATAAGAGGCAGTTGGGGGGGGGGGGGGGGGGGGGGGGGGGGGGGGACAAAAAGACTCAAAGCTTGTACACACCAGCCACACTTTGGTAAAGTAACCCAAAGCAGCGTGTTATTACATAGGAAACCTGTGTACCTAATATACTAGGCCCACGTTCGTGCACGTCTGCATTTTTGCAGGCATGGCACAAGCATCTCCCATATACTGGGAGACACAAGCACAGTGCAAAATGCGTTTTTTTTGTTAGTATTGGACATGGTTATTGTCAAAAAACGCAACTACAGGCACAGAGCACATAATGTGAAAGGGCCCTCATTCATGAACAGAGTGAATATACAGCATGTTCCAGCAAAGTGTGACCATGCAGGATGTTTTAGCATTTGCTGTATGTCTAATCTCTAAAGAGACTGCAGACAATCACCCTAAACTCCACGGGATGGCAGACTCCTGACAAGAGAAGGGCTAACACATGCTTCAGCACAGTGTGCAGGGCCAAACATGTTGTATATTGATATTCACTAAGAGTATGGAGACTTCCTTTACACTGGCTGCACACTGGCTGCTCACCCTGGAACATGCTTTTAAAATATTCACTCTGGTGACTGGTTGAGTATCCAGCTGTCACAGCAGCTAATATATTCATTGCAGTTTCTATGTGGAATGAGCCTTTCATTAAGTATGCACGTAAGGAAATTGCAAATGCAGTGAATATATCAGCTGGGACAGCCAGAGACTCTCCCCACCTTCTGAGTGAGTATATAAATAGCATGTTCCATGGTGAGGCAAGGTAAACAAAGAGAAGAAAACTTATGGTCCTATTTAGCATGTAAGAATGTACATATTATAAATCAGTCATTTTTATTTTATTTTTTTCCCTTTTAATAACAGAAATTTTAACCTAAAAGAGGCCCTACATGCACTCGCTACTAAAATCTGCTTTGAGATGAACAAGTCACTGACGGAACGAGATCTACCTCCATTAAGCAGCGAGGCTCAGTCTGCCCTAATGGGACAGATTTGTAGCCTTACTGAGAAAGATCATCCCATCTACAACTTGATTGGTAAGTTTTAAATATTGAATACTATCCTTTTTATACATTTGGTTCCATATTGTATACATGTCTCTGTTGGTGGATATCCACTAGCAACTATGTAACCTTAGAGCAGTGGTTCCCAAACTTTCCTTGCAGGGCCCCCCTTTTCTATTTAGAGACATTATAGAGCCAACCCCTCCCTATTCAAACACAGGTTAAGAATGAGGACCAGTGCCCCCCTGGAATACATTTGCACTCCCCAGTTTGGGAACCACTGCCTTAGAGAGACTAGTTAATTCAATTTGTTAGTCAGTGTACAATAAATTGGAAAATGTATCAACCCCTTTGATGGTATTCCACAGTGTGGCTAGGGGTACATTTTTGCTGCAAAAAGCAGTAACACTGAGCCACACTCGGAGTAGCTTACCTGTTCTTTGCGATCCCACAGCATCCTCCAAATTCTAGATAGATCCGCCAGCCAAGGATCTCTTCATCTCAGGGACTGCCTGGGACACCTACCGTATTGCCTGTCACAAAATGTAGGCAGGGGCAGCCCCAATGTCCCTGACATCATCAGTGACACCGAGGACATAGGCAGGCTGCCAGCATCTATAACTGCATGGTATGGGGGGCAGGTTGGGAGAATTTAAACACATTGTTATGTAATCTCTTTACAATTTTTGTACCTGTTTTGGCACTGAATCCGGAAGGAATTGGACCGCCAAGGAGGTTAAACAAGAAAAACTTTATCAATGTGAAGATCCAACCAAATAATATAATTCTGTTTTCTTCTAGATAAAAGGACCCATGAGTATGTGACAACCTTCCTGTGTCTTCCCTACCCATACAAGCATGTTCCCATAATCCCTGGAGGGCTTGCCGTAGTTCGCAAGGAAATGGAGTTTATAGCATTTCACTACGCCAATATTGTGAACTTTAACAAACAAGTTTATGGACCATTCTATGCCGGGATCTTCCGGAAGCTGCTCTTCAATGAAGCGGAAGCAGGGAAGGCACAGGCTCAGGCATAGGCGGGACATTTCATGAACAATTGCACACTCCAAAATGTAAATACTCATTTCTCAAAAAAGAGTACTTATTCTGACAGGAGAAGTATATTTTATAGAGGATTTTAACTTAAGAGCAGATGTACTGTAAAGATGAGCGGGTAATGTTTCTTATGAAGAAGCCAGTATTTTTCTAAACAGGTCAGAGTGTTGGAGTCTACACTGAGTGACAGATGGAATGGTTTTGCTTGTGTGTTTTGGAATGTACTCCAAACTCATTTTATTTACATGTTGGTTTCAAGTTGATAATTTGAAAGGATGGTTTTTATACTCTCCTACTTTGACCTTAGCAATTCAGAACCACCTTATACCATGACCACTAGTCATGTCTGAACACTGATGCAGAACAGTTACCATCAGTGAGGTTTACCTGGGTATTTGTGATATACACCCCTACACATAGCCTGTAGTAGACAGCTAGGTGCTTCACTTTCCAAAGTATTCCAATAATCTCAGCTTTTAAAAGAAAATCTTTATTTAGGGTTTTTGTTTTATCATTAAATTTGGTTAATTTACTTTTACTTTAATAAGTAACCAGTCTAAAGGCCCCCATACACGGGTAAGTTTCCCACCGGATTCCGGCCCGATCGATTCCGGGCGCGTGCATGCGAAACGATCGTGCCGGAATCGCGTGCAGCCCACCTTGTCCGATTGATCAGGGGCCCAGAATCCGATCGTACAGAGAACCAACATGTTGGTTCCATCAGATTGATTCAGGGCCAATCGGGCACGTTGGTGGTGGACATCAGATGGATCACCAGCAGATCTGCACAGAGGAGTGTGATTGATCGGACACGGAATCGTGCCGTAATTCGTGGGACAAGGTGGTATGCAGCGATGGATACTCTTAATTGGCCGATTGATCACACCTGCGATTCCCAGCAGAATCGCCGGAATCGATCGGATGATGAATCGATCGGACATGGAATCCGACACGTGTATGGCTAGCTTAAGGCCAGCCATACACAGGTCGATAACTGTTTGATCAATCTACAATTGATTGCAGTGCGCTGATGTCGCCACACTGCGCTTGATCGCGGGTCAACAGAATGGGAATTGATGTGCACCCCTTTGCACATCAATTCTCGTTCGATGGGGGCACCCTGTCCTGTGTACACTCAATGTTGTGAGATATTCCTACCAGAAAATATCACACAACAATGGCTGTGAGCTGCTGACATGCAGAAATTAGAGCAGGACACGGACAGCTGCAAAGGAGGGCCTGGCCCTGATTTGTACACAGCAGCCATTGCTCGGCTTCTCCCCCTTTCCTGTGTCCTGACTCTCAACTGGCCTGGAGCTGAGTAGGGCTAGTAGTAGTAGGAGTGCGGGGAGGGGGAGCCACACTCCTTTGCAGCCATCCATGTCCCACTCTAAGTCCTGCTGTGTTCACTGGGTGTACACAGTGCTGGCTGTAATGGGGCTGTGTGGTCCCCATTCATGATCTACTGAGATTTATGGATATGTCCCTTCGCGGTTCGATCAACCTTTTTTTGATTTTTATGGGGGTTTGATTTTCAGATTGATCCGCAAACGAGCAGCCACCGCGAACACGCACAGCAATTGATCATTCAATGATCGAGCAGAAACTCAAACCGTGTTTTGCCACCTTATGGAGACCAGAAATAACCATTTGTTACTAATATAGCTAGTCTCCTGAAGGAGTGAACCAAATGCTAGATAGATCTTTCAGGGTATTCCTCCTTCATCCAAAAGAAGATTTAGATGTCCACATATTCCGCTTTTCTGTAACCATTGGCAAATAGTTAAGTACTATTTCTAGGTCCCTGATTGATTCACATAAAAATACTGTTTGTCAACTTTATTTGGACAATTGAATGATTAAAACACAGAGGATTCTCTATACTGCCTCAATGAATTAATGAATTAAATAAATAACATACAGTCTAATGAATGTAGATCAGGGCTTTTTTTCTCAGAGAAAAGTTGGTGGAACTTGCCCCCCCCCCTCCCCTGGCCACGCCCCTGCCCAACCTTAGGACTGCCCCCTAAAAACGCCCCTTTATGTCGGGTGTCCGCTCCATAAATAGCTCCCCTTCGGGGGAACGGGGGCAAGTGTGCCAGCGCAGGCAGGCGTGCCACCTCCCCTCCCTTAGGACAGCTAGAACTCCACCCCCCAGTCCACGCTGAAGAGAAAGATCTCTCCAGCATGGATGGGGGAGGAGACACCCGGTCATAGGGCCACCACCCATAAACAATGGGAAGGCCAAGCTTAAAATAGGTGGCGGAATTCCGTTCCAGTGCGTTCCACCATAAAAAAAGCCCTGATGTAGATCAAATGGAAATGACATGCCATGTTGCTCTGGATTACTGTTTTATACCGTTGAGAATATGTCCAGTATTATTTCATGCCATTAGCTTATTTTTACCGTGTTTATTTTATGTTACTCTGTCATCATACAGTAGATGGGATTTTCATTATGGCAGCAGGCATTGTGAAAAGTGCAGTAACCTAAAACAACTGGTTAAGGTTATCTTATAAATGTGACGTCAGCATTTTGATCATTATTAGGTTGTTTTACATTACTATACATTAGTACATTATAACTGTTTTGTGTTCATTGGACTGCAGTCTATTCAAATGACTAACGTGGTCATTACACGTTCTAAGGGTGGTGCTTAGTGTTCATTTGTGTAATCCCGATATCACAGTAGTCTAGTGTTATTTTATCATTATCGGCAGTCATTGTCTACATTATCTGATACATGCAAATTGTATTTGTTAAACATAAATATTTTTTTAAATTAAATTTGCCATCAATTTTATGCATGTTGTGGTTGCTTATCTTTGCATCTGTACTTATTTGGTTATGAAGTTATGCTAACAAAAAAGTCAATTTGCTTTAGTTGCTATAAAAATAGATGCAGTACCCATACCATGTATTATAATTGCTTTTCCTGATGTTGTTAGCAGGCTTTATACAAATGTGGTGTTATTAGTTGTAGCCTGCTGATCTGTTATTGCACAAAACAGAAGTCCAACAGGCACCAAAGCAGTATTTTGCTGTCCAGCACCCCAGTGTTGTATTTAAGGATACCATACTTTATTCTGATAATGCTTTTACTGAATATATATATATATATATATATATATGTATATATATATATATTAGAATGTTTAAAGATGTAAGATGTAAAGATTACTACCAAGCATCTGGTTTTCTGAAAACAGAAAAGAATTGGTGTTCTAAAAATATACAGCCCTCAGAAGAAAAGTTTTCTTTATTAAATAAAGTAACATGTAAAGCAGTGGTTCTTAACCTGCAGATGGGGACCCCCTTGGGGTCAAACAAACATTTCATAGGGGTCGCTGAGCATACTGAAAGCATTAGACTGATGCCCATAAGCAGGGTGGGAAGTTAGGAAGGGAGGAAGAGCAATGCCCCCTCCTAACACTTACCTGATAATGCTGGAAGTCACTTCCATGTTCCTAATACAGAGGTGACCTCCTGGAATGCTGATCTAAAAAGGTTGAGAATCAACAATAAAAGTAACATGTACAAAACGATCACCCTGGCATCACCTCCACTCTATCTTTAAGAAATGATTGATGAGTTCTAACATGTGAGGACTTGCATTACATAGGATCTCAACATTAACAAGCAGGTTGATTAATAGAATACATGCAGGCTCATACTTTTCTTGAAGCTCCATAAGGCCTGGGTAGGCTGCTATGGTGTTTTCATGGTTGGTGTGTCTTGGCCTAGATGTGAAGGAACTAACATAGACTGTGGCATAGGGTGAAACTCTCCATTTATTGTATCTATGATTTGATACAAACATACAAGAAGCTAATGGCTACATGTTTATAACCATACTTCTAATACAAGGTGCTGGAAAGTAAGGAGACGCAACAAAACCTGGTCAACGGGATAATGAGATGGAAGAGGTCTTAGGGCAGTGCCAGCCCTTTACATATCTAGTTTCCAAACACTTTCCCATCTTTCATATAAGGTAAACATGTATAGTTTATCTCTACTGTAATAAGGTACCCATACACGTTGCGATTTTTCGTGCGATTTTAGCCCTTCCGACCGGTCGGTCGGGTAGGTCGATCGTTCGGGATTCGTAACATGCAAATGTAGTCCGACCGATGCTGTTTTTAGAAAATCGGCCGAAAAGTCGGTCGGGTCCCGAATGATGATGCCTGTAATTTTGTGGCCTGTGACTAATCGGGTGAAAATTCGGGTGAAAATTCAGGTGAAAAATTGGGCATCCGACCGACTTTTAAAAATAGCAGTAAAGCAAAAATCGGGAATCGAAATCGAATATCGAATCGGTCCACGAAAAATCGCAACGTGTATGGATACCTATAGATTAGATGCAATTCATTTATGGTATATGAACAGTAATAGCTTGTTCTTATATCATGGTCCACGTCTGTTTAATTATGCATGCTTTGTATAATCATTTAAACTTTGGTTTTATTATATAACATATGAGTCACTTATTTTAGCTACTAGTTACATTATGGGAACATATAAGTAGACACATTATTATTATTTTTATTTGTTTTTATTTGTTTTTTCTTTTTCAACCATTATGAAGGAAAAACCTGAAAAATAATAGTAAAGATGTAAAGAAATATATGTTCTTGTTTTAGATTATTACCAAACAATAAGACATGGTTATTACGCAGGGGTGGGCATACTAAGGCCTGGGGGCCGGATCCAGCCCATTTAGCTTTCTTTTCTGGCCCTTTGCAGTGTCGTGATGACACTGTGGGGACATCCTCATGGTGACGACAGGCAGCATTTAGAAATTATCTTTGCTCATTGCAATAAATGAACATTTAGCAATGTCCCTGTCACATGTCACCTATTCATTAATGATGCCGGCGATGCATGGAATTTGCACACCTATGGCAGGTCGGCCATTACAAGCTCTGGGTCTGGCCTCTTCTTCTTTTTTTTTATTTTTATTTAAGAGGCCAATGTGGCCCAAGAGTCACAATGTTTGCCCACCCTGCCTTATACCATGCATGAAAAAAAACCTGTATGATGAAATACTTTTCAGTTAGATCACTTAAGTTTTTCAGTGAATCACAGCAGTCCATTGTATTTCATATCTGATTAAGAAGAATCATGGTTGATTTTGGATTATTTTATGTTCTTGTTCTATAGTAATGGTTGCATGCACAATGAAGCCGAGCCAAACTTTGCAGTTCCAGTATTTGATTTGGCTTAGCTGCATTTAAATTTTGTGCATCTCATTAAACCTCTCCACTTGAAATATACAGGAGATATGTAATCTAACCTTTCTAGCTCTTCAGTTCATATGAACGTGAAACGTGGTAAGAACATTTCACTTTGACCGTCTGTAAACATGACAATACTAACGCTGTAAAAACTTAAAATTTTGGTGCTTTTATACAAGGGAAAAGTATAAAATCTGTTTTATCCCTCTTTTTATCTTTATTTTCATTGTATTCATTGTATTGTTTGTAAATGTACAAAATTCATGCAATAAAAAGTTACATACTTTATGACACTGTTTCAGCTTATTTCAGTGTGAGTGTGTTTGTATGTAAATATAAAGTTGTTGGTAAACATCTTACAAAACAAGGTATTGGGCACGTTATGTGTTTTAATTGTTTTTTTAGTTTAGGGACTTTAAACCGTGGAAACCCTTAATTATCTGGGCTTCATTTCAACTCATTTAGAGGATGTTCAAGCGTACATTTGTCCAACGCCACATTTTACACTGTCCAGGTGCTCCCTGTGGATGGCCGGAGGTGTTTTCCAATAATAATACCCCCCTTTTTTTTTCTCCCAAGACCCACTTTAGACAGAGGGCCTGTGAGGGTGCCAATGAAGTTAGTGTCATACCACACCCCCTTTAGGCAAAGAGCCTGACAACGCATGGTAAGGGAGCAATACCAAACCCCTTAGCAGAACTGGCCTGGCAGGAAGGAGGCCAAACCAGGCCTGATGCCATACATCAACAAGGGGAGACCTCTCATTAAGTAAGGGGGCCTCATTCCCACAAGCTGGCCGGTATTGTTGCCCTGGATGGAGGGGTTACAGCTTTACTGTCATTCTGTGTCAGGGCTGCACAAGTCATCTTGGCATTCCCAGGTGCCATCACACCTGGGCATGCCATAGAGCACACATAGTAGCCAACAGCAATGGGGAGGGTGAGTACTGACTGCTAAACCAAAGGGTTGCTTTTCCATAATAAAGTCCATAAAACATATTTCAATATGCCTTATAACCTTGGAACGCCTGATGTGAATTTACACAAACCTCACCATGGGATCAACCTAGGAGTTGGCCAAGTGGATGGAGCTGTCAGATTTAAGGGGTTGATACTGTAGTATGCTTTATATTTCAGAGCGGCTATCATTGCTGGCTGGAAAATTCCATCACAATAATGGGAAAGAGGAGACTTGTGGAAGTAGCACAAGATTCATCTCGTCTCCAGCACCCTGCAACGTGAGCCTGAAGTATGGCCGACAGGAACTGATTAAGGGGACACACAAAGACGATGGGGACTGACCCCAAATCTCCCGTGCTCAGTTCTTGCGTCCTAGGGGTTCTGCAACAAGGTCATGGAGCTGATGGTCAGGGTGAAGGGGTACACACTTCATGTGTCTACCGTTCCTGCAGATAGTGAAACATTTTTCCTGCTTCTGATCATCTACTGTCCTTCGTTTTCATTAAATAAATTCAGCTTTGCTATACCCATTAAACTTGTACCTAACACCATTATTTTCATCACCCCAGGCTGTTCCCATCAGGAAAATATGAATTCTTAAATTTTATTGGTTAAATATTTTTGTAAGGTAATGGTGGGCAAAATAAATGACAAAGAATATTCCAATACAAATAAACCTACATTGTTTTTATTGACATTAGTAATCTAGTGGGAAGACAACCACAAGAAATAAAGGTGAATATGTTCGTTTTTTAATTCATGAGCATACATTTTATGTATTTGTACAGCAGCAGTCTCATTGTTTACATTAAACCTGTTTTCTTTTTTTTTCTTTATCAGTTTTTACAACTTACAGAGTAACATGTGATACATAATACAAGCATTACTTTAATAAGGAACTAAAGGGTACATTGTGCAGAAACATGACACAGATTACAAATAACAGAAAATACTTTAGTCAGCAGGTTCCACACGTGCTGATTTATCACGTTCTTAGAGGGTTAAACTTATACATATAAACATGAGAGGTTGGCACAAAGCCAAGCTTATTTGGTGGCACCCGTTTGTCAGGAATCGCACTGGCAAACAAACCGGGGACTTTTAGGTGGTCATAGCGTAATAAATCAAAAAGTGAATTTTTTTAATCACATAGTATAGAGAAGATCCAATACAATCCTCGAAGAGGCAGATCTTAACATTAATAAATCAATAACAATCCAATATTGCACATAAGACCTGTGTATTAACCTCACCCTGTATGAAAACTTATACATACAATCAAACACATATCCTAACTCTACTTGTTTTCTCCCTAACAAAACTAAACCTGTTTATAATGTACAATCAACTTATTATTTCAACCATTACATGACGCATTTTTATTCATATTTATTCAATGAAGTTAAACGACAACAATGTCCTTATCTTGGTGAGATGGTGTTGGTAGAGCTATGTACACCTCTACATGGGACTTCTGTGCTGTCACCAGTGGAATGGAGTGGAATGGTGAGGGAGAGATCCCAGCTTGATCAGTGCATGGACTCCTCCTCAGTGTTTGGGTGTTGCTTGGTAACCGGACGTCCCAGCACTGCAGTGTGCTGTACTTCTCCAGGCACTAAGGACGGGAGGACACCGGACCATCTGTAAATATTCCCCGTCACCACCGGTAAGCCTGTTCATTGTCTCCTCAGTGGGCTTATTGCAGAAGGTGGGGGTCTCTGGTAGTATATATCTACTTTTGTTAGATTAAAGCTCCCCATATACGGGTCAATTCTCATTCGACAAATGATCGAGTGGGACATGGTGACATCATTATGACATCAGCACGCTGTGCTCAAGTGTTCGTTGAACAGAGAACCTATGCATCCGCTTTGCAAAGTAATGACAATCATTGGCAATCGAACAGGGATTTACCAACATGTAACAGAAAGGGTGGCTGCGTCCCATTAAATGCAGATCAATTTGTCCGATTAATTGCAAGGATTTTAGCGCATGTGGAGCCATAGCCTAAAGGTCGAGGAATACACGGGTCGATTTTTCCCAGATTTCTGCACAGCCGTGCGCGTTCACAGCACTGAGCTGTGCAGAAATCTGGAGAACAAAATCTAGCCATGTATGCCATTATGCAAGCGAGATCAATAGATGTTGGTAAACCTTGTTCGATATCCTATACTTTGAATAGGGAACCGCGGTTCCTCATTCACAGACCGGCTGACAGCTGGCTCCCGATATCGGAGAAGCCAGGCAGTAGTGGACGTCATGACGAGCGTGGTGACGCCTACCGAGAGCTCTCTGTCGGCTTAAAAATTGAGCCGTGTATCCCAACCTTTAGTCTGTCACTCCCCGTAAGGTTACCTGAACGATCGCCCCAAATGCGCATGGCGATTGGTCATTCGGGGAATCAAGCGGGAATCTACCTGTGTATGGGGAGGCTTTACTTTCAATTAGATCTCAATTAGAATTCATTTTACTAAAACAAACTATAACAAATGCACAAGTGATACATTGGATTTCTACTAGATTGTTCTGAAGATCTGTGCGCGCACATGACAATCTGAACAGATAGAAACAGAAAAGATACATTGTACAACTGAAGGAATTTTTTTTGATATGGTACTTTGGATTGGACACCTGTTTTTGATCACTTCTGGTGGATCAAATAAAAAAAAATGGAATACAATTTACCGTATACATAATATAAGAAAATTATAAATGTAACTACTCAATGGAACAGAAAAGTTTACATTTATCATTATGTTTCCACCACATCCCCAGTTAGATTTCTCTCTGCTGATATTAGCATGTCCCCCCCCCCC
>CM070034.1:45754577-45770662 GCA_036250615.1 Ptychadena robeensis | reverse complement strand
GCCATGCTGGTAGACTCATACCCAAAATGTGCCATGCTGATACTCATACCCAAAATGTGCGATGCTGGTAGACTCAAACCCAGAACGACTTAGTGCTGTAATTAAATCAAAAGGTGCCTTAACAAAGTATTAGTTTAAGGGTGTGCACATAGAAGACATTTTTTTTCTTCCCTCCACCTAAAAGATTTAAGTTTTTCAATTGGATGGTACAGTTTATAGGTCACATTAAAGGTGGAAAACTTTTACAAATGATTTATCTTTGTGTCATTTTTGTACAGCACAGGAGCATTACATTTTACCAGGGATGTTTAGACTTTTTATATCCACTGTAAGATGCACATTTGGGAAACACTGGTTCCATTAGAGGTTATCCCAGTAATACCATAATGTACCAGCAGATGGCAGTCATTTATCATAGAAAACTCTCATAAACATTGTATCATTAATGATCCCTATGTCCTGAATAATACAACAAATAGCATTACCAATCACACCTATAGGACACAATTTGAGTTGAGCAAAACAGAAATCTGTCTACTTAAATAGCAATGTTGTTCTAGTCCAACAAATGTCCTTCCTATTAAAAGTCAAGGTGTTAGTTTGGTAAATGCAAGCCAATCTGGTTTGCAGCGATACTTGCTTTAGAGAACTAGCCTGGGGGTAATGTACTACTCCTGTCCCCAGAGAACTGCAGTAACAGCCATGCTAGGGATGGTGTGTATCTCGTGTATCACTCAATGTAATGTAGATGTAATATATATACTTTTCATGCACAACATGGCTAATGATAATTTCAGTCTTACAAGATCCTAAGTTGTTTTCTTTAGAAGACGTTAATAACGGACATGAACTTGGCACAAAATGTTTAATTTAAACTGCCTTGATGCTACTTAGTGATACTTTATAGAAGTTTAACTGCTTTTATAACTTATAGGACATTCCTGAAATGGAAAATATTTGAAAATCCAAATATAAATAATGATTGCTCTCATATATTATGCACATTACCCTAATGAGTTCAACTGTTTTATAGATTTTGGCAGTGAAATTCAAGTTATCAAACGAATAGTCCTAACCTGAACCAGCAAAACATGCTGAGAAATAAATAACTGCTTGGCAATAAAATTATTGATCAGTGCCTGTGCTTGACAGTTGGAAAAAATGCCAGTTGGTTGTTGGTTCATAGCTGCAAAGAAGTCGACTTTACAAATTGTTCAATCCAGCAGTAATGCATCCTTCCCATTTATCCAAGTAATGCTCTTATTGCAGCAGCAGTAATGTACTCCTATTGGGAATTGGTATCACTATAATATGGAGAAACACAAGGAAACTGGAGCTTCTGGGCAATGATACATGGCATGCACAGAAACGTAGACGTGTCTGTCCAATGATTAGAGCAGTTGTTACCAAACTGGAGACGGGCCCCCTAGGGGGACACAAAGGTATTCCAGGGTGGGCCTGGCCCTCATTCTTAACCTGTGTTTTAATGGGGAGGGAGGGCTCGTCCCTAAATAGAAAAGGGGGCCCTTCAAGAAAAGTTTGGGTACCACTGGACTAGAGGGTGGTTAAGGTATTTAATGCATTGCCAGCCTTATAATATCATTTAATAATAAATTTTTAACAAACCTTATTTAAGTCAATTAATTCTTACATTTTGGTTCCAGATTGAAACAGCTACTGTAAAAAAACTGGACAGAAACCTATATGTTGGACAGGAGCTAGAAGAAGTATATACAGAACTTGTGAAGAACCTGTCCACAAACCACCTGAGGTTTGATCAGGTATGTCCCCTGTATTATTTATTAATTTTTTCTCATAACTATATGTACCTTATTTTAAATCCGTCCATTGGGCAATGTAGGCATATCATAGTTTATAGGAGGGTTTATGAAGTTCTAATTACAGGTAGAGTGGAGGTAGGGTATAAAGTATAAGCTGTTTTAGGGTCAGGCTTTAAAGTTATAGATACATTCACAGGTTCCCTTTTATGTGTTTATTACAACTTGTATTACATTTATGTATTTATTCTATCTTTAGGATTTAGAATTTGAACCCTATGCAACAAAGCTTGATTTTTCTGTGTGTGCCGCTTCATCAACATTAACCAGAAAAATGAACCAGCGAGTGATCAACAAGGAGCTAGATTCTTTAGCTGCCATTAATGACAGTGAAAGGTAATGATCAGAGAGGGGTTGTGTCTCTAAATGGGGAGGGGGGGGGGGGGTGTAAAACTCTACAACATGGTAAGTTGTTATAATCTATAACAAGGGTGTGAAACTCAAACACAGAGTGGGCCGGATTATAAACTTGCATGAAGTCAGGGGCCAAACTTGATAGCTATTGAAAAAAATGTCTACAATTGTGGATTTGTTTCCATCTCAATAGATATAATGGTGAACCTTTTCATATTGACACACACTTATGTTTTTGCATAATGTTTTGCATAAGGAACAAGCAAAGCATAATAGTATAACTCATGTGACATTAAATGTCAAAGAAGAGACACATCTGTATGTATTCATTTCTTTAAAACGTATTTAAAAATTTGCGGCCCTAATATAATTGCACTGCAGGACAGATTTGGCCCTGGGTCTGGAGTTTGACACTCCTGATATATGGGCATAATCACTTGAAAATGCATTTTTAAGAACTAAAAGAAAATAAAAAATGTAAATAGGGCAGCGCACTTATTATTAAATTATAATGATAAATGAAATCCTTACACAAGTCTGCTAAGATTTATTTCACTTGAAAGTACCGTACTTTTTGCACTTTCCCCCAAGATTGGGAGGGGGGGGGGTGGGGGGGGGGTGTACAAATTATAGTGGAAATGTATGATTACCCACGGCTGAAAGACTGCTTGGCTGTGGGTTGTCGTGGCTTTGTCTGCCCCCGCCCAAGCTCATGCAGACACAGGGAAGCTATCAGGGGGAAGATCTGCCCACAGGTGGATCTTCCCTCTACATTTGGTGCGTATATAGGTCGGGCTTAAGCTTCCCAGCTGACATAACAAACAATCTGGACAGAACCATATCATATTGACACAAACCTATGTTTCGCATAAGGACTGTTTTGCATAAGGAACTTATGTTTCGCATAAGGAACAAGCAAAGCATAATTCTATAACACATGTGGCATTAAATGTCAAATAAAAAACTGTGTGTGTCTGTGTGTGTCAGCTGGGACCAAGAGGCGGAGGCAGGGAAGTTGTCAGAGGCAGCCTCTGACAGCTTACCCACCTCCTTTAACTCCCATTCTACCGGTCAGAGCACCAACTCCCTGCAGGTGATTAAACTCTCCATGTATAAGAAACGTCTAATATTCGAAAAAATTCTATATATCGTTATAAGGAAAATTTGTATTATTTTTCAGTTGATACGTTTCAAAAACGTATTGACTTCAAATTCAAATGATAGTTTTTAATTCTCATTGCATGTATCATTAAAGTGGACCTACCACCAGAAATCTATGTTTTTATGAATGGCACTAGAAGTGCCAATAATAGGGAGGTACAGTATAATGTTTTAATGCAGTAAAAAAACCTCAAAAATATTCTTGTAATGACCATTTTAACAAGATTACCACACAGTTCCCCTCACTTCCTGGTTCGCTGAAGGCAACACATGAAACACATGGGGGGTGCAATATCACGGGTGGCCACTGGGGGGCGTTCAGTGATCTTCTATGGGAATTTTCAAAGCAGATCACTGCTTTTTGTGACGTGTTGCCTATTTCTGCCTACAATGAACCAGGAAGTGAGAACAGCTGCCAGATTATCTTCTTAAATTGCTCATTACAGGTAAGTTTTAATTTTTTTTCACTGCATTCCTCCCTATTAGTGCCATTCATGAAAACATAGATTCCTGGTGGTAGGTCCGCTATAAGTGCTGATGTCTTTAAATAAACATGCCAAAGGGTATGGAACTTGCCAGTTCTGCCATTCATTTATAAAGGATGCAAACTCAAGGACTTTCATCCATATTGCTTCCTTATCATTAATGACTGTATGGACTTTATGTATTACAACTGTAATGTGATTAAAATGTTTCCATTCACTATTTGTCTTCTCTTTCTTGCTTTCTTCTTCAAGTGTCATACAGAACATGCCAACTGACAAAGAAGCTTGTAGAATTTTTAACTCCTGGCTGGTCTGGTGGAAATCTGTTGTCAACACTGATGATTACATGAAATATATTTCCACGCAGGTACAGTGTAATTGTTTCATTATTTTTTGTTTTCTTTTGAAAGATTATAGATAGTGTGCATGTTGTGCATCAAGAGACCATACATTATACAAATATTAGCAAAGAAATTCATGGATAACTTTTTTTAAATCAATTTAAGTGGTACTATTGACTTGCTTACCAAAAAATTAGCTGTTATACTACAAGCCAGAATAACAATAGATCAAATAGATGATGAGGATAACCAAAAACGAAAAGGGCAGAGGTCTATAGTTAGTGCGGCAGAATGGTCCCTGTCCCCATAAATTCGAAGAATTTAAGAAAATACAACTAAACACTCCTTTAGCAATCATCGGGAGTCATTTGGGTGGCCCAACCTCCCCAAAAAAGGAGATTTTATGGGACCTTGAATCATAGATATACAACCAAAAGGATGAACAAAGATGGAGTTTTGTGGGAAAAATATATACAACTTTATTATATTCACATATATGTAAGACTCAACACTTTAAAACATTTTTTGTTGAAACCTAGCAGAAGTTCATGGTGGTACCTTTCTGCAGCCAGGCGGTTTTGAAATCCCCATGAATGGACTGTTGACAGTGTATTTGATTTGGATTGAACTGTGCCAACTGTGACACACATTACCATTACTATTACTGCTTCATGAACAAGTGATCCCTCTTAGGACGTAATGACTCACCGAGGCCGAAACGCACCGAGGGGCCACGGCCGATCATGGAGGAATAATAAGTGAAGGGTCTTTTAATTGACCCCCTGTTTACTGTAATTCATTGGATTTTAACCATTTGTTGTCACTTGGGTAGTACCCCAAAGGTACCACCATGAACTTTGCTAGGTTTAAAAATAAAATAAAATGAGTGTTTAGTTGTATTTTCTTAGATAATAAAGATAGGTAGAGGAATTTAGATTTTCACATACGAGGAAAACCATGAAATATACATAAGCTTAGTGTGGTCCTACTACTAGTGTATGTGTACCAAATGGATTATTTATATTAATTGATTGTTAATGTAAACTGCTAAAGGCATGTTTAAGCCGTTTTGGCATTATTTGAAGGCATTGCATGTTCAACAGTGTAGGAACATGGCCTCAGAAGTTGTAGCTTGAGGATCCGCCTTTGATCACAATTTAATGTAATGCGAGCAGTTGTTAGCAATCAGTTGTTGATACATTATAGTGATTAAATTGGGACAGCTTTAAAGCCAACCTCTAAGCAAGTGGCTCATACTGCAGATACACGACTATAATGCCGTAGGCACCTTTGGACACAAGGAATCACACTATTTTTCAGGAGGAATGTAGTTAATATTAAAAAATAATTTCTATAGCATGGCAAATATTCACTTTTTGAGTTAACTCAGGTATGTTCCTGGTCAGGTTTTAACTCTCATCTATGTAGAGATGGTCGAATTTTTCGACTTGCTAACTTTGTGAGCTTATTGCAAAGCCCCTGAACATGGTATCATCACCAAAATTGCTGGAGATGTAGAGAAGGGTTGGAGGAACATTTGAAAAGAAAAAGTGTTGCTCTAGCACATGTCGTTTTTGCATAAATTAAGTTCAAAGTTAAAGTCGAAATTCCGATTTTCGAAATTTCTACTTGACTTTGAACTTAATTTGTGAAAAAACTATTTGTGTTAGAGACATACTTTCTTTTTTGTAGTATACCCCCAACCCTTCTCTACATCTCCAGCAAGTTTGGTGATGATACCATGCTCAGGTATCTTGCAATTAAGTCGAAACCGTCGAAATGGTCGAATTTTTGAAAAAAAATTCGACCATCTCTATGTATCATGTATGTTAAATGGCTTATCTTCAAGTTTCATATCCTTGTTTCAGGACTTGGATTATCTGAAAGTGATTTACCACTTATATAACAGTGATTCGGATGACGAAGAGCAAGCCACCATTGCTTTAATGAAGAAGAAAGAAGAGCAAAAGAGGTTTGAGTTACAGGGGAGAGGAATCTATTATAGTGTATTAAGCTGGGCATAGACCAGTGGTTCCCAACTGGGGGGCGCAAAGGCTCTCCGAGGGCATGGACCCTCATTCTGAACCTGTGTTTGAATGGGGGAGCGGGGCTTGATAATGTTCCTAAGTAGAAAAGGGGGGCCCTGCAAGGAAAGTTTGGGAAACACTGGTATAGACATTGTGATCAGCAGGTGATCAGATCAGAAGATCAACTGTATGTTGGCGTCATCACGCACGGCCGGTCGTTTCAAGACTCAGCCAAGCACCTTTTGTGTGTCACCATATACTTTGGATGGGGGCTCTGACACTATATTAACCCCCTGTATTGGCCGATCGGCTCAACGCCATGTGAACAGAGGATCCGCCAGGCAGATAATGTGTATGTGCTCCGTCCTGTGCTTAACGCAGGGGGTCCCATCAGAGCACGCAACGCAGTGGAGACATCGCCTAACCCAAGCTCAGCCAGACCCACAAGTCCTTGTGGTACATTGAAGAAAAATATCCCATACTGTTCAGGGGGTGCGTTTGGTGTACCCACAGGGGTAATGACATGGCAGTATAGACTGGCAGTTCCCATAGGGGAGAGCCAGGGGTGTCCGCACTGTGTGGTTTTACATATTGTAGACCCAGCCTCAGTGTGAGCAGGGGATTTTTTTCTTTGAAGTTCTGCAATATTTACACTGCAATATTTCGTTCATTTTGGTGAATTGTCATTTACTTTTTTATGTTTCAAACAATACCATTTTTAATTGGAAATTAGGAGAAATATTGACAGCAGTTCTTAAACACTAACACAAAGTTTGTGAAATAATCCAAAATTGCGCAGGAGGAGGAAGTTCAATAGTGCTCACACCTCCCAGTTTATCCCCCTGGGGGGTACTTGGAGTACACGTATTCCCAAATCAGTTAAAAACCAAAACCCATCAATCACAATGGCCCAAACAGGGCAAAAAAGGGTGAACGAGGGACCAGACCATCCGGTATCCAGGGTACCTCCTGTTTAAAACAGTAAAGGTGTAGTCCTCCAAGGTTTACTATTAGTGTGTATCCTTAGCGTAATCCAGTCTGAGTTTGGTATTTAGTAGTAGGTTATAAGGAAAGGTGTGGAAGGCTCGCACCGTGTCCCCTTGCTCCTGGCTAACCCCAGGGGATAAACTGGGAGGTGTGAGCACTATTGTTCTTCATACTCCTGCGCAATTTTGAATTTACAATTGGGATGTGGGCCACTATTACCAAAAGAATGTAATTTATTTGTTATGTTTGTGAAATAATCATTTTTCAGTGGTCTATAACTTCTTCCAGAGCTGTATGTATGTATGTAACAAATGAATAAATACTACAACAGTACAGGAAATATAATCTAAAAACACAGATTACTGACCTTAGTTAAGGCATTAATATTTCATCAAATCATACCCCTTGGAATATTTATATACGGTATATAGTTATAGATAGACCACGGGTTGAATCATTTATGACACAAGATGTTTATCAAAGCTTGTTTTACACTGAATTCACCTAAAGTGCTGATTATTGACTACAAGGATTTTGATTTTTAATGGCGAACCTTCAAAGGTAGATTGATTTATCCTGCTGTAGTAATATTATTTTATACCACTGCGTCTTTACTAATCAGATGGGAACACTTTATCAGCAGCAGCTTAAAGGTTTTTATATTTTTTCTTAATACATCCACAGGGTTGTGATTGTACAGAACATTTGTACTTTCTGTTAATTAAAAACCCCCGTGGAACAAGGCAAAGCTTTTACATTGTAGAGCCCTTATTGTTTTCTGTTCTGCATTTCCCTTGCCAAATTAATTTGCCAGATTCAACGGGGGGTTCATAACAGGCTGACTTTATTTTATTCATAGTAAAATGATTGTGTGCTTGGTTCTAATAATGAGAATGTTTTAAATATTTTTGCATAGGCAACGGGAGAGAAAGATTGCTGAGCTCAGAGCAGAGAAGCAAAGTTACAGCCCTGGCATGTGGAATGTCAACAGCGTCATGCTTGGGGGTCTTGGATCAGACCCTCCTGTACACGGTACTTTCATCTGTCTGATCTTTCATTTTAAGCTGCACATTGAGGATAAGTTTCCACATACATCGGGACTTAGCAGATAGACATTGCCTGCACAGCGGATGGTCTGTCTACACATCCGCCAGTGCAGAGACTCAACGTATTTGACTTGGTTGAGCCTTGCAGCAGCGGAGCAGCTCGGTGCTGTGAAGACAGATCCTCCGCCGAGCATGTTAGTGTATCTGCTACGACGGGGTCCCTGCTAAGCGTGTACGCTTAGCGGAGAGGGTCCCGACGTATGTGGAAACAAGCCCTAAAGGTGGGTTTAAACATGTAGATTTTTTTGTTCGATTAGCGATGAACGGGCAATTTTTTGGTTGATTGAACAAAAATCTAATATAGTCAATTTGTTTGATTGATACATTTTGTTCAACATAGAAAAAAAATTCGAATTGGCAGTTGATTAAAGAAAAAATCTACACGTGTAAACCCACCTTAACTTGTAGCAATGTAGAACGGTAGATGTCACTGAAGCTTTATGATCACTCCTTTGGAACATGTACCTTTCAATGCATCCAGTTTAATTACCAAAACATTTGAACATCTGTAGTTTCCTGTAATTCTCATATTGCAGGATCCAGACTGGACAGGATCAAAGGACAGTCTACCTATTTTAATGCAGTGAATATATTGAAAGATTTGCTTTCTCTTAGAGTAGTGAAGTATTGGTATCAATGTTCTCTAGCTTCTATTTTTATTTATTAAGTTAGGAATATGTTGGGGTCCTCCTATAGTGCTGTAACTACAATGGTGGTCTCACCCCTGGCTATACTAATTGGCACATGTTTAAATGACAAGTCTGGCTGCAGAAAACAAAAACAAATGTGAGATAGTTTCTATATTTCAATATTGGAATATCCAGTATATAGGACAACACAAAGGATGACCTAGCTACACCTATACCTTAGGGTCCCCATACACCTTTAGATTTCGCTGTCAGATTTCCTTTTGTTTTACCAAAACCATGTAATATGAGGGACTTTCTAAACAATCAAGTCTACCTGTGTTCAATCGCAGAGGACCCTATACTACATAGTTGTTGGTAGATCTAAAGGATATCTGACAGAGAGATCTAAAGGTGTATGGCCAGCTTAACCTATGCTATTTAGATGTAAGTAGAGCAGCAAGGCCTTCACCATCTTTAACCTCCTGAGTGCACCGCCCGTTACGGGTGATCGAGGCAGTGTACACAGTACACTGCCTGTCATTACCGGCATCTCGCATCAGCTGCGACATCAGCTGCGTGAGAGGGAAAGCCGGAACTCCTCCATTAACATGGAGGTCTATGGCGCCACTTTATATTTGAGATCTCGAAATGCCGATATTCACAATAAAGATTTGCGTTCAGAATTTTAGCAAACAACAATTTTTTTTTCCTTTTTCAGATCCCAACTTGGAAATAAAGGAATCACTGGACATTTTATCTCAGGTATTTTGTCATCTTACCTGCAGCAAATACTCTTTAAACATATGTGAAAAACCAGCATCACGTATAAATATACGCAGTCATACTTACCAGTCATACTTACCAGTGATCTGGTCTTTCTGTGAAGTTTAACTAAAATCAGCATGAACGGTTTCATAGATAGATTAAACTGAATAAAAAGGAACGATGAGTTGCCATATTCTATGTATATGGGCAGTATAGCGGTTTTACGAAACCACATCATAAGCATTCCCAGTCTGACCACGACTGATCAGATCAGTGCTGTTACAGCTATGTTTTACCTTTTTGGCAGGGATATGGCTTTCTAGGTTGCAAATGTTCAGGATGAAAAAGAATGCACTGACTGAGTGTGTCTCCCTGTCTTCTGGGTGTCTTTATACATTTTAAATCCAGCTGCACTTAACCTTTGTGTTGGCTGGCAGGTAAAACAGGTAGCTGAAGGAAGGAACTGCTGATGCCAACTTATCAGCCAATAAGAGTAACAATGAAAATGTAATTACAAGTCATCTCATAGACAAGATACATGACCCTACATTCAAGTGTGTAACCACTTTGAATCAAAACCAGCTAGAACAATGGCATTACGGGCACATAGGGTCTAAGATATTTGTCGCATTAAAAGGTATTTATTTGCCCCCACACACGTAGCAAGCGGGGGTCGACAGATGAGTGATGGAGTGCAGCGTGATGACATCATCACGCTGCACTCCGTCCCTCAGAGTATAGGTGTGCACCCTTTGTGTGCTGGCCGTTAGTTTGGACAGCGACGATGGTCCCCATTAAAACTAATGCCATTGGCCTGAGATTTACGGATACGTCCGTTCTCTGGCCGAGAAAAATCGTCTGTGTCTGGCTACGTGTATGGGGGCCTTTACTGACATAGGCACACAGTCATCATTAAAAGACATACATCATAAAGTATCGCAGAACTTTCAATAAGAATATGTAACAGCACAATCCAAGTTCACCTTTCGTCGGAGAAACTTGGATTGTGCTGTTATATAATCTTATTGAAAGTTCTGCGATACTTTATGATGTATGTCTTTTAATGATGACTGTGTGCCTATGTCAGTAAGACACGCGTTGATTGAAATGTTTTAAAGATTTATTGGACCAATATGTTGCAAATAAAGACCTTTTAATGAGACATACATCTTAGACCCTATGTGCCAGTAATGCCATTTTCTAGCTGGTTTTGATTCAAAGTGGTTACACACTTGAATGTAGGGTCATGTATATCTTGACATGTAATATTTGGCTAGGGCACAACATTGAGACTCTCCACACATTCCATATGCTTTAGAACTTCATCTCAATGGTACCCATACACGTTGCGATTTTTTGGGGACCGATGCGATATTCGATTTCGATGCCCGATTTTTGCTTTAGTGTTATTTTTAAAAGTCGGTCGGATGCCCGATATTTCATCCGATTATTCGTCCGATTATTCGGCCAATTATTCAACCGATCAACTGGTTGGATTGGGAATCTTTTAAGAGTGGCCGACCGTCCAAAAATTACAGGCATCCTCATTCGGGATCCGACCGACTTTTCGGCCGATTTTTCTAAAAACAGCATCGGTCGGACTACATTTGCATGTTAGGAATCCCGAACGATCGACCTACCCAACCGACCGGATCGGTCGGAAGGGCTAAAATCGCACGAAAAATCGCAACGTGTATGGGTACCTATAGACAGTACAGATCTGGAGACATCTGGGGCCTTATCCGGGTATCCCAGATTTCTGTGGAATCTATACCAGATGATAGGACTATCATTTTACTCATACTGCCTTTCCTTTCTTTATGCAGAAAGATATTTCTGCCAGCCACGTAGATCTTCAGAAGAAGATAAATGCTATATGGAATGCACTCCACGTACCAGAAGGCCAGCGGCTGGATATGGCCATTAAATATAGTTCAAATGAATACAGAGACCGGCTGCCAGAGGTAATATAATTGTATTTCTAAATATATGAAATAGTCTGTTATCTGCAAACATGATATTTCCAGCATTTCTCTTCAGGAGTATTGACTACTGAATATTGAGATACTGTACACCATTTACTGTCACTACACAATATATTGATACATATGATACATACAGCCTCGAGGGGGGCTCTTAGTAATGTCATTGTGCTCCTGCCCATTTTTGTTCATAGCACACAGTCCAAACATTATTACCCCCGCAGGGGTTAATATCAACAAGGCAAAAAAAAGTCCTTCAAGAATGCCAAACAATGGGTCTTCCTTTTAACTTCAGGAAAACTTATATCACCGGCCTAGGCCCCTACACTTCCTGTGTGCCCCCAGTATCTGCTGCTCCAGCAGCACAGTGTCTCCAACCAGATCAGAAGCCCTGAGTGGTCTGAATTCCTCTGGTGGAGACACATCTGGCTCCCTTGCTGATGTCAAGCAGATGTAAATTCCTGGTTTGTACCTGGATAGAATAGGAAGGCCCATCCAGTTCCTTCCAATTCCAGAGTCTGGAACCCTGTAAGCAAACTAAATACACCCCGCAACCTACTGTTACTGTCTAAGGACCTGGACTTATTTTCAGGACACACATCACGGGACTCTTTCATTGCTGGCCAAGGTCCAATCATACAGTGACAGATGAACAGTCTGTCACAGCACACAATGAACGTGTTAATATTCAGTGAACTAAATGCAAAATACTCTCCTGTTTGATCATTGCATCTTAGAAATTACCAAGGTGAATAATATTAGGTAGATAATATTCATCTAAAGGGACTAAGTCTGCCATAAGTCAATATATGTGCTCTCCCCATATGTAATACATTTAAAGAACCAATTCCCTAAATTAGGGGAGAGCCCCCCCCCTAAAAGACATCTAATGAACAAGTTTTTCCATGCATATGCTAATGTATATACATTATGTTTAAATGACGTATGACTTTTTCTATGCCTGAAAAAACGTTTATTAGATATTTTTTAGGGGGCCCCCCTCCCCTAATTTAGGGAATTGGTTCTTTAAGTGTCCCATTAAAAGTTATGGGCTACGAAGTGCCTATACACACAAGCATGGCATAGCTCGTGTCTTGCTGCATCAATAACATTTGACGTGGCACCAATCCATATAAAAAGGGTTTATTAATGCCAATACGGCAATTAACACACCCTTTAACCCAGGCAAACCGCAGGTTGGGAGCCACTTGTAGACAGGGCCTAAGGCAAGATCAAACACAACTGTAAACACAGCACTGTTTATACCAAAATGTATTCTAAAATGTCATGTATCCTTATATTACTTCGTAGCACCCACACAGTCACTTAAAATAAACACTAATGTTTAACTAGTAAATTGCTGAAAAGTTTTTTTTTCAATCCCTTTTAGTAGGAATAGTAAAAGAGTTTTGCAGGTCACATGGATAGGTAATAGAAGTCTGGAGTAATCATGGTGTATTAGTATAAAAGGCATACTAAAGTGGCCTCTCAAGTAATGTTACTATATATTATACAATTTAAGAGGTTGATTAAGCAAGCTTTAAATGCAACTGTATCTTGTTGAAAAAGGGTCATAGAGAATTGGATCCATTGCAGCTTTTTTCTCTTTCTTTGGTCATTTACCTTGGTGCCTATAACATCATCTACAGAACTATGACCATCTCACACAATAGAAATGTTATATGTGTAAAAGTAACTTTAGTGTCCCGTTGCATGTGTAAGGCAATACCGATGTGGGAAAAGGCAGTAATACTCATACAAAGAAGAGAGAAAATGTTAGCGGAGCTGGAAATGTTTGAAAGAGAAGCCTCCGATCCTAATAGATTCTTCCACAGAGGTAGGTTCATCATAATGTGAAATAAGGCATGAGACAAACTGTAATTACCGCAGATGTTCTTTTTGGTAATGCTTGTCATACTGTATCTCTTTTCTGGAAGTGATGAGAATAATTCTTGTATTGTGGGCTGTAACTGCATACTGTACGATGCAGAAATGATACACGATAAGTGTATTGAAAGACTTTGATGATATTAGCCTAGCATAGGGGATAGAAAGCATTAGGAAAATGTAGGGATATCTGGGAAAGATCACTGTGTAATCTGCTCTGTGTAACGTAAAGTCAGGCATCCTCAGCATACAGTGCTACCCATATTCCCAGTCATCTCGGTACAGTTTGTGGTAAGCTGAACCTACCTTGCAAAGTTTTTATTTGTCCTATCTAGGACATCAGCATCGAACAATTACATTGAATCACATTGGGGGCTCATTAAGTATCCCGCTCTACACCCTATTGACCCAAGGACCTCTTTCCCATAAACACCCAGATATTAAAGTGACCAGCTTCTTTAAAATGTAATTCAGTCGTTACACTTTGCGGGACACAGACACATCACTGAAGCTCCAGGGAAAAGACCCCCTTCAAGGGAAGAGTTGGAGTTACATCGTTTGATAGGCACTTTTCAGGTAACTATGTGGAATGGTAGAGATTTGAATTAAACATTTTTGGGTGTGAATTATTTCTACGAAACTATTTAAAACCCCTTGTTAATGGGTAAGGGTCACCTTTTTCTTTGAGGTATGGCACGGGGCCTGGTGGGATGGGGGCGTGCCCCCCTTCCTATACTTCCAGGCTTATAAATAAGGACCCGACACTGTTCATGGTCACCCATTCAAACTGCATGCAGACCAAAACTTTATCCTCGATTTAATAACAATATTATATATATTGTGACTAAGTGAGGGTTAAAAGGCCGCTCACTCTGTCTCAAATTGTATTTGATGGGAGGTACATCCCTCCTGGATTGAGACGCTACTTTTGGTAGCAGCTCCAGAATGGTCCTGTAGACTGGTCTGTACAGCAATGGACTATTTGTTGTTTGGGTCTGGAGCTGACCAGGAGCAGAGCAGGGAGGGTGCTTCTGGTCATCCAGCCCAGTGGACTTAGTTCCAGGTTTTATACCTACTTTTTGGCTAATGAGAGGTGGAACAGAACCTGTGAGGGAAAAGGGAGGAGTAGGAAGTGACTCACACCAAGGAGGGTGAGAGAATTTGATTGTGGACAAAGGGGAAGCTTAGGACAAAACTTCCCTTCCTTTGGCCTGGACATTGGGGGATAGTCTCTCAAGGATTGTGAGACACGGAGCCCTAGCTAACCAGGGCTGCCATCTGTGAGTTTTGTTTATGCCAACTGCACCGTGGGACTTCAGCTTGCCACAATAAGGGCTTGTTTCCACTTGTGTGGAAGCCAGCGGCGCGATTGCCGCCGCTAAGAACCGCATCTCAAATGCGAATAAGGCCATTCACCTCTATGCTGGGCGGCCACGGAATAGCACAGACCGCCGCCTAAAAACTCGGTCGACCGAGTTTATCGGCGGTGGCCGCCCCCTGACCTCGGCCGGGGACTAGCCCATTGAACAGAATGGGCGCGGATGTATCCACGCCGTGGACAACCGCAGGCTTCCGCTTAAGTGGAAACAAGCCCTAAACTGTTTTGTTTCACCTTATCTGAGCCTGTTTTGCCTGCAGAACTCTAACCATTTGCAGTGGGTTCTCCACAATATATATATACTTATATATTATATATACTTTGGAGAATGACTCTCTTAGCAGTGGAACAAACAAGAAAAGGATTCAGTCTACAAAGCTGCTCAACATGTAATCCAAATATTATTAAGACTATAAGGTTAGTGTTAAATGTGTCATCTCAGTTTTACAGAGAACTGGCGATAAAATGTTTTTTACATTTAGGTTACAATGGTACATCAGTGGCTCGGATGGAAGAGTCGAAGCAAAGGACGAAGATGTATGAACAAATGACAGACACGGAACAGGCCATAGCAAAAATATTGCAATTGATAAAGAGAAAATGGAATGATACAGTAAGCTACAAGGTGAGTGGGTATACAATAACCTATAATTTACTCTCCTTATTCACCCTAATAAGACCTGTGTTTGCTGAAGTATATGAACTTCTTCAACCGGAGTAAATGTGTTCTCAGAGGTTGTTTTGCTGTTCACAAGCGAGGACAAAAACTGAAGGAAAAGAACTAAACGCACATTAATGGTAGAACTCATGCTGTGTACCCTTCAGTAACCGCTGTCCATCTTATAGATAAATGGAGGCCTCAGATAACTGCTGATAATGATCAAAGCCAGCACATGACAGCAGGCAGGAAGATTTAAAATTAACTCTGGTTAAACTATTTTTACATTTTGTTTAAATTTTCTATAAAACAATTTCAGATCTTTTGTTATATTACATTGAACTATACCACTGAATATGATGGCGACTAGTCACTGAGACTGGGCATCAACCTCATGTTTATTGCATAGGGCAAAAACTTAGCAGTATAATGCTAGCCATACACATGCCGATAAGCGGCCGATTTTTAACCTGACTGACGGGCGTGC
>CM070034.1:45708551-45740276 GCA_036250615.1 Ptychadena robeensis | reverse complement strand
AGTTTAGTTAAGAGGGTATAGGAGAAAGCATGTAGTAATTGTTAGTACATCCTTGTATTAAATCCTGCACAAAGCATCTACACAAGAAACCTTGTCTGGTTTACTTTTCCTGCAGTTTTTCTAGTTATCCTTTACTTTATAAAATATGGTGCACTCTGAATGAGTAGTTATGTAGTTAATGAACTAGAGCACTTTCCAACTTTCTTCTGCTAAACTTTCCTAGCCCAGAGATTGCCAAACCGTCGATCACAATCCACAAACACAATGTTTTATAAACACTAAAGCCCCCCATACACCTTTTAGATCATTCCAAGAAGAACGGACATGTCCGTTAATCTCTGGCCGATGCCGTTAGTTGCAATGGGGATCGGCGTCCCCATTGAGCGATGCTGTGAGCGACGGAGTGCAGCGCAATGACGTCATCACGCTGCACTCCATCACTGATCTGCTGGCTGCACTCTATCGCTGACCTGCTGGCTGTGATTTGCCTGTTTGTTGTCATTTCAATGTTATGTGTTCTCTAAGAATGGCAAGATTTCTCCTGTAATAGAACTGAAGAAAAGGCGCATAATCAATGGATTTATTGGAATTTATGTTATTTTTTTTTTGAGAGGCAGATGGGTGAAGTGATATTTACATTTTTTTAACCTTTGGAGATATTAATGCTTGCTTCATATAGTAAAATGAATGTGGATGTTGTGGAGAGGCAGAGCACAGTTTAAAAAGTGGGATCTGGAATTCCAGTTTAATTGTATTACGGAGATTTCTATTGTTGTCACATTTGTATTCAGTATTTGTTCTTTTATTTGTTGTCTCTAGTTAAAACAGCTTTATGTGAAGGTGGAGTGCCACAGAGGCCTGTTGTGTTTGTAACACGAAAGCATCTTGTACAGAACATCCAGGATAGTTTGTACAGGTTGAGCAAGGACCCTGGCTGGGTTACAGTCTATGGCATGGCAGGCTGCGGCAAATCAGTTTTAGCAGCTGAAGCACTTCGGGACCACCAGATCTTAAAAGGTAACTGACAAGTCACAGTTTTAATAAATTATTGTTACTTAAAAGCATTCCTTTTTTCTCTCTAAAAGCCTATTAACACAAGTTGGTGCACAGCCTGATTGTTAAAAAAAGAATAAAAAGGGTATTTGGCTCCCCACCAGTATCCACGAGCTGTCAGATAGGAGATGCGTCCACGGCCGGATCTTTCATCTGTACTATATTGTATTGTTTTTATCAGCAGAGCCCTGCTAATATGAGCATTGAAGAGCAAAGACAGATAGATGAAAGCCAGTATCTCCCATCTATGCCTCAGTGCAGCTTCCACACAGCCTAGAAGGGAGACATGCAAGTAACCTCCCCTGCGGTTCCCTGTGTGTGAGGAAGATGTGGCAAATTTTTTTTTTTTCAGTTTTTCCTGCTGTAAAAACTGGGTTTGTCTTATGGTCAGGTGCATCATATAGTCTGAAAAATATGGTTGCCATTTCAAGAAAGTTGTTTTTTGTATGAAAATTCTGAATCTTCTGAACTGGCTTTTGCACGGAAGCCAATCCCCCAGTGATCACTGTATCCATTGCAATTTAAAGTAAAAAAAAACACAAAACATATTTCCAATTGAATTAAAATGTTATTATAAACAAAATATTAATACATATTTTCATACAAAATAAGTATTTTAGAGAGTTTATTATTCAAATGATACCTTTTTATCATTATTTTTTTTATAATTATATTTTTTTACATAATTGTGTGTTTCAAACATTTTTATATTCAGGATGTCTACTAGACCCCTGTACAGACATATTTTGGGAAGTGACAGGCCTACAACATAAAAAAGAATCACTTTAAGTCTATGGTGCGCTTTTGGTACAGAAATCTGGACCTCACATGAGCACTAGGGAGGATAATTAAATTTATTTGTGCAAATTATGATAAGCTATCCATATGCAGAATATTTTATATTCTTAAGTGTATGCTATCAAAATGGTTCCTTTGTAGGTGATACCAGACAGACAGCTTGGTTTTACCAGTAAGCAGCCCATTTTTATTCCCTTGTTCAGACTGTTTCCCAGGAGGAGTGCATTGGGTTTCTATTGGAAAACAGGACAAAGCAGGATTGCTTATGAAGCTTCAAAACCTCTGTACACGTCTGGATCAGGACTGCAAGTATTCTCAGAGACCCCCTCTTAACATTGAGGAGGCTAGAGACCGCCTTCGACTACTCATAAACCGACTTTATCCAAGGTAAATTTTGCTCTCAAAATGAACACTATCCTTTGTCCAAAAGCTATTTTATTTTTTTTGTATTGCAGCTTTTTCAGGCTTTTATTTTTATCCTGGTAGAAACATTTTCTATTCTAGGATGGGAACAGTTACTTACTCACCTTCACTGTAACTGTGAAGGATTGGGCTTATCAACCCTAGGACAGTGCTGCAGTAGTCCTACCCTTTCCCCTAACCATGGTAGAGATCATATAGTTCATAGAGATTGAGAAGGAGGGGGGTTTAATGTAACTGATAAGCTAGCCACACATGGTTAGATTTTAGTGTTCAATCAACGTTTTTCAAAGAAAATTTCGACCGATTGAAAGAAAATCATTTTTCTGCCCACATAGTACAGTTGACGATTGTTGATCGATTTTTGTCAAATCGTCGATTGGATCTTGATGGGACAGGTTGAAAATTTGTACAATCATCGGACTACATTCCTTGCAGCTTTTTTTTTGGTCGAGTCAATGATACTCGATGTGTGGCTACTTCACTTTCACACATCACTTCTGATTGAAACTAAAATCTTAAGAGAAATTCAATTGACGATTTTTTATTACTTTGATGAACTTTTCAGCCAAAATCGAACAATAATCATAATCCACATGTGGTGTCCATGGATGAAATGAAATTCGATTTCCGATTTTTTCATTGAAGTACAAAATCTAATCTAACGTCGATTTGATGTTAATGTAACCATGTGTGGCTAGCTATAACCTAGTATAGTACAGACCAGACTAAACACACAAGATTTCAGCCACTATTATGTTGGACAGGAGCACTAGTGATTATTTTCTTATCTTTTACATTTCTTATTTCTTATTAAACATTCATCCTATAATATAAATAAAAAAAAACTTGTTCAATAAAAAAGTATTTTCTGCTAATTGACACAGGTAGACTATTAACACATTTATATTATGATTACATAGAAGCCTTTTAATTTTGGATGATGTTTGGGATCCCTGGGTGTTGAAGTCATTTGATGTGCAATCCCGGGTGCTCATCACAAGCAGAGACAGAAGTGTAACAGATGCCGTGTCTGGTGAGTACCCCCTTGAGTATGATGATAACCTTATGTAAAAATAAATAATATAAACTTGGCTTCTGGCAGTGTACAGCCCATAGGCATGATTCCCTGAACTACACTCCGCACATCAATTTACTAATGACTGACAATGATGATTTTTATATGTATTTTTGTTTCTTATTTTTACTACAATTGTGTATTCTCTTATTGATTTACTGATAAATATGTTCTCTCCAAAGGGTCAAAATACTTTGTTCATGTGGACAGTGCACTAGACCACAAGAAAGGCTTAGAAGTTCTCTCTCTTTATGTTAACAAGGGTGTGGAAGAACTGCCAGAAGAGGCACATCGTATTATAAAGGAATCAAAAGGTAACAAGCTTTCTATGATATGTTCTATATCTAAGAAAAGTAAGATATATACAGCCATACATATATCAGACCAATGCTGTGTTAAGATTAACTTAAGCAATTTAAATATTGTTTGTCCATTTGAAAATAAGTCAGTCATACTCTCTCACACTATAATCAATGCTTGGCTGAGAAATTTGATTTCCTTTGCCAAAAAAGATTCCTCCCCCCCCCACTCACCATATAACCAGTTTTGTTTGGGCCAAAAATATAAATAAAACAGACTCTGCCAGGCGGATCTCCACGCTGGCTGTGATGATTCCTGCACTGCTAGGCAGGTAGCTGGTAACAGTGGCTACCAGCCATCGGCCGAGAGTAGGGGGAGAACCAGAAGGAAGATCCATCCACAGGTGGAGAGCTTCCCCCACCTCTGCAGAAGGGAGGCACACTTGCCTTTTAAGACGCACACAACACACAATACCTGGTTTAGCTGAAAAGAAAAAGTGTTTCTTTTCTTTACTATGACCATGGTTTTATGTGTTCCTAAAGTCCATTTTATTGCAGAGCACAATAGCTGAAGCTTAAAGTTGACCTACTACCAGAAATCTATGTTTGTATGAATGGCACTAGATGTGGCAATAATAGGGAGGAATGCAGTAAAAAAAAACCTCAAAAATGTACCTGTAATGATCATTTAAACAAGATTACCACACAGCTCCCTTCACTTCCTGGTTTGCTGAAGGCAACACATGAAACTGGGGGTGCAATATCGCGGGTGGTCACAGGGGGGCGTTCAGTAATCTTCTATGGGAAATTTCAAAGCAGATCACTGCTTCCTGTGACGTGTTGCCTATTTCTGCCTAAAATGAACCAGGAAGTGAGAAGAGCTGCCGAATTATCTTCTTAAATTTCTCATTACAGGTACGTTTTTTTTTTTTCACTGCATTCCTCCCTATTATTGGCACTTCTAGTGAAAACATAGATTCCTGGTGGTAGGTCCGCTTTAAGGTCACATTTACATGTGCAGTTTCACACTCCACACTGATCTGAAAAATCAGCAGTTGTTCATATTGTCTAGGAGTTTGAGAGGCGATTGTCAGATATTGACAACAACCCACATGTTATCCATATGGTTGACTGTCTGAAAATCTCCCAGGCAACACAACATGAGGAGGCTGGGTTTGTTGAGCGCTTAACGAGTCGTTTGTATCCACTCATGTAAATAGGACCTAAATGTTTGTACACAAGTGAAGGTGAGAAGTATTTTAGTAGTCCATGATGAAGGCAGTGATCTACTACTATGACTGCTCTTTAGTAAATCAACCTAGTGCCCTTGGGTACCTTTTCTTACGTATTAAATATATTCGCTGGCTTAAGATTGATCTAGTTAGAAGACATATAAAACTCCTATTCAAAAACTTGTCACAGAACCATTGACCATTATTTGCTTGATGTCAACTACTTATTTTGAGCACACTTTATCTGTTTGCTGACTTAGTGGACTATATAATATAATGGTAAGCTGGAGAAGACAAACCTAGTTGACATTGTAATTTTGTCTGTTGACAGGCTCTCCTCTTGTTGTGTCTTTAATTGGGGCTCTATTGCGGGAATTTCCAACTCGCTGGGCCTTCTACCTCAAACAGCTTCAAAGGAAGCAGTTTAAAAGAATAAGGAAGTCCTCCTCATATGATTATGAAGCCCTTGATGAAGCTATGTCTATGAGTGTAGATATGCTGGAAGATCATCTCAAGGAGTTCTACAATGATTTGTCTGTTCTGGAGAAAGATGTAAAAGTGCCAACTCAGGTAACTGATAACCTTCCATATATGCAAGTGATATAAAATGTCTCTGTGACGCATACGTGTGTTGTCTTTTAACCTCCTGAGCACTTGCGGCGAGTGTAGCTTTGGGCAATTGTGCTTACCCGCAAACTCACTCCGGGCTACACACAGGGATACTCGCTAATCTATTCTATTCCGCCTCTTGCTGCATCGATGACACCAAAGAGGCAAGAGGGGCGGCTATGAAGGTTTTTAGCCAAGGGGGGTGGAGATATTTGTGCCCAGAAGGTTAACCACTATTAATCCATGCTAGATTATAGATGTTGGAATCAAGTTGTTTGCTATGGTAAAACCCTTAGTATATTTCCCCACAATAAGATACACCTGACTATAAGACACACCTAGGTTTTGAAAAAGAAAACAAGGGAAAAATTTTTATGCGGTCAGGCACAGATGGAAAGGGTGCTGATGATTTCCCATCTTGTTTATCTGTGGATGTTTATCAAGACTGAGCAAGTGCTATACTAGGAATACAACCTTCAGAGCAATTTAACCATATGTTTTTACAAGGAACAGAAATGGCCAAACAAGGGTTTCTTGTTAAATTTTAACTTGAAGGCATTGGTATTGATATAGAGACTCACATAGACATTCACTCAAACCTCCCCTTGAAACATGCTGTTTATGTATTTACTTGAGAGGGGCATTGCTAAGAGCCTGAAGACTTACAGAGATGGACAACATTTTTTGACTTTTTGTTCTAGCTCATTAGTAAACTGCTCACACCTCTCCTAAAAAGGCAAAAACATTTTTCATGTTTTTGTTGTTTTTTTAGGATTTGAACATGACATGAATTAGGATGTGTACTGTGCTATGGTTCAGTGGTAGCATATTTGGCTATATAACATCATTGGTTGGGGGCACCTGTTTGGGTTATGCACCTGGATGAAGGAAGTCACAATATCTCTTTGTATGATAGGTAGACTCACCTGTATGTGGGTACTTTATGCATAATTTGTATGTTTCAGGAAAATTGCTTAAGAGCTGGTGTTTTTAGGTGTGGTATAGCAGAGAAATTTACTAGATGGTAGGGCATGCACATTACAAAACTGCTCATAGGGGAATTTGTGTGGCACCAGAGCTCAAAAGGTTGTCAACTATCCTCTTGACTTCGAGAGGTTGAAGATAGCATTGGCATGAACTTACAAGAAGCTAGGGGTGGAAAATTAGGGCATTAAAAAAGCAATATGTCCTGTGTGGTTAGCAAATTTTTACACTTCCCTCCAAGCATACAGTATAGTCTTTTTGTAACTTTTTTATGGATAATCCTGCAATTAATAAATTTTCTGTCTTTGGGAGACTATGCTCACTATGGAAAGAGCCATAGTAACTACCCAGGCTGGACTTAAACCATGCCTTCCATAGTTCAGCTCCATTATAGAAGATCAGAAATAATATATTATCCTAATAAACCTTTTTGAGCATGCATTGTACAAATAAAGTGTGTCCTGCCAGCCCATGTCATCCTCTAATGATAGATTTTCATTATTCACATGTAGCTTACAAACTCTGATTTTACATTACAGGTTCTGTGCATCCTGTGGGACATGGAAAGTGAGGATGTGGAGGACATGCTACAGGAGTTTGTCAACAAATCATTACTTTACTGTGATCGTAATGGAAAATCATTCCTGTATTACTTGCACGACCTACAGCTGGATTTTCTCACAGAGAGGAACCGAGATCAGTTACCTGTATGAGCAAACTGAATGCAATCATTTCATTGTTAATTTTATATAACATGAAAAATGTAAACTTTTTTTCTTTGTGTGAAGTAATACATGAGACTGAATGTCTAGGCAAATAGTAGATAGAGTGGTTTCACAGTAGATCTGGCTGCACAGTGTTGTGGCCTGACTTTGTCAAAGATAAGATCGAGTGCCTGTTATACTGGTGATCAGCAAATGTAGTGTTGTGATTTCAAATTTGATTTAACCTTTTTTCCCTATTTCAGGCTCTCCATGCCAAGCTTGTCAGTCAATATCATAAACGCTATTCATGTGAGATTCCTACAATAGACCAAGAAGACTGTTCATACTGGTACCATTACCTAGCATACCACATGGCCCAGGCCAATATGCATCAAGTAGGTAAATTTACAAATCTATTTTAGACAGGTATACCAGTAGTCTAATTATCTGTGAGGTCCTATTTGTAGAATATGTAGCTATAAATAATGTTGGTTACTTTAGTTCCTTCAAATATTGTATTTGATTGAGGATTGACTATGTTCTTTATTTTACAGTAGAACAGTAGTAGTTTTTTTCTTTGCTGTTAAAATCCTAAATAATTGTTATGAGTTGTGATAAATTGGTTGTATATTTAAATGTTAATAAAACGCTGGGCTGTGGATAGAACATTCAGAGTAGAGGTCTGCTTAAAAACCTTTATTACCATTTATTTACTGTATACTGCTAAAAGTAAATATATACATAGTTCAGACCATTTTCCATTTGTTTCAGGACCTTCACTCTCTTCTGTTCTCTCTGGACTGGTTAAAATCTAAAATGAGATTATATGGGCCAGCCCATCTCATTCATGAATTTGTACATTACCGGGACATCCTTGATAAAAAGGTAAAGTATTTCAGGTGAAGCAGTATTTTAAGAGGGATAAATATCCAGCCCCTGCAGCTGTGTGAACAAAATATAGGAGATGCAGAAAAGTTCCAGTACCAGCAATTGCTTTAGAACACAATAAAGTGTATGAAAAGCAAGAAAGACACGGCTATTGCAGTAAACTGGACACATTTTAACATTTATTATGACTATGCTACAAAAAGTATCTGTGAACACACAGAGGGGACTCACAAAAATGGTAAATGTCTTGGCAGTCAGAGATTGTTGCTTCTTTTTGTTTAGCAAATTTACCATTCGACCAGGGGTGGGCAAACAAAGTCCCTGGGAAAGGATCCGGCCTGCTGTGCTTACTTTTCAGGGCCTTTGTCTTCTTGTTAAAAAGATGCTCCCCTCCGCTTGTTCTCTGCAATGAGTGCACATAATTCCTAGAGGTGTCCAAAAGTTTCCTTGGGGATGATGCAGTGGTGTGATCAGATCATGACACTGGGTGCATTATCATGGTGATAACAGATAGCATCTAGGAAATGTTTCTGCTCATTGCAATGAATGAGCATTTTTTTTAAAGTGCAGGAAATGTAAAAAGATAACAACATTCCTGTCATACGTCACCTATTGCGCATGGAATTAGCACGCCTATGGCGGGTCGGCCATTATAGGCTTTTGGTCCGGCCCCTTTATCAAATTTAAGAAACCAATGTGGCCCAAGAGTCAAAAAGTTTGCCCTCACCTGCATTAGATGTTCACATAGTTACAGTAGGTACACAATTTCACAGGTCACTGGTTTGTTTAATATGTGAGATATAGACCAGCAGTTTGATTTACAACGATAACATAAAGTCATGGTTTTTACAGAGGGTGGTACTGTACTTGTCTAATAATAAAATATTTGTTAGGCAATGTTCTTACATAGGTGAACAGCCGCGGGGCCGACATGATTTTAATCGCGTGCTGCGATTGCGGCTGTTCGCCTCCATTTAGTTGAATGGGCTTGTGCCCACTTCAACTAATGGTCCATGATCGGCCGCGGGCAGTCGTGGCCCGCTATCTGAAACGTGGGTCACCACGTTTCTGATCACGGGCTGAGGGCAGTTGTGGCCGAGGGCGGCCAATTGCCCCTGATTGCACCCATAGACCTAAATGGGCGCGGTTAAAAATCTCGTGCCATTTCAACTCATAGAGAGTGAATGGGCATGATCAGGTGGGGAGGGGCAAGATGTCCTGCCCCACTTCCTGGCTGCAATCTCACAGCCGCCTAATCGAGGGAGCTAGCGGGAGATCTCTGATTACAAGTGATCTTCCGCAGCTCCACGCCACAATTAGAATCGCCCAAGTGGGAACATACCCAACATTAAATGTACTAAATTTAGAATGACAACATAAGAATGAACATATCGATTCTTAACTTATTTAACATTTACAGGACAACAAGGCACGAGAACATTTCCAGGAGTTTCTGTCTGTGAATGGCCATCTCCTAGGACAGAATTCTCACATAAACCTTGTTCAGTTGGGTCTCTCTCAACCTGATGACTCTGTAGTGTACAAGCAGTCCATTCGCCAAGCCAAAGAAGAACTCCAGCATGGAGCACTCTATGTAAACTGGATGTAAGTATCTGAAACATGACCTGAGGTGCTCTCGGAAAGGAGCAGCTAGCTTCATCTTAGTACGTCTAATAGATCTTACCTGTACACAGCAGTACACAGTTTCACAATACAATCACTTTACATCCATCTTCATCCAAGATGAATGGGATGTTGTTTGGAGGGTACTTATTACAGATAATGTCTACAGGCTTGTTTGACATATACCAATAGATTGCACTGTGTGATTTAAATGCATCTCTGTGAAATTCTAAATTTATCTAACTGACCCTTTGCTTTTCAGAAATAAACAGAGTATGAAGAACTTGGCCAGTCTGGCAGTGCGTCCTCACACAGAGGCGGTGTATCATGCTTGCTTTTCTCATGACAGACAGAAAATTGCATCCTGTGGTGCTGATAAAACCTTACAGGTAATAAGATGTAGTAGTTGTTCTGCCATTAATACATAGTGACTCTTTTTATCAGAGATGTGCACATCTTTATATTCCTATAGATATACTCATTTAATGGCCAGAGCAATTTTATATGACAAGTTTACTTTTTAATGGGGCGGGGGGGGGGGGGGTGATGGAATTATTGTTTTCTTATGAAAAGAGGCCATACTTTAACAGGAAAATGTACATATGATATGCCTTCCGCTGCTCACCATTTTTTCACTGTATTGCATGTTTGCCCACTGAGCCCTGAGTAAAAGTTACGTAAATAGGTGGGTAGTCAGGCACACATAGGGTCAATACTTTTCAGTTTCATTCCAGGGTTTGGGATTGAAATTGCTGTCGGCTCCGTTCAGGCATTGGCCTCCATGTATGGAGAAGGGGTCGCTTTTTTAGAGCACCTCCATTGTCCCGGGATCTGATGTGTTCCTGGTCTTGGAGGGCAGCGGATTTATTGTAATCCACAACACCCAGGAGGTTAATGTAGGTGTGTCCTCTCAGACATAAACAAAAAGGCAGACTCAGGACTCAAGGTAATACACTGCCTGTAAACAGGAGAGTACTAGTACATGTGACATATGGGGACTAGGGAAAGCTGCACAGATGTAGGGCTGGATTAGTTTATGGGCAAACATTACCTTGTATTCGATCTGTGCCCTGCCCTTAGATCACTGCATCCTAGCCAGTTTGCACTACTGAGTATAGATCGGGGGTTCAACTCTGGAGAGTACATTGACCCAAGCCAGCTGTGACTGGATAAGACGCCTCAGGACGGGAGGTCATGAGGAACCACCCACATTAGGGTGAGTACCAAGACCACTCCTGTACCATCGAGTAGCTCAATAAAAAATTATTGACCCTGATTATAGATTTCTACTGCTCCACCTTTATGTAGACCTTGCCTCCCTGCCATTAATTAAGGATCTTGCACCTCCACTCCCTAGTATAACAATCTACACTACTACTTATGTACATTCCTGAGTGCTACTCTACGTATAGTATGCTGCACTGCTCGACCCTATGTATATATCTGCACTGCTACCCTATGTAAGATGCCTGCACTGCTTTATTTATTTATAGAATGCTCACTGCTCCTGCTTATGTATAGCATGCTGCACTTCCATGCTTATGTATAGCATGCCTGCACTGTCCATGCTTAGTATAGCAGCCGACTGCTCCATGCTTATGTAGATGTGCACTGCTCCATCCTAATATAGTATGCCTCACTGCTCCACCTTATGTATAGTATGCCTGCACTCTCCTCCTATGTATAGTATGCTGCCGGCTCCATCCTTATGATAGTATGCTGCATGCTCCATCCTATGTAAGTATGCCTGCACTGCTCCATCTTTTATAGTGCCGCACTGCTCCATCCTATGTATAGTAGCTGCAGCTCCATCCCTTGTATAGTATGCTGACAATGCTCGACCCTTATGTATTATGCCTGCCTGCTCCATCCTTTGTATAGTATGCCTGCACTGCTCCATCTATGTATAGTATGCCTGCACTGCTCCATCCTTATGTATAGTATGCCTGCACTGCTCCATCCCATGTATAGGATGCCGCATGTCGACCCTTATGTATAGTATGCCTGCCTGCTGACCCTTATGTATAGTATCCGCACTGCTCCATCCCTATTAATGCCGCATGTCGATTATGTATAGTATGCTGCAATCTCACTTTATTTATAGAATGCCTGCATGCTCAGCTTATGTATAGCATGCGCACTCTCCAGCTTATGTAATCGCATGCCTGCACTGCTCCATGTTGTATAGCATGCCTGCCCTCCATGCTTAGTATAGCATGCTGCACTGCTCCATGTTATGTATAGCAATGCTGCCTGCTCCATCCTTATGTATAGTATGCCGAACTGCTCCATCCTATGTTATAGCCTGCACTGCCATCCTTATGTAGTAGCTGCACGCTCCATCCTTGTAAGTAGCGCACGCTCCATCCTTATGTATAGTATGCCTGCCACTGTCCATCCTTGTAAGTATGCCTGCATGCTCCCTTATGTATAGTAGCCTCAGCTCCATCTAGTATTATCCTGCACTCCACCTTATGTAGTATGCCTGACTTGCTCTACTTATGTATAGTATTGCCTGCACTGCTCCATCCTATGTAAGTAGCTGCATGCTCGACCTTATGTATAGTATGCCTGCCTGCTCGACCCTTGTTAGTAGCTCACTGCTCCATCTTGTATGATCCTGCACTGCCCCCTATGTATGTATGCTGCACTGCTCGACCCTATGTATAGTATGCCTCCTGCTCCTCCCTATGTATGTATGCTGCACTGCTCCATCCTTATGTATAGTATCCTGCACGCTCCTCCTATGTATAGTATCTGCATGCTCGACCCTTATGTATAGTTTTGCGCTCGACCCTTATTATAGTTGCCTCACTGCTCCTCCTATTATAGTAGCCTGCACTGCTCCATCCTTATGTATGAGCTGCACTGCTCCATCCCTATGTATAGTATGCTGCACTGCTCACCCTTATAGTATGCTGCACTGCTCCATCTAGTATAGTATGCCTGCACTGCTCCATCCTATGTAAGTATGCGCACTGCTCCATCTATGTATGTATGCTGCACTCTCCTCCCTATGTATAGTAGCTGCATGCCGACCCTTATGTATAGTATGTGCTGCTCCATCCTTATGTATAGTATCCTGCACGCTCCACCATGTTAGTATGCCTGCACTGCTTCCAATCCCTAATGTATAGTATGCCTGCACTGCTCGACCCTTATGTATAGTAGCCTGCCACTGCTCGCCTTATGTATAGTATGCCTGCCTGCTCCATCCTATGATAGTATGCCTCACTCTCCTCCTATGTAGTATGCCTGCACGCTCTCTTATGTATAGTATGCCTGCACTGCTCCATCCTATGTATAGGATTCCTGCAATGAGTTACCTACGGATTAGTATGCATGGGCAAGGCTCCATCCTTATGTATAGTATGCCTGCACTGACTCATATATGTATAGTTGGGCCTGCACTGATCCATCCTTATGTATTCGTATGCCTGCATGCTCAATCCCTTATTGATAGTATGCTGCACCTGCTCCATCCCTATGTATAGTATGCATGCATGCCTCTAACCCTTAGGTATAGTATGCCTGACTGCCTCCACACTTATGTGATAGATAATGCCTGCACTGCTCCCACCCTATGTATAGTTGCCTGCACTGCTCCATCCCTATGTATAGTATGCCGCATGCTCGACCCTTATTGTGTTGTATGCCTGCAATGCTCGAACCTATGTATAGGATGCTGCACTGCCCTCCTTATGTATAATGCCCTGCACTGTCCATCCCTATGATAGTCTGCCTGCACACTGCTCCATCTTATGTATAGTATGCCTTGCATTGCTCATCCCTATGTATAGTATGCCTGCCACTGGCTCCATCTTAGGTATAGGATGCTGCCACGCTCATCCTATATAGTATGCCTGCACTGCCTCCATCCTTATGTATAGGATTCCTGCACGCGTTACGTATAGTATGCCTGCACCTCTTCACTCTTATGTATAGAATGCCTGCACTGCTCCATCCTTGTGTATAGTAGGCCTGCACTGCTCAACCCTTACGTATAGTATGCCTGCACTGCTCCATCCTTATGTATAGTATGCCTGCACTGGTCCACCCTTACGTATAGTATGCCTGCACTGCTCCATCCTTATGTATAGGATTCCTGCACTGCTTCACCCTTACGTATAGGATTCCAGCAAAAGTATAAAAGAAAGTCAAATTTAAGTACTTGCCTTTTGAGTAAGAATACATTTAAGCAGCTTTTACTTTCTATATCCTCTTTAATATACATGTTCTAGTCTAAATATGTCGTTATTTGTAGGGTTAACTTTACTGAATCCCTTGACACTAGGCAGCATTTCTTAAGACAAGTTTGCCGCTAATGACTTTTTCCTGTATTTCTTCCTCAAGCCACATATTGCATTCTATTTAAAGATCTGCAGATCTATGAACAGGACATAAGAAAATACTGCACTGAATCATTGCTGACAGGAGGTGTTTCACTATATCAGTTTCAGCTATGTCAATAAGTGGATATAAGATATTATTTTGTGCATATGATTTGGTAGATACTTTTCTAGTAATCCCTAAAAAATAAAATGCCTACAACACAAAATCCCATAAGCTGAGCTTTGCTTATTTATAACCCCTTAAAAGGTGTTGGTGCGGTGTGAAAGATGGTGATATTCATGTATAATGTGATCTAATTTGCTGGGTAAACAGAACCCCTCTGAAATCCAAGCTCTTTCCACACACGTAGTGTAGTGTGCAGGGCAGGAGCCAATGTTATGGGATGCCTGGCAGAGATGCAGCCAGCTGGCAGGATGACTGAACAAGGCTTCTGTTTTCTGTTTGCTGCCAGGTCTTTAAAAGTGAAACCGGGGAGAACCTGCTACACATAGAAGCTCACGAGGATGAAGTGCTGTGCTGTGCATTCTCTGCTGATGACAAGTTTATCGCAACCTGTTCAGCAGACAAGAAAGTGAAGGTGAGTTCTTGCCTATTATAGCCAAAGCTTTGGTCAGCATCGCTTCTGTATCCGTGATCACCTTTTTTTAATTTGACAGTTAATGCCAAGAACAATAAAACATCTGCATCAAATCTCAGTAAAAAACATAGTTATTACAGTATATTTTGGCTTAAAACTGTGAAACTTTATATGATGTTTATATTATATGAAAAAAAAATTCTCTGGCACTATTTGGCAGTCTTTATAAAAGCAAACTTGTTGTTTTCCTCCTATTGTCAGTGCTCACCATTTTCCTGGCTTTTCCTGTTGGCCTGTAGTGGTAATGGATAGCCTTGCTAGCTTATAGAAAGATATGGGGGGTTGGGTACATTCAGTGGTCTGTCTATTGGCAGACTAGGGCTACTTTTTTCGAGGCAGAGAAGCTGAATATGTACCTGCTGTCCATCATTGGTGCAAGTTCACAAACCCACTGGCACATGGCCAATTAGCTATACATTTGATAAAACTTTGAGACTACAAGACATGGTCTGTGTTTGTGCCATCTTTTTATATTTTGCAGTACTCTGTAGAATACCATAGTGTTTTCTCTATAAGGTGAACTTTGTTATACACCATAAATGAGCTTGGACACGTTAGTGCATCTTATAGTGAAAATGTAATATAATTAAATTCATTATTTAAGACTTCCATCATCCATGATCACCTGGTGCAAACAATGAACTCCACGATCGGGTAGGATCCTGACAGGAAATGGTCTAAAACATGTTTCAGCAGGGAAGCAGGTGGAGCTGGAGCATACTGTATATTGATATTTACGAAGTGTTAAGGCCCCCATACACGTTTAGATTTCCCTACGATCGATGTCCGATTCAATCGTAATTTTGATCGGCATTGGTTCGATCGTTCAAGTACGATCGAACTACCTCCCACATGGAGACACCGATATTTGATCGATGTTGGTTCGATCGATCAAAAGCATAATCGAAGGAAGTCGATCATAAACACACCAAAATGTCTTCCAAAAGATTGAAAGTATGCTTATTATTTAAAACTAACCAAAAATCGGTCGGGCACAAATAAAATAACATACGATGTATACTCGACCGATCAAAATTTTCCGACATGTCCGATAATTTTTAGATTTTGTTTTTTTATCAACTTCGATCGAACTAGGTCGATCGAACCGCGTGGACATGCATAGATTTGTGGTCGATCGACTTTAAAATCGGTTGGTTTAGGTGGAAAATTTACATATCCATTCAAGAGGGGGGTAAGGCTCCAGCTGTCACAGCAGGTGATATGTTTACCGCACTTGCTATTCTGTATTAGGAAAGGGGTGCCCATAAGGTATGCACATTACCTGTTCCAGGGTGAGCTACCAGTTTAAAGTAAGTCTCTGAGAAGTGGCTCTTCTCCTTGTGAAAACCAATATACAGTATGTTCCAGCCTATCTTATAAACAAATGCTGAAATGTCCTACATTGTCTAGTCCTACTTTTTCTGCTAGAACATGCTGTATATTCACTCTTTATATAAATTAGTCTTTCTGTGAGTGTTTATTTGTTGTCCTAATTTCCTCCCCAAAATAATGGGTGTGTCATATGGACCGGTGCATCTTATTGTGCGCAAAATGTGGTACATTCTAATATCACTAGACATCTCTGAAGCTCACAATCTAATCAAGTCTATATCATCGTCACACATTAAGGCTAAATTTGCATGTAGTTTCGGCAGCAGCCAAGTTTGCAGGCGCTCGCAGGTCGGCTAGATAAGGGTCCCTATGGCAGTTCGATCAGGCAAAAGCCTGAAAACTGGCGGGCGTAAGCTTAATTTTGCATCAGCGGGCGGTTTCAATTATTGGTAATTTACCGGACCGTTTTTAATGAGCCCTGAAGACCCTTTTTTGGGAACCAATTGACCTACCAGTATAGTATGCCTTTGGAATGTGGGAGGAAAATGGAATTCCCAGAGGAAATCCAAACAGACATGGGATGAACATACAAACTTCTTGCCGATAGCTTTTTACTGAGCCAACATGCCGTGATTTTTCTGTTGTGGTGATTTTTATGTATACACAAACTGATCTTATGATAGTTCAGATTGTTTGTTATAGCAGACCAGCCTTGGATGATTTAGACCTAACTGGGATTTGTGCGAATAATGCATATTAGGCATTCCCAGTTCATAATGGTTTTTTTTTTATTAAAAAACAGACAAAGACACATCTATTTTTAAATGAAACTTGTGTATACTAGGCAAGGTAACAGATTCATTTAATAGGTCATCTGCAGAAAATGGTCCATGTACTTGACATGTACTCTACTTTGAAAGATGTCATTATTTTAAGGTTTACAAATTTAAAATATACAGTATTTTTCGCACTATATGATGCACCAAGCCATAAGATGCACATAAAGTTTTGGAGAGAAAATTTGAAAAAAAAACAGAAACACAGCCATTCAGATATAAGTGAATATACAGAATGTACCAGCAAAGTAGGCAGGACTGAACCATGCAGTATTCACTCTATATTATTCCGGCTAAAAGGCTAGTGCCAAGGGGGAGGTCTTTACTGCAGGGCTGAAACTTTACCTTGTGTCTATTCATTATCAGTACCCATTCTCTGAGCACACTGACCAACTTATGAGGAGACACATTTTACAATCTGGCACTAACAACATACACATGAGCAGCTGTTTACATATGGGAGAAGATATGAGTCTGTGTCACGAAATGTATTTCTTGCAATGCAGAATGTTAATGTAAAAAGACAACTCATGCTATCTAATTGTAAAATGTGTCTCTCCATAAGTTGGTCAGTGTGTTCAGAGAATGGGTACTGCTAGTGCTATTGCGGATAAGATCTTTTCTTGGCAGTGGCTTTTTGGCTTGGCTGTGTATTTCATATTGTAATGCACACTACATGTGTTTACTACAAGGTAAATGTAAAGAAATGTGTTGCTTTCTTTTAGTATGCTATGATTTCTGTTCTTCTATGCTATCAAAAAAATCCTCTATGGCTGGCAGATTGTTGCATCTTGGTTGAGGTAGCAGTTGGATGTCTGGAGGGCTAAGCACTCACCCCTAGATGATTCCAGGGGGGGGTAACGTAGCTTTGCTAGTCTTAAATTACTAATAAGCAATAAGCTCCCTTCAGCATAGCTGAAAAGTACAAAATGCTATAATGCTTCACCGTTGGTAGGAGAGCAGACTGTCATTAATATGAAACTTTTTCTATTTTCTTGTACAGTATATATACAGTATGTACAAAACATTGTTTTGTGACTAATAATGTGTATAACAATGCTATTATCTAGGGCATATAACTACAATAAACTGGTATATATATTCAATACAATTAGTCCTATAGACTGTTTTGCATTTCATTTAGATTTGGAACGCATTGACCGGGAAACTCATCAGGGAATACATGGAGCACTTGGACCAGGTCACATGCTGCCAATTCACCAATGGAAACTCTCCTTCCCTGCTGGCCACCTGTTCCTATGATAGCACACTCAAAGTATGTAAATCAGCTCACAGACGAAGCAACTGCTACACTTCACATTGTAATTATTTTTACTACAGTCTCTGTTGATGGTTTTTATTTATAGCTTTACAGAAAGAAGTGTGGTGCAATTTTGGACAGCAGAATTTTCTGCTTGTTTCCCCAGTAATTACTATGCATGCTCACTGGGGTAGAAACAGCAGTGCTGTAATTACTATGCACTTAAGTTGTCTATAAAGCAAAGTCGAAATAATTATTATTAGGCTGCTTGTTCTTGAAATATTAAAAGAATATTCCTCAGTGAATCTGCTCGGTTAACTCCATACTAGCCTTGTGCAGTTTTGCACTTCCCGCTTCAAATGGACATACCAAGCATTAGCATGGTGGAGAATAAAAACCCAATATGCTTATCACACATGTAAATAAATTATGTAATACAAAATTAGCATAATGTTCTTATTTACAATAATATCAGTGCAGGAGTGGGGTACATGTAAAACAGTTGGAGTCATCTGTGAGTTATTTCTTACATTTCTTCATTTTCACATTAAAGTTCTAATTTGATGGTCTACCTGCAATACTAGCTGCATGTGTAAAGCCCCCCATACACCTTAAGATCGATCCATACAATTTCCATTAGATCTACCAACAACTGTGTAGTATAGTGGCCTCCCTGATAGAATACATAGTGATTTGGAAGGATTAGAAAGGTCTTCATATTACATGGATTTAGTAGGACAAAATTTGATTGTACAGAAATTGTATGGAAAGATTGTAAGGTGTATGGTGGGCTTAACCCAGTGCTTGAGGTTCAGCTTAGGCAAAATTGATCTTTTTAGGATAGGATGAGTAAAAGATCCCTGTCCATGTATTTTTATGCTGATTGTTGAAGGCATTTACATTTTCTTTCCCATACAAGATACACAATGAGTTAGAAGAAAGGGAATCCCACTATGACCGTTGTCCACAAAAGTTTCTAACGCACTTACATTATTACATAAAATGGATATTGAACATCCTTTTTTTTTTTTTTTTTTTTTTTTTTTTTGCTCTTTCCAATTGTGCAGGCTTAACGTTTTAACATTTGCCAATCTACTGTGCTGTCCCCCCCCTGCCAACTGGGTGTGTCAGTCCTGTTTTATGCCAGACCATTTTGTGGACAATGGGTACAAAATACAAAACCTCATATAAGAAAGCTTTTATTTTAAACTAATAAGGTGATTGGATGGTTAGCCTATTTGCCATTGTTCCCATCCCTATATCAATAGACTAGAAAGGACAGAATTTCCCTTGTGGAACTTTATCTGGAACAATGGCTACCGTGGGTCAATTATCAACATAATTTGTGCATATATATAAAAAAGGAAAATTTTATTAGGTATCCTTTGGATTTGGATCTTGGTAAAAGGTAATAGCATCCACAAGCCATGAAAAATATATGTATATGTAATTATGTATTTTGTAACTATTGGAATACAGAAAATTTTTTGTTTTGAGGGGTCTTTCTGTTTTTTATGTATTGTATGGTGATGCTAGATCCAAAGGATACCTAATAAAATTATTTTCTTTCCTTTTTTATTATATGCACAAATTATGTTGATAATTAACCCACGGTAGCCATTGTTCCAGATAAAGTCCCACATGGGAAATTCTGTCCTTTCTAGTCTATTGAAACGTTTATGTACAAACTGGACAAAGTTTCAGTTAAAAGCCCTGAGCTCATGGAGGAGACGACTCTGCCTTTGTGGTGATCCCATATCATGACAACAAGCTCACAGTTCTGCACTGTCATTGATAAAATACAAGTGAATAATAGTGCCTCTATCCCCATATGTAAGCTGACTGCTATAACAATTACATTTTGGAGATTAAGAGTCTTATATTTGGACTTCTTTGTCCGTTTTGAAATACGCAGTATTCAATGACTCAATTCAAATCAATTGACACAGTCAATAAGCAGTTAGACTTTGATGTTAAGAGGGCTCTTAATTGATAAATTTAAAAATTAGCTGCTATGGATTATTGCACAGTCTTGCCATATAATTCATGTTTCTTCTGTGTAACAGTATCATCATAGCAACAATGAACTTTTTGTGTGCAGAATCACAAAAAAATTGAGGCCATTCCATAGATCAGGAGTGGGCAAACTTTTTGACTCGTGGGCCACATTGGCATCTTAAATTTGATAAAGGGTCCGGGCTAAGAGCCTGTAACTGGAGACCCACCATAGACATGGCAATTCCATGCATCGCTGGCATCGCTAATGATTGACATGTGACAAAGAAATGCTCATTAATTGCAATGAGCAGAGGTAATTCCTTGAGGCTGCCAGTTGTTACCATGAGGATGTGCCCACTGTGTCATGATCACGCCACTGCATCAACCCCAAGGAAACTTTTTGGACACCTCTAGACACTAGAAAAAAGAAGGTATGGGCGAACTAAACCCAAAGTTGGGGGTGGCCAACCCTCGGACAAGTCGCGTATTGCGCATCACGCGAGCGCGACCGGTCGGTGGGCGCAATGCGTCTCAATGACGCATTTCCGCCCTCAACCACACCATCACTTCCGGCAGCCTGTGATCGGCTGCCAGGAAGGAGTTTGGGAGCCCTCAGGTCACCTAGGTGACCGAGGAAGCTCACCTGCCTACGAGTCAGCGGGCTTCCCCCAGGTCACTTCCTCCTGAAGCTGCTCACTACCTCCCATACTCCTCCTAGATCGCTCCCTCACTGCTGCTAGTGCATAATAAAAACATAGACACTATGTTCAATAATGTGATAGAGGGCCAGAAATATGAGCAGCTTGGATCCAACTGGATATGCCAGGTCCATATATAAACAGAAACATGAGCAGCTTGGATCCAACATATGTTTTTTCTAAAAACCCATACTTGTAATTGACCGTTGTATTTTAAAGGATACATATTCATTAACCTCCCTAGTGCACTGCCCGTACCGCGCTGTTTTTAACAGTGTGGTACGGGCAATCACGGCAGTGTAAAAGGTACACTGCCTGCCATTTCCTCCCTCCCCCCTAACCTCTCCACACAGCCGGTGTCATTAATGACGCCGGCTGTGAGGGCTGGAAAGCAGACGCTCCTCCATTTACATGGAGGTCTATGGCACTGCCCAACCCCGCCCCCTTCCGCGTCATCGTGACGCGATCAGTGTCATCAACCCCGGAAATGCTGCGTCTGGAAGCAGAATCGGCGTAGCTTTCCGGGGATATGCGGCTTTCATTGCAGCCCAGCTCATCCAGAGTTTGCTCGTCATGACCGCTAGGGAGGTTAACATGAATTAAACCCATCACTGCTTAGTCCCTTTTGTAAAAGAATCCTATTGACCATCACCTGGAGGTTAGAGACATAAGGGACATTCCAATAGAAGTCAATGCAAGATACTTTCAACAGAAAAAAGGTTGTAGCTGCTAAAGGGTGTCAGATTTCTAAACTGTAAAATATAAATCGTGGGCAAGAGAGATTGTTTTGTGAGGTCCTAGAAATATTCTTCGAAATTATTCAGTGCATTAAATTTTTTTAGTGCGCTTAAATATTTTAAATAAAATTATTTTTGTACATATTTTGCAGAATACGATAGCTATAGCAATTACCAATACTGGACATGTGAGGTCTATATATTCATATGTAATTGTAGTGAATATAATAGTTTATAAGAATTTCTTTTTTTTAATATGATTGTGAAAACCTAACACACTTCATTTTGGCCTTACAGCTCTGGGACATCGATAGGAAGTTTTGTCTGAACACCCTTTTTGGTCATATAGATCGTGTGACCCATTGCAGATTCTCACCTGATGACAAGTATTTGGCCAGTTGTTCTATGGATGGCATTTTAATAGTAAGTGCAGTATTTGACATAGATTGGATATTGCCTAATGTAAACTGATCTTAATAGAAGTGTGGGCACTTCCATTGCAGTTCTTAAAAAATGTTCTTTGCTTAGCTGATTGGTTGCCTCTAACAAGTATGCAGTTTTTAACTCATATTGAGTCCAAAACTACATACTTCAACTTTTTTGTTTGGTTTTAGTTGTTGTTTGGTTGTAGTTACACTTAAATGTTTTTAATTGAAGTGAGTAGATGTGTAAACTTGGCCCTGTTCTCCATTGTAGTAAAGTTTTCCAGTTTTAGTTTCTCCATATCCTACTTACTGTTATAACACTGTACCATAAAATCCATTTCCTTTTATGGTAAACTTCTCATGGAATTACAATTATGGCTTCATAAGGGTACACATGAATAAGGATCTGGATAGAAAATCTTTATGCAAAGACATTGGTTTCTGTTACGGTGTCCTAATACTAGAATAGATAAGGAACCAGTAATCCTAATACCTATTTTGGATTGATACACTTTCTTCCAAGACACTGTAGGTTTTTGAATTCTTATAACATAAGTGTCCTAATAATTGATAGGCTTTAGCATGACAGTCATGTAAAAATCTGAAATGTCTTTTAACAAAAGTGGAATCTTTGTGCAAACCACCAGACAAGCGGAACAAAATAAAATAAATGTCTTTGGACATCTTTGGGTATTTGCTGGCTGCAATATAACAATATATATATAATATATATAACATGTATTTGGTTCTTTTCAGATCTGGGAAGTCGCATCTGCTAATGAGTATAAGTCAATTGATGTAGCACAGTCTTTCCAAAGCAAGGATGAATCCCAGTTTCTGCTAAGGTGCTGTTCTTGGGCGAATGACTGCTCCAGAATTATGGTGACGGCACGAAATTACTTGTATGTAAGTGTCATATGATGGATACTTTTGTCTGTGTTTATGTCTTTTATGTTCGCAATTCATATAGTTAGACTATATCATTTGATACCAGAACTAACATAAGTCTCTCTTATTGCAGATATTTGATGTTAAAAGCAGTGACCTTGTGTCTGAACTTGAGGCATGCCGCCAGAGCATTATTTTGTATTGTGACTTCTGCTCATCCAATCGGATTGTAGCAATGGCCCTGTCACACTTTGTTGTTCAGGTAATGTGATTATAGTGTAAAGTTAGAGTGTTGATTGGATTACTGAGAGATATGTTTTAGTGCAAACCTGGGAATTCTGAAGTCCTATAGCAAAATGGATATTCCCTCCGCAGGAAGAAGTGTTCCTCTTTGAGCCTTTATTTTGCCTTTGAGGCAATTACATTTTATTTCAGACCTAAAGGTAAAGTTAAAACAACTGTATACGTAGTTGTCAAACTCCTGTGTATTGTTTTCCTAAGTATACCACACCTGGGATGAATTGAATAGGTTGCTTAGATCAGTTGTGGGCAACTGCGTTGATATGGAGGGCCACAAGTGCGGCCCTCTGCATCACTAAAGGGCCGCACATAACTTTTTAAATCTCTACTGACTTGTATAAGTATTGCTTTAATGAGGAAATTACAACAGACATAACTAGAAGACATTATTTTTCATTTTTTACTAATAAAACTTATTTTAAATGATACTTCAAGCATTGGGTAACACTGTAGTATGGTGATGCACATTTTGATTCAGAGGTTATGTGATGCAATATGAGTTCCTATGCCCTATGCATGCCCTATGCTAACAGTAAGGTTTCGGGGGCCGCAAGTGGAGGACGGAGGAGAGCCGCTGAAGAATGCCCAAAGGGCCGCATGCTGCCCCCGGGCCACAGGTTGGGCACCAAGGGTTTAGATAAATGCAAACACTATACAGTAGAGCATTTATATCAGAGCAACAAAACCTAACATTGTGTCAATGGCATTAAAAAGTAGTACATTTTTCGTGCCAGGGTTCATCTTTTTAAGTGTTATACCATGAATTAACATATTACAATATTTAAACTCTTCCGCAGGATTGTAATATATACAGTAAATATTAAGATATTTTTGGATCCCCCAGTAGAGGAAGCATGTTTGCCCAGCATCATGCTAGCTCCCTTTTTAACAGCTGTTAATGTGAAAGATTATCCATGCAGGGAATGCATAGAAAGAGTAGTAAATCCCAGCCAGTGTGTAAAATTGCAAAGTCTGAAGTACAGCTCCCCCTTTGCCTAACAACATAACCATACATAGTTACAAATATTAAGAAAACTGTACTGCAAACTAGGAAGTTTTTAAGGCAGCTTTAAAAATATGTCACTAAATATATCACTTACAATGGAGTTTGAAAGTTTGGGTGATGCATCCCAAAGACAGAGCTCATAGCAGACATGATTGACTTGAAGTTTCTGCCAATGTAAAGTAGAATTCTAAGGTAAAAATGCAGGAAAGTCTTAAAAAAAAAGTCTTAGTTTAGTCAAATATTTGCCATGTGGTTTTTGTAAGCTGTATGTATGTATGTATGTAGATTAGAAATATTTGACACATTTGCAGACCTACATGGGTAATGTACTTCTTTTTCAGTTGTGGAATATAGACTCCAGCGTGAAAGTAGCTGAACTCAATTCACATTTAAGTTGGGTCCATTGTGTCAAATTTTCCAGTGAAGGGTCCTCGTTCTTGACCTGTTCAGATGACCAGACTGTGAAGGTAAGACACCAAGTACAGTACAAGTTTGTTTATTGACTTCTAAAATATTACTATATATTATACTATATATATTGCATGATGAATGCATGTTAAAGAATGAAAGTCTGCCAAGTCTCTTCTCTGTTCTATATGATGTGTGGAAATTTAAAATGATCTTTATCGCGCAGTTGGCTATTATATGGCCATTATATTACAGCAGAACCAATTTGTTCTTATAGTATTAGCAACAAGGGATTTTGTAAATAAGTGAATATAACTCAAATAATTAAAAACTGTGCACTGTTTGACAAAGATGTTAAATCTGGACATCAATTAAAGTATATGAATATTGGCTAAATCACTGGTTCCCAAACTTTCCCTGCAGGGCCACCCTTTTCTAGATAGGAACAATAACGAGAGAGCCCCCCCAATTCAAACGACACAGTTTAAGATGGAGGGCCATTTTCCACTAGCCGTGTTTGCGTTGCAGTATCGTGTACTATTACTAGTGTGAAATGGCCCTCAAACATTATTTGAAATACAACTTATTCAACTTTATTTGGTTTTCACAACAATCATACAGAGACATGCATCTTATATACACACACCAATCATGCAGAAACATCAGTCATTCACATAGAGACAAATTCATAGGGACACACACATTATATGGGAACCACTGGGCTAAATACACAAGATACATGCTTTGTTTATTGCTTCTAAATCTTTGCAGTGATCTAGTGTCAAAGTTTGCTTTTGTGAGGAAGCTGCAGTAAATATTGGTTACTGCTGCTCCCTCTGCTTGTGCATGGTGGTAATTTACACAGGCATCTGGAAACGCCACGTTTCTAACATGGTGGCATTTCTGAAAGCATTGTGTTCAGGTGCCCAAACACAGGGGCCGATAGTTGCTTTCCGTGCTGCCCATGTGAATACTCCCTTATTGTAGTTCTTTGCAGCAGGCCTACCAGGTCTATCGGGCCTATCCTACATATCTGCTTTATGCACAGTCTAGATAGAGCACAGAAATACTGTCACTGGTGGTCTCTTTAAACAAATATTTCATTTCATCACTATAATGATATGTTACATTATATAAACTGAACATACATTAGTTCTCAAAAAAATTTGCATTAACTTAAATTTTTGAGAGTTGTTTGTCGCAATGATATTTTGACATTAGGTAGAAAGGAACACACAGTACATAACATGGCTATCTTTTTAAAATAAGCATCCATTATTAATGATTTTATCTTTTGACTTAAATAAAAATAGCTTTGGGAGACGAGTAAAGTGTGCAAGCCCTCTGGCACCGTCCTGAAGCATGAATTTTGTAATTTTGATGTGGCATTCTCTGGGGATGAAGTGACCGTTCTGGCATCTGACAAGGAAGATTGCTTACTGGTGAGTATTTTCATAGCATTTATGTACGCGATATCACAATAGCCAGTTTTTACATTGGCTTTTACAGAATATAGTTGCAGCAGCTTTATTATTTTTCCATTGAGCATGCAGGAAAATATCATGCACAGTTTAGCCCCAGAAAAGCTAAAAAAAAAAAAATCACTCAACATTAAAAAAATTAATGGCTTTTGTTACTATTGTCACATTTATCTTAGAAATGTAATTATTTTTTACAATGGTAATTGTCTACAGTGTGATGACCAGCATCATTCAGCCCATTCTCTCTGAGCCCTGGTTGTCTAAAGGTAGCCGGGTCACGGGTCGTTTTGCTTCCGATTTCTATGCAGACTGCAGTCCCCATACAAAGAAATGGGATCGGCCAGGAATTTACCGGCATGTCAGATCACTGTGCGATCCGACATGCGGCAGATTCCTGGTTGTTCTCGACAGGTGGGTGCACCTGAGCAACAGCCAGCCGATTGGCAGGAACGTGCACGAATCTTGGGCAACAATCTGCCCGTGTATGGCTACCTTTAGACACTCTATAAAGTAGAAGCAGGACATGATCTCTTTGTTCTGTTTTGCCTGGGCTCCACTTTGCCGAAATTCCCACTTTTGGCGGTTGCAGAACATTTGAAATATGTTGCCTGTCATTTTCTATGGGCTATGACATCCCTTTCTACACTTTAGCGTCATAGCTCATGACATGCATTGTTATTTGTGTATTGTAGGCATCATAGGTTTTAAAAAGGCACATTATTTATAAAGACACATAGATTAACACGTTCTAAAGCACGCCAAAAATTGCCAGCACCACCCACGTTTTGTGTCAAGGATGCCCAGATGAGACTAGGTTTAGAGCTGTGCTGTTTATATGTATCACTGGCACTGGTCAGATTGTCACTAGGCTGTGCTTGAATCATGATATGGCAGCGGGGAGGACAGAATGACCTAAACTCAATTTATCTCTGGGTGAACTTCTCCAACCTTGTTATTAGTATACTCATAACTGCGATAGCTGTCTGGGGTGTAACCATCTTTTAGAAGTCTGAAAGTTCTATATTTAAATTGTGAATGTATGTCCGAGGTTCTTAGCACAGCAGACGTTTCCATTATAACAGGGACTTTCTTAGTATAAATTCCTGGAAGTTGGAAACCTACTAACAGACAATCATATTGTTATGCACTTTGAAAGGCAAGAGGTGTGCTAATAGATGTTGGGTGGGAGGATAATTTTCCACTGTGACTGTGTCTTACGATCTATAATAATATGTATGTGCGAAATATGTATTTTATATTCTAAATATACTTTACTGTAAATCTTTCTATATTGCATGTGTTGTTGTTTTTTCCCTTTTATTCAGTAATATTTTAGCGGTCTTTTAAATAACAGTATACAGTATTTTCTTTGCAACTGTTATAAAACGATATGATGTATATATTATTATCTATTCAGACTGTTGTGACCTGGACAGAAAGTACTGGGAAAGCCAATGTGTGATGAAACAAAAGGGGAGATCTGCCATAGGGCACTTGGCATCCTCTGGTGGCAATTTTCCCTCATTTGCTGTTTCTCTAAAACAAAAAAACTGAAAAAGTTTTGCAACCATTTGACATTGTATCCAAATGTATACATTTTGGCTTTAGATAACAAAAAATTATGTTTATGATGTCTGCCCAAATTCACATCCCAGCTCCCAATCTTTTCTTTCAGCTAATAAATGGAAAGAGTGGAAATGTGCTTTGTCAGAGTGAAAGCCAGAAATCTCCTATAACTTGCTGCTGTCTGAGCTATGATAGGCACCTGGCGGCTTTAGGTGGTGATGATGGATCTGTTCAGGTATGTTTTAAACACAGTACATTGTAAACAATTTGCTTTTTTTAATATGTTTTAATTATAGAACATAGTTTTTTAAAGTTTCCTTTTTGCTTTATGATTATCAGAACAGCTTACTGCCAGCAGCTTGTGCCCACCTCCTGTCTATCTGTATGCACTCCACTAGCTGCTGCACATCCATTCTTTGGATGAATTTGCTTATGATGACATTAATGGAACAGATGTAAATGAGCAAATCACTTGTAGTATATCTCATCCCCAACTTTATTACCCTTAATGCTGGGAAACAATAAGTAGATGTATACATAACATTGTTGCCAATTTACAGGAAGTGTCTGTACAAGGGTTTTCAAGGAGGGATCACAGGCATCATTTCCATGAAAGCGACTGATCTTTAAAACAAGCACATATTGTGTGGTCATTCAATAAAAGTTTGCATGCTTCCATTATATTGCTCAGCCCTATTACATGACATCAACCATTTAGGTAAATGGAACACTGTAAGACAGTTGAGATGTGTTGTTACTGCCATCATCAACACTGTGAATTGTTTCACACATTAAAAGATGAAAAAATGCAGAACATATGAACATGCAATGCAGATGTAAACAAGACCATTGGTCATAATGTGAATAACAACTTTTATTTAGAAAGTGTAGATGTTCATGGTGCACAGTGATTAAGCATATATATGCCAGCACTATATAAATACCAGATAAAAACAATAGTAATTAAGAAAACAAAGTCTCTTTTAAGTTAGTTTGCATCTTTTGTAGTAGTTAGTATTAGTAGAGTTTGCTACAGAACTTTATAGTACACAGTGTTAAAATGTTGTGTTTTGTTCTTGTTTCTGCATTAAAGTGTTAAAGTGATCCTCACATTATTGATGTATTTTTCTTACAATGAGCAAAAACAGCGAGCATCTTTGACACACCCCCAGTGATTGTCAATAGGCACATTGCAGCGGTTTACTTGCATTTCACCCCAAGTTTTTTGCGAATTTTCCAAAGCCAAAGTGGAGCCTAAGCCTAACAGCATTTAAAAACATGTCAAACATGTGAATGGGCCCATACACTATTATTGGGTTGCATTTTGGGAGCTTCCTAAAATTGCTCAATCGAATGACATAGTCTTATAACAATGGAGCCTGACTTGACTAAATTGATGAAAAGAAGCCAGGAATAGAACTTGCTTAACCTCCTGGGCATTTGGCCCGAGTAGGAAATTGTGGTGGAGCATGTTGTGCCACGTGTGTATCGCCCAGGAGATCAAATAAATCTCATTGTTAGCCTGTCGATACCTGTGCAATCGATGAACCCTCAAGCGCAGCCTGATGATGTTTACCACGCTATGCTCGAGCTTCAGCTTTCGAATGGCGAATCGTGGCGCAGCACTGCCCAATCGAGGGTACTGATCCAAAGTTTTGGCAATCGAACAGGGATTTATCAGCATGTTGGTTACTTATTCACTTGAAGAAAGGGTGGCCACAATTCATTCAAGCACAATCAATCACCGTAAACGCAAAGAAATAGATCTGTTCTCGTAATGATTTAAAAACCTATTAAGCAGTCTATGCCTAGCTTTAGTTTTATTTATTATGGAGGACTAAAGTACCGTATTTTTAGGACTATAAGATGCACCTGGCCATAAGACGGACCTGGCCAGTTTTTAGAGAACGAAAACCAGAAAACAATATTTAATGTGTTTAAATAAATTAAGGAAAAAATCCCCTGCAGTACCCAATTTCAGCCACAGAAATGGTGTCACTAGAGAGCACACTTTGGTATCTCCTCTTCCTCATACACAGGAAGTGAGGGGGGCTGGCAGGGGAATCTGTGGCTGTGTGTGTGAGGAAACTGCCAGCGTGCGTGCAGCTTTCCCCACACACACTCTGCATTGGTTATACCTGTAGGGCTCTGCAAATATAGCCAATACAGTTCAGATGGGAGATCCGGCTGTGTGCAGATCTCCCAACTGCTGGGAGGGCTGACTGACAGGGAGCCAAGTTGAGGTCGCACATTCGGTCCATAAGACTAAGAACCCCCCCCCCTCCCAATTTTGGGGGTGAAAAAGTGTGTCTTATAGTCTGCAAAATACAGTAGGTTTTTTGTCTCCGTGCTGGTAAAAATGAGCTGGCCAGGGGTGTATAGAGAAGTAGAGAAGAGCAGGAAAAAGGAAAGAGGATTGCATTATCCACTTTCTGTTAGAAGTAAAAAACCTAAGCAGAGACTATTTATTTGTATTTTTTCAGTGGCAATGATATTACTATTGCCCTGGGTGCACCGAAAATACATATACAATATTGTTAGGTCAGAGACACAACTACCCTGTTTCCCCGATGATAAGGCACTGTGTTATATTTTTTTTAAATGCCAAAATATGCCCTAAGTCTTATTTTCAGGGGGATGTCTTATTCTGATCAGTCTGTGCCAATCATTGTAATTGTAGACGATGTTGCCCAAGGCAGAACAACATCATCATCATCATCATGCATAATATTGGTAGACTGCTAAATGACTGATGTAAAATGTACAGAAAGAGCAATGAGCAATGACTCTAGGATCAGCTTACATTTTTCAGCTAACTTTTCCAGTTCTTCCTCGATACCCCCATTCACATCTGCTATTATCCTGTTGGCCAATGTTAGAGACAATTACAAGGTAAAGTATGTATTGAGTCGGGCAGGAGCCCTGTTCATGGTAATTTGCACATTGAGAAGCAGAAGAGGAATATTATTAATTCTACTCCTTGTGAGCGGTGTTTATCAGAGCTTACACCTAGGTGTGTTGTTAGCTGACCCTCACAAAGTGATGGGTGCTGAATGGCGGCAGTGATTAGGCTATAAATACAGGGAGCAGCTTTATCTGTGACACCACTTCAGAGGCGTGCTGCTGCAAAGGTCTGCTGCCACCAGACTGCCACTGTGTTCTAAGTTCATCCCAATTAGAAGACAAAGCCTTTCCAGAACTGTACAAAATCAATTCTAGCGGAATAAATTCTCTCCTCCACGCAGGTGTCAGAGCGTCACACTGCTTCATTTTATTCGGAAACATCTGGTAAAATTTAAATAATGTCAGTGGAATGGAAACTCTGAGCAGGACAATAGCCACCCGCTTTGAAAATAAACGGTCTTTTCTTGCTTCAGGTTTTTAATTCCCTTTTAGAGCCCAGGTTTTATAACTCCGCATGGGGGCATTTCTCCTGCCATAATCTTCCATTTTCAATAACCAATTTGTTCTTTCTGCTTGAATAATAGAATGTGTATTTAAAGGATAATGTCAGAGGAATAGGTGCAAAGCTATTTCGAGGAAACGTGAAAACAAGACAAATGACTGCGAATGTGACGTTTCTATTCCGCTGAAAGCTCTTTACAAGATATTCTCATTCCTAATTCTATTTGCCTTCATTAACTTCTGCACCCGAGATGACTTGTCTGAATGCTTTTACAGTTCTTTCGTTTATCATAATTGTGTAGTAAAGTGCTCTTGAAAGAGCTGATTAACAAATTCATTATGTGAAATTATTTTGCATAGAGACAGAAGAACGATAAAAAAAAGATTAGACTACAAAATCCACATTGTCATTCTATGCCACGTTTATTCGCATTCTGCTAGAGCTGAGGTTCATCCTGGTGGCTTCATATATTGTAGAAGCTCATAGTCTCTTTAGGTGCTTATTGTAGGAAGGCAAATAGAAGACGTTACCTGTTTGGTTCCTCTGGTTGAATTGAGAACATTGCTCTTTTCTAATAAGGTATCTTTAGAAGATTTAATGCTTAGGACAGACTGTGCAACATGAACATTCACCTCATTTTGCCTGCTTGTTCTCCATTGCAGACAACATTGATATCTAAAGGTCCCCACACACGTACCGAGAGGG
>CM070034.1:45680780-45703663 GCA_036250615.1 Ptychadena robeensis | reverse complement strand
GGCAGCCCCTTTGTGGTGGCCGGCCGTTTAGGTTCAATGGGGACGATCTTGGGCCGGTCCGACCATTAGAAACTATATAGGATTGTCGCCAGTGAGATGTTAAAGCCCCCCACACATAACGGCAATCGAGTAGGCGGCCGATTTTTGGCACCATCCGACTGAATGTGCAGGGTCTGCAATCGACTGGGTTGGTGTGTTGACCAGTATCCCCCCGTTGCCCCAAATGGGCTCTGGTCGGAGGCCAGAGAAAAGGCGGACAATGTTCCATAAATCTCTGGCCCATATGCCTATTAAGTTTCAATGGGGACCGTCATTGTTATCAATAAGGGTTGCCCCCGCCGTATGCTGTGGTAGTGGGAAGTAGGCAGCCTGATGAAGACGCCATCATATGGTCTCCACTGTTTAGCCTGTGTGCTATGCCAGGGACACCCCTACAGTTCAGTAGGCCTTAGAGGTGGGTGTTATGGGTTGGGGTCGGTAGGTCCCGTGGTGGGTCCCGAGTATATGCAGCACATATCATTTAGGTGACCTGTTGGCGCCGAGCGGATCCTCGTGTTCAACAGAAAGTCCGGCCAATGCAGGGGGTTAATCTTCTGCACTACAAACCCCGCATTGGCGGATACCGGCTCCCAACACCTCGTGACACAGAGGGTCAATGTGTATGAGCCAGCACAACGTCAGTGGGAGACATGGCCTAACCTCGGATGTTACCGCCTCCCCAAGAGGTAAGTGACTGGGATGGCTACCGGATAGACACTGATGACCAGTGGAGCACGGAGCGACAGAGGGAGGAATCTTATGTCCGTAGAAGCTGCCTGGTCTTCCACCCAAAGAGCTCCGCCTGTAATGGGAGATGGGTCCCGACCCGAGGGCAACCGCTGGTGTCAAACGCAGGCAGGACAAGGTCCTCCACCCTATTGGCCAAGTTCCCTGCCTTGTCGGGTGGTAGCGTTGCTGGAAAAGATCTACCCAATGCAGAATTAGTCAGGTTCAGGTACACTGGTTTGTAAGAAAGGTCAGAGGCGTGGAGATATCCGGGGTCTTGAGGGCAGGCAGAGTGAGTCAGCACGTGGTTCCAGGAATAGCCATAGGGTTCAAGGCACGGCAAGCAGCAAATCGAAGAAGGGTAACCAATATCAACGTGCCTAGTGGGGGCAGGAGTCCCAGAAGAGACGGGGTCAACGAGGTAAAAACTATAGCCAGGTGAGGTCGTGTGACACGGGAGGTCTGTCAATATAACGAATAGGCATACGTCTCAGACTATACACGTTAGGTTTATACTACAAAATCTGTTCATTATATCCCAACAGCAGTGGCCCCTCTCAGTCTGCTGGAGTATGAACCTATTCATAAGGGCCAGCATTGAATTAATCCAACCCCTGCCCACTCTGCAGGAAGTGATTACAGATGAGGGAGGAGCGGGATGTTGTATTGACCTTTAATTTGTGCACAGCTCAATGTGTGCCCACTCATGCGTTGCGCCTTCCCGCCTAGAGGATCGCCGTGCTCGCGCGCTTTTATGGCGCAGAATCCGTGCATTCACGGCTGGCGGCGCATTTGCTCTGCACGCTGGACTGGCGTAGCATGAGCCTCTACAGCAAACCCTCCGGGGGTCCGCGTCTTGGCAGGGGGGAACCCTCGCTCCTGGAGTGTGAGCTGTACTTTCGACCCTGTGGGGATGAGATGCAACGCCCTGGGGGACCCGCACTGATAAAAATCCAGGGGACACGCGATGGGCACGCCGCAACCACTCCGGCCTCATGGATGTGAAGAGGGCTGGACACTCCGAGCACAGCTTATGGTCTGGTGCGGTCTTTTACGTCCATAACAAAACTACGGTATGTAAGTATTGATCCCACTGTCAACCAGGAAACTATTTCTTGTAAGTCTGTGAAGATCTCAATTTTCGTCCCAGGTCAATTGTATATTCTGTTAGGTTTTTTATTCAACACTGGATCGCTTTGCCAAATTACTTCTTCTGTTATTAATACAATGGCGAACGATAAAATGGACTAGTGCACGGGTCTGGTGGAGGGTTTTTTTCTGTGGCCTGGATATAGGTACTCACGTCTCTCACAACTACATAAACATACGCTACATACCCACGAGCACCCTAGAAGGATAATCAAAAGTTTGGTAACAATTATATGAACTAATCATTTCTTTATTTAGATGGAGGAAATGGAAACGTACAATAATCTATGCATGTGGGAATGCATCATTAAACTTCTTGTCCTCCCTCCCTGTGGGTTATATATATATATTGGATATATATATATTAGTATAGTATATATTATATAAGGTATATATAATAAGACACTTGAGGTCTGTAAGCGTTTTAAGGAGGCGCTGAGGAGGACGTCCCGAACCTAGCCCTTCTGGTAATCCATCTCGCAGAGCCTACATAACATGGCTACCGCGTATTAAAGTGGGCGGGAGGCGGGAGAGCAAGAGGACGTGAGCGTGTGGGGTGTGTGGGTGGGATCCTTAATGGGACGGGAGGCTTATGTGCGTTGTTGGTTTTGTTGGTGGTGGTTCTTATATAATATAAATTTGTTTCCTTACTATTAATGAAATGATACTAACTTTAGTTAGAGGGATGTTTATTTCGAGCCTAGATAGTTTGGGTGGGTGGGGGTATCGGATTATGTGTCTGGTTGGTCGGGATTGGTTTTGTCCTTGATATTAGCAACTGGGAATTTTTCTAAAGGCAAATCACCTGTCAAGTCCGCACAGGGGGACTTGACAGCTACGTGTCAGTTTACATCAGATGGAAATAGGGACGTAGTATTGTGCGAAGCCTCAGACGATTCCTAGATCAGTGTGAGTCCCTTATCCGTTTGTCTTAGTAGTTCCATGAGCCAAAAAATTAATCCCACAGAAAGCGTAGTCATGTGTATATTAGTCGTGTCAGAGTTGTTTGGTGTTCGTCTTTTGAGCCAAATAAAGTTAAGAAAAAAAAAGGGTCAATGGGAGTTGAGTCTGCTCTTCTTTTAATTGTTTTATAAAGTTTTGCTGCTCTTATAAGACTGCCGGTGTGGCAGAAGCATGCTGATGAAGAGATTGACATAGAAGGTAATAACCAGGTAGACGACATAGTAAATACACTAATACTAGAACATTTGAGGGTTTAATTTGAAATGTTGTTTAAAAAGAAAGAATAATAATAAAAAACTTTTTCACCCCCAAAATATCTCTATGGTCACTAATGTGAGACAACGCACGCCAGTCATCGCTCGCCCTTCCAGCAAGCGATATTAGCCGGGGTAGGTGAGAGGAAGGAGGAGAATAGAACTACCTGGTTGGGTTTTAACATTAATTTTTTATTAATATTCGAGGATACTCTCTCCAGGTCTGTATCTATTGTTTTTATCAGGTAGAGCTCGCGTTTGGACTTGTGCAGGGTTTTGGCCTGTGTTTGATGGTGATACATGGATGTATTTCTTTATGATGAGTCGAGGAAGTGAGCCTCCTGCTGATATAATAATAAGCAACGTACAGTCCATGTGTGGAGTAGTGGTGAATGCAGGTGCCTAGTGTGTGAGCTGACAGATCCTTCCACACACAGATCGTTAGAGTAAAGTTGCATTAATATTTGATATTTCAGGAGATTGGTGGAAAGATTTGAAATGTTGCCGTGAAGTTGGCGCTTCTAGTTCACCACAATGTTCAGTTGTGCTGAAGGTTGAGTACTGGAGGGGATTTTTTCCTCGATTCGATTTCTTTGAAAACTAATACTTTTTTTTCTGGTTCTGTGAAAAAACTGGCGGGTTGGTGTTCTGGTGTAAGGGGTGGTTGCGTTCTTTATGCGAAAATATACCTAGGGTTCGTGTGGGTTGTGGTTATGGTGGGGTTGGGTACATTAAAACATAGATTCGATGTTGGTCCGCAATGTGGTAAGCCTAGCTATGCGACCTATATGTTGGTACTGAGCACCTTTCACGTTTGGGAGCAGCTGTTCGGTTGTCAGACCAGATGGGTTGAGTCCGATGTGTGCTCACTGGCTCGCCTCTCAGTGGCTGTAAACTTGTTATTTGCAGCTTCAAACACCATTTTCATAGAGTCCACCTACAGTACTTTTACGTGGTTGCTCATGACATCAAGGGTGAAAGATGGTTTTAAGAGTATTTGCAAAGATTTTTTTTAGTTTTTATTGTTTAATGTATTCACAATTTATGTTCACTGTGGGGATTAACCACAGGGTACAACATTTAATAATTTATGAAGGTTACAGTAGGGCTTATTTTTGTGTGAGTGTGATTATTAGGAATGTGTAGAAATATTATTACTAACAATAAAGATTGTACTTTTAATGGTTGTTATAAGGGTGTTGTGATATGGACATGTTGGAGGTTCTTTATCGCATTGGGTAACGTGCAGTGTGATCTGTTGAAAGGGATCGCCAAATTCACATGTTAATATTCTACCACTTAGAGTAAGCCGAGTAGACACGGTCCCATTCATTCGATTAGGAAGTGTCCGTCTTTGAGCATTTTTTTTTCCGCAGGCTGCAGGACACGTGGGGAAAAGAAGAAGATAGAAGCAGTTGTGGACATCATACACAAACCCAAAGGGTTAAAGATTATTGTAAAAATCTGACATGAGGAAGGGGACTTTTGGAAATATGTTGAGGAAGGAAATATAGGTCTTAAATTTTCAGGGTTGTTACTACTTGAGGTAGGTATGACGGTCTGCTGGGGTTATGGTTTCAGGAAGCGGTGTTGTATGTCGAGAGTACATTTGACTCCTTAAGCCAGCTGGTGAACTGTGGATGGAGAAAGATTAATGTGAGGATCAATCAGGAGTGTAGGGAGATCCATCGTGCAGCAAAATTTTACCATGTGCGGAAGCTGGCGCAGAGTGACAGTGATGGGCGAGGACAGTGAGAAGAGGGATAACGACCCTTTTAATATAACACACACGAATGATGTAGTGTGTGCGTGTTTTTGACTCAAAAGCTAAGCCATCTCTGGGTGTACTCATTAGGAGGGACTTAGCTACTAACTGACTACAACCTAGGATCATTGAAACTAATTTAACTCTCCTTTAGTTAATTTTTTTTTTTTGGTTGATCGAACAGAAATTTTGAACCTTGTATGGCCATGTTAATACAAATGTGAAATATTTAGGGTAACACAGAAAAGTGATACTTCTGTAGGCATGCCACGTCATTGGTAAATACTCATGCCTCAATTTTTCCTTTTAATCTCTTTTGGATCACTCTGTTTATGGTGCAGTACCCCATAGCAACTATGGGGTACTGATTTATTAATAATCTAGCCTCCCTAGCGCTCAGCCCATACCATGCCGTTACACAGTACCCTGCTTGAATTTCCTGCCCCCCCCTCCATCCATCATCAATGACGCTGTGGGCTGGGAAATCGACGCCCCTCCATTCACATGGATGTCTATGGAGCATCGATGACATAACATTCAACAATGTGTCTCAAATTTGCCAAAACAATCCAGTTTCAGTCTGCTGAAGAAAGTAACTGGTAGATTCTGCTGTATTACCATGGAACAACTTGGGCAGTTCCTATTCATTAGTAAATGAGGCCCACTGTGTACTGATAATATATGTGCTGTACTACATAGAAATAATATTGGAATAGATTTGAAACCATGAAGAATATCCCATTTTGTTCCCAGATTTGGAGTTTTTCTGGATCAACTCTCCTGCAGGAGTTAAAGGGCCACCAAAGCTGTGTACGGTGCTCTAACTTTTCTTCAGACAACAACTATCTTGTCACTGGCGATGACAATGGAGAAATCATGGTATGTGTGGGTACTGTGTATGCAAACTGCACTTATTTGGAAGAGATAAGAGTTCACAGACGGACAATAAGGAAAGACATTTTTTTCAGCAAATGTCAATATACATTTTTTTTTATCATGAGTTTCAATATATATTTTTACAACTTTTAGCTTGATTAGGGCACGTTTACATGTGTTCCAAATCCGATCGGATACCAATCCAATTAATCGCAAGTAAATATTAGACTTTACTGCTCGACCATGCATAAAGAGGATCTCTGCTCTGGCTTCTTGCTCTTGACCTCCCTCATCCACCACCCCCACCCTGGTTGGCGGATCTCCCGCCCGAGGCTCCTTGTTCTTATGCCTCATGCCCCCCAACCCACATGCTGAAAGTGAGAAAAGCAGCTGAAATTGGTCTCACAGCTGCTTCTCCAAGCTGTGAACTTGGCTGCTTTCTCTTCCTTCCAGCATGTATGCGCTGGTCAGAGGGTGGGGGCTTGCGAGCGGATCCACAGCAGGGAGGAGGAAGTGCAGCATTTGCCAGCAGGTTGCTGCCCCCTGGTAGGCCACTAAATTCCCGGCCGATCCCATTACTTTGAATGGCCGGCACACAAAGGGTGCCCGCTGATCAGCTGAGAGGCCGGCTGTAGCGGGGTGACGCCATAAGGTCGATCATCTATCGAGGCAGAATCACCTTGTGTATGGCTACCTCCAGATTGTATCCTGCTCTCACACAAAGGGCAATGGTTTGTAAATGTAGCCCCCAGACAAGCATATGAGTTTACTGATTGGGTTGTAGACACAATTTTAAGGCAATCTGGACTTGAGGCTTGACACAGCTTTACATTTGGAAAAGGAGGTGGCTTATTCTTAATTTTAACACAATATGTGCAGAGGTTTGTTCAGGTTTTATTGTCATTATGTTCATCTTTTGTTTGCTATTTGTGTGCGTTTGCTAGTGTTCTCATTTTGTTGTAATTTTGGTGCTAATGCTGGAGCATACAGAATAAACCATGTTACCCACACTGACTGCATGGTAATTATGTTCCAGTAGTTCATATATAAATGCTTTTTCTTCTTGTGTCTTCTGACTTGCAGATTTGGAATGTGCACAGTGGGGATCTGCTCAGAGAGTGTCATGTGAATAAGGGCGAGGACTTTGTGAAGGATATACACTTCTCCCCTGACAATAAACTAATAGTATCTTGTGGCACTAATGTCAAAGTAAGTTTCTAAATAATCATTTTTGCATTTCTCAGGTTTTTTGGATTTCTCCTATTAAAAAACAAGAAATTTTTTGTGACTAAAACCAGATACCTTTAAAGACTTTTCTAGATCTAGACTTTTCTAGATTTAAGAAATGCTTTCCTCTTGTGAGTTAAAGAGCAGAGGTCCTGACTGGACTGCACCCTTTCCAGTGCTCTTTTGCGAAATGGATAGATTTTAGAAATTTCCCACACCTGGTGGGATAGGAGAATTGAGATTCACCCTTTACCCTTCCCATACCTACTGACAAATGTGTTTCTGCTGCATATTTCACTTCACTTGCAGTCTGGTAAAACTGTGGTCACTATTACAATAAACAAGACAAACTGTGATGAAGCCCCAGGAGCATTACAAAAATGTCATGTATAAGGGTTATAATCATTCCCTTTTATACCACATTTTGTACTTGATTTCTAGGATATGGCAAACTATGTCTCGGTCTGTTGGTTGGTATGCTGTTGGTCTTGGTTGGGCACCATCTCATCCAGCGCTGTCCTGCCAGTACTGCTCTGGACGGGATGGTGCCATCCGGTGAAGATCGGAGCCCCGGCAGCGCATAATTACAGTTTCATGCTGTCCCGGTGGCTCCTTTTCATTTGAACTGCCCAGCCCCCCCCCCCCAAAATGATACCTTTTTAGAATTTTTTTTATGTAAATTTTTTTACATAATTGTGTGTTTCAAACATTATTATAGTCAGAATGTCTCCTAGACCCTTGTACGGACAGATTTTGGGAAATTACAGACCTATAACATATTATAAAATATTCCATTTAAGTCTATGATCTATGGTGCACTTTTGGTACAGAAATCTGGACCTTGCTAGAGCGCTAGGGAGGTTAATACTACAGCGACAATCCTGCAAGTGCCTAATGGAGAGATGCATAGAAAGTGAAAGCCTGCCTTACTGTTATATAATGTACTGCATTAATTGTTATTTGTATTTTTATTTACTTAACAGTGGTGGGATGTGGACTCTGGAGCCTGCAAACAGACCTTCTACACAAACGGCACCAACCTGAAGTCAATCCGCCCGTGTTCTGCTTTTAGAACTTTCGTAACCATTGACAATCTTGGAATTCTGTACCTGCTTCAGTTAGTGGAGTGACAATGACACCGCATGTATTAAATATGCCGTTCCATTATGCTCTTTTGATAATCTACCTGGTAGAGCAGGAAGCAAACTGAGAGCGAACCTCCAGGGATCCTGTACAGAGCTCAGCTTAGCACAGCTCTCAAGTACTTTTTTTTATTTTACTTTAATTGCCACTCCATGGTAGGCAGAGCAGAATAACACAGAATGTTAATTGTACCATTTTCCTTGTGTTGTCCTTAGCTTACTGTACTTTGTGTTATCTAAAAGCAGCCAAAGACAAACACACTCTGCGTTGGGTTACTTGGGCTGCAGTTATGATATGAGGATATCTTGAGCAAGGTTTACCTGAAATGTGCACTTATTACACAACATGCCAATTCCCTTTACATGAATGTAAGCTGTGAATTACTTCTGGGAGCAGTATTCGGATCTATTCCTTGATGAATATTATTTCTTTGACAAAATGACTGTAGCTTTTGCTTTTTCTGCCAAAACTTGTGTGAAAAATGCTGAAGTTATTCCAGAATGATATTCTTTACAATGCCACCAAGTATGTATGGATGTAAACCTTTTATTATATCAAATATCCTAATGTTGCTTCAATATATCTAAAATACTTTAAAAATAATTGCTGCATTAACTTCAACCCTTGCTTTTTCTATTGCAGCACTTACTGTATTTTTCGCTCTATAATACTTTTTTCCCCTCAAAAAAATCATGGTGAACATGTCAGTGCGTCTTATGGAATGGATTTCTTTATTGCAATTATTGAAGACTTTGATGTGTGTGCACATATAATCAAAGAATACCTGGTGCAAAATAAGTGCACTGGGTGTTTGCTGTATGTCTCATCTTCAAGAGGACGGCAGACAGTTAACCTGAACCCCTGCTGAGCTGTAGGCTCCTTACAGGTGAATGGCTAAAACATGCTCCAGCAGGGCGTGAGGAGCTGGAGCCCGCTATATATTGATATTTACTAGGAGTAGAGCTACTCAGAGCCCACAGGCTCAGGCAGATATTCACCTGGAATGAAGGATGGGTCACAGCAGGTAATATATTCACTGCACTTGCAATTTTGTATCTGGAATGAGACGCTCATTTAGCATGCATATTACCTGTTGATGAACAGAAGTGGCTCTGCGCCTAGTGAAAAACCTTTAAACTGTATGTTCCAGTTCTGTAGTTTGGAGATGGGACCTATAAGCAAATTCTCAAACGTGTATTGCCATGTAGCCTCTGCTAGAACATGCTGTATATTCACACTATATGTAAATTAGTATTTTTGGTTTTTTTTGTTTCCTAATTGAAACCCCAAAACAATGGGGGGGGGGGGGGTGTCCTATGGTCTGGTGGGTCTTATCCTGTGAAAAATATTGCCTTTTCCCAATGTGCAGTAGACCTTGGCTTTGGAAGATGTTGGAGATTCTCTCTGCGCTTACATTTCTGGGTCATGATTATGTGAGATTATTACCCATAGGCTTATGTAGTAGTTGGGTAAACATCATAAATAGCAGTAAGCTTAAGAGACTCAAGGTAACAATGTTATTAAATTGTGAAGAACCATTATCATAAAGTTATAGATTCACTGTAAATGTAACAGTAACCGCGTACAATCTTGGAACTTCTTTACACTGTGACACAGACACTACACTTCCATTGAAATTAATGGGACAGTATCCACTTGCACATACACAAAGTGGCACAGTTTGCCCTCAGTTTTCAAGTATAGGAAATGAAAAAGATGCATTACCACCTCATGTGGCTGTCTAACAGCGGGTGTGTGTAGTGTCTGCGTCTTTTTTTCCCTGCTCACGCCCAACAAGGGGAAAAAGACACAGTGAAAGCGAGCCCAGCATAGAGCCATGTAATACAACAATGAAAGCACTACCTGTCTTTCTGATTTATCATGCACCGGGGATTGTGGGGATATGAAATCTGTAAAATAAGCAATATTTGTATATTTATTTTCAGCCAGCAGGGGAGCTCAGAGCACCTTGTCATGTTTACATGAAAGTTTCATTCACTGACTGTGTTTGAAAGAAAGCAGCTTTTGCTGTGATCTGTCTTTAGAAAACCCGATAGAAGTATGTAAACCCCATTGTCACAGCTTCATCATAATGTGAGTTTGTAAAACAAAGAAAACTGCATGGGCTGTATGCTATGTTAAGTTCAAGTTTGTGTTCTGTTGGTGTGACAGTCTTAGCGTGTTGAATAAGCATTGAGTTTTTTACTGTGACCACATATCACAGTTTGAATGTAAATACAGAAAAACATTACATGACAAATTCATTCAAAGTCCACATTATTCCGCTTCTGAAGTTGTGGTTACAACTCTGCTGCACCCAATACCCAGCATTACCCTCCTTGTAGGTGGAGCGGTGTTGTCTCCAACTTGTCGAATCTAGCTACACCCAGTCCTTGTCCCTTCTCTCTGGATTGTCAGAATTGGTAGAATTCCACCATGTCAGCAACAGATAATGCTACCTCAAATGGAGCAACCAAAAAATTGTGACTTTATTATTATTCCTAACTGAAAAGGGAGGCAAGGGGTGTCGCAGAAAAAATGGAAGCAGTAGAAAAGTTTTAACTCTTTTCACTCTATCAATTAAATCAAATTCCATAAGGCATTATAACATACATTCAATTGAGGTATTAGACCTTTTTAGTATAATTTGGTTAAGGATAAGTTAGGTTCTAAATATCCATTTTTAAATACAGAAAAGGTTAATAACCGGTGTCTGCATTCCATTTATAGTTCATTTTATGGTTTACAAATTCTTCCAGCATTGCTTTCATCACGTTCTATCCACTTACTGTTTGTTTTTCAGGACTTTGAATTACTGTAATGTATTTGTTGAGTGATGGCTAAGGGAGAGTATCATGTATACAGTGAAATGACACATCAACGGCCTGGTGAATATCTAGCACCTGTACAGATGTTGGCATTGGTAGTTTAGTGACCTAGCAGAATGGACCCATAGATATCTGCTTTATTCCTATGGAGGAGTATACAGCAGGGTTCCACATGTTCATCCTCTGTCCTCTCCTTTCCATGTAACAAAACAAGCACTGTTTATCCATTCATAATTTCTCCCAGTGACAGTTGGGCATCAGCTGTACACAGCGTAATGCATTCAATACATAGAAGTATGGGAAAGAGAACCTATGTCTTGCAGCTGTGATACACCCTGGATGTGCTTTTTATCATGTGCTATATAGTTGAGCTGAAAAATATCTTTTCAGTTGCCTTCTCTCTGCATTGATGTTACAGTTGTCCAGAGTCCATAAACTCTGAGAAGGAGACAGACTTTTACAGATGCTAAATCACAATACAATTGTCTCAAGCGAATAACTAATGTCTGTTGGGGAAGATCGTTCAGTGACCCAGCATCACTCAACAACTGATGGGCATGGATACATAGACAATTACCCTCTAATTATGTAATGATAAATAGAAAAACTATTAAGAATATCTGTCAACATCAAGTTAATTTTGCACTCTAAGGACCTAAGTCCGTGGTACACACTTGGGACTTCACACGAGATGTGGTATATAGAAAAAACTGATGGGTATGGTTTCCTATAGAGGAGGACGCCGGAGGGTGCTGCTCATTCATCCTCCTTAATCTTACTATATAGAACAGTTGGGAGCAATTCCTATCTTTCCTAGTGTCTAAAATGTCCACCTCTGTACAAACCTATAGCTGCAATACTGAATAGTTGGCCGGCCATCCTGTCAATTTCATGTGCTTGCTAGTTTTTCATAATTAATGTATCAGTGACCTAACAACTTATATATATGTCGTTACCAAGGACTAGAAAAAAAGTCAGTGGTGAAATGAGGACTATGCATATTTATTATATCCTGATTTGGTATTAGAATGTAAACCTATAAGATTACATTGTGCCAATTTATTATACAGAGAAGGATAGACCCTGATGCCAGGAATACAAGGGTCCTTATTAGTGGTTGGTTAGTAACCTGGCACTGTGGATCACTCAAGGTGATACATGGGTTGATTTTTGAATCGATTCCCACACAAATGATTGCCCAGTGGGTTCGTGGTGAATAATTGTTCTTGAATCGATTGCATCCAGCTAAGCTCAATAGAATAGGGAACCAACATGTTGGTAAAGTGTTGCCATCACTTTGGATGCTATCCAAAGTATCGAACGGGATCAATTGTGAATAGTTGTGCACATTGATTCTCCATTCAATCAATGAAGCTTGAGCGGAGCGTAGTGATGTCATCATGCGAGGGTTCATCGATTGAAGGAAAATCGACCCCACATTAAAGCTGTCCAAACACAGGTTGAATTTTCTGTCTGATTGAGCACTAAAACCAGTTTACATGGATCTGGTAAACGCAGCTTTTTCTCCTGTATCTGCACAAAATTATCAATACAAACTCTACAGTGCTTTTAATAAACCAGAAGAGATATTTTTTCTCCGCCAGAAGCCCCTTGCACATGCAGAACTGCCTGCCTGCCCTTTTTGGGGCGTACCCAAGCTTGATCTTGTAGTCCAATAAAGTGGCATCTACCATTCAAAGTCATATCCATTGACTGTATGAATAGGAGCCTGTTTACAGAGGTTAATGTAAACCCAGCGGTTCCCAAAGTCACTGCACGGAAGCCAGGTCCAATTTTTATAAATAGAAGTCATCGATATGTCAATGGCAACACTTTACTGCAAATTTGCCGCAAACGCCTGCTGAATGTGGCATATGGCGTCCATGGCCATGCTGCAAAAAGGCTTGCAAGTAGTGTTAAAAATTCCCTAATAGGGGTCAATGATTTTCCATGCGCCTGGGCTTTTTTTTGTGTTAAAATCCTGTAAAAACTCAGTTGTGAGTCTACCCTGAATTGAATTCCTATCCAGTTATAAAGATAAAGGTGTGCGCACGCTCTAAAATACAATTGGGTAGAAATCAATCCAAACATCTAAGAAGCCCTTCAGATACTTGTACAATTGGCGGCATTTATCTGGCACCACCTATCACTGCTCTTTCCATTTTATGCTCCATTTCCTTCACTTTTGGCCGATCTTGTTAGAAGAAAAGGAATTGATTTTCAAACCAGCCAATTAGACAATCCGTTTTAACGCTCAATTGATCAGAAAACCATCCCGTGTATGGGCAGTTAAAGTCAGTCAGCCATGAAAGATTAGGACTTCGCCCTTTATTTAATGTCCAATAGTTGCTGCTGGAAGCAATCTTTAGTGATCATTTCCAGCGATAGCAGAGAATAAAATCCCCAACCTTCCAGTGATTCCAATACAAAACTGATCTGTCTTCAGCATCGTTTCTGCCAAACTCGCCAAGCCTCCTATGTAATGTGGAAACCTAAACCTCTAAAATGGTAAATACCAAATAATATAACGTTACTTCTTTGTTATATGTGAGATCACAATGAAATCGTTTCTACTTAGTTTTCCTATTTCATTTCCGGCATTCAGACTGAAAACTGGTTTTCTTTAGGCGATGTTATCTGGCCCAATCAGGTGTCCTGACAGGAAGCTGTCATTTTAAGCATGTTCAGTCCATGTTTGCACAGTGCAGGGTGTGTACATTATGCTTGGTTTATTGCAAATCATCGTATAAGACTCTGGTGCAGTAATACAACTTAGGTGGTAACTTCAGGAAGGTATTTCAAGAAACAAAAACATCACATCATCAATGTCATGTCATCCATTTTCTATGCAAGCATTTTTTATACAATCATTTTTTTGAATGAATAAAATGTTTTAAGAAAACATCCAGTGTAAATGATGATTTTTCTTTGTGTCATTTGAATACTGCTGCACCCCATGTAACTGATGCAGCTTGTAAGCTTGATCCCTGGCAAGATTCTTTTAGGGCCATTTCACACTATATGCATTACTTTTTTATAGGCATGCGTTTCCACATATATGCGTTTTGCGTTTTTGGACAAATGAATGAAAAATTCAAGAATAGTTAATCAAAAATGCATACAGCAGTGAGTTTTTAAAAACGCTTTCGGAAACGCTGCGTTTTTAAAAATGCAACACATACAGTGTGGATGGTAACATTGGTTGTCTATGTAAAAACGCGCGCAGTAAAAAAAACGCATGCGTTTTTAAAACGCACTGTAACGCATATAGTGGGAAATGGCCCTTACAGAGATTTCATCACTTAAAGCAGTGGTGGCCAACTGAGTTAATATGGAGAGCCACAAGTGTGGCCCTCTGCATCACTAAAGGGCCACACAACATTTTCAACCTATACTGACTTGTATAAGCGTTTTATAAAGGAAAAAAGTACAGCAGACAGAGCTAGAAGACATTATTTTTTAATTTTAAATAACAAAACTTGTTTTAAATTATATTTCAAGCATTAGGGAACACTTTAGTATAAATGCACATTTTGTGGCATATACATTGTCAAAGGTTATGTGCCTCATAGATATGTCAAAGCCTTGATGATTATGATGATATCTATGGGGCATACAACTTTTGGTTCAAAGGTTATGTGCTGTAATATATATGATCCCATCACCCCCCATTCGTTGGTAGAATAGGCACGTGGGCACGCACCTGTCTGCTGATCCCCCGCTAACACTAGAGGAAAAGATGAGTAAAGGCGAGGGACTTGCTCAGGTGCCATCTGGGTCGCTGATTGGCTTTTACATACGTCTATCAGGGTAGTTTATCGCCTCTCCTTCTCTTCCCACTCTAAGAAAGTTTCTGGACAAGGACCTGCCAGCGGGGGTCGTCGGACAGGAGAGTTTTGATGCTGTTTGCATTAACAGTTAGGTTTCGGAGGCCGCAGGAGAAGAACTGATGAGGGCCGCAGAAGAATGCTCAAAAGGTTGGGCACCTGGAACTTAAAGTATAGAAGTTTTCTGTAGTGTCTGGGTGATACATTTGAATGAGGTAAATATGGTAGAAAAGCCTGACCCCTGAAAGGAATCATTGCTGCATACTTAAGTTTGTTGCTGTGCCCTTTTAACCCTACATATACCCCAGGAAAGAAACCTAGTGCTCACCAAACTTTGTTGGGTTACTTTAAGAAAAAATCCTTTCGTTTTTAATAATACAACTTGTGTGCTACTTTTTTAATGAAAAAAAAACCAAAGCATTTGGGCTTATAAAGCAGGCCTCCCAACAGATCTGCCAATAAGACATTATGCATTAAAAGAACACACACAAAACTTACCTTTATTAAATTAAGAAGGTCTCTCGCAGCCCCTCCTCTCTCTCTGTCTCTGATGTAGTGCCGCGGCACAGAGCAGCGACAGCCGGATTAGTCCCTAATCTAGGCTCTGCATAGAAAAACACATTTACAATTGTCTCCATTAAAAACCATTATAAACTCTCCTAGTGGCCACTCATGATATTGCACCCTGAATGAACTCTCGGAAGCCTGGCAGATTAATATGGAATCTCTCATGATTCCAGGGAACAGCAGGTAAGTAAATTTTTTTAGGATTGTAAAGAGCTACTCCACCACCGTACCAGCTCAGAGGTAAGTCAAACTTATATATCTATGTTTTAGGTTTTGAGTATACATCCACTTCACATATATAACATACGGTGTGAGGAATATTTATTGATACGTGGTGTTTCATGGCCTTATTGTTTCTACAATTATATTAAACTGATGGTAACTAGCTTTTCTGGATTTCTTCCAAGATTTAAATTCCAGGAGCTACATTTATGGACATTTGTGGATATCCAGTGTGCTGATTGTATTCGGGGAGGAAATGGCTATGGATTTTAAATCTGCTTGAGTAATGACAGCAGAGGAACGTATTGTTGTGAAACAGCATTGCCAATACTACCAGCGGAGCTCATGAAACAAAGAACTGGGTCATGCTGCAGTTCCTGGTAGCAATGCAAAACTGGTTCCCAGTGAGTCTCTAGTGAGCCGTCTCCCTTACTGCTACAGCATCTTCCAATGCTACTCGTTTCATGGCCGTTCATTCTGCGCTTGTTGTACGTCCAAGAAAACTGAATTACTGGATTAGAGTTCTGATGAAAAGTGCATTAGCAGAGTTAAGGTGCCCATACATCTTTAGATCTCTCTGTCAGATATCCTTAAGATCTATCAACAACTATGTAGTGCCGGGTCCTCTGCGATTGAACACAGGTAGACTTGATGGTTTAAATGTCCCTCATATTTCATGATTTTGGTAAAACAAAAGGAGAACTCAAGGATATCAGAGATGACAGAGAAATCTAATGGTGTATGGGCACCCTAAAAGCTGTATTTTTCCTTTTTTCACTTTGAATGGAGCTCTGTAGTCATGAGCATGCACATCATGTGTTTGCCAGTACTGTACATACCTTCACTTAGGGCTTGTAAACAACCAACCAACTGGTCAACATGACATGAGTCACCCGCTAGTCGGTTTTGGGGTTTTGCCAGATGTACCTGTCATAGGGTCGCTATCTAAATGACCCCCGGGCCGCTTACACAAGTTTGCAGGCACTCGCAGGCTTTTAGGCTCCCATACATGTTTTAATTTCCCTACGATCAATGTCAGATTCGGTCGTAGTTTTTGATCGACGTTGATTCTGAATATTGAGGTAAACAAAGTCCCCAGCAAATTGGGAATGAATGAAGCAAAAATATCTGCTTTGCATTTGTATTAAAAATGTCATGTTTTACTTAACAAAATTGCAGTTTCCTTTAACTGTTTCACATTGCCATGCTGCCACTGGTATGTGTGTGCTGTTAGTGGAGGTAACATGGTGTATGACGTTATTTTACCATTCTGTGATAATAACGGTGGCGGAATGTACGGAATGTCAGTGTTCAGTTGCTGTAGCAACAAATATCATTTCACTATCACAAAAGATCAGTATTATTAATAAGACAAGTTAATTTTAGTTCCATGTAACAGGAAAGAGTCTTTTGGTGACAATAAGTGGAGTAGTAAACCAGTTTACTCTCTTGATTTTAGGGACATTAGACTTGGCAGTTGACTATGACAAGTATTTATCTATTGTATATTTGCTATTCCTGATTTCCTGGGTTTGAACCCCTGCTTTGGTATTTATAGTGGTTCCCTTTTGCCCATCATTTTATATTATGAAGTCTGTATTGGGTGATACTGTTATGCACAGACCTCATAGGTCAGGACTGTTCAACATCAGGGACAAGAAGATTGTTGAATCTCCCAAGACAATGGCAGAGATCACCCTCCGTACAGCTTTGTGAAGGACAGAAAACAGCTGCTGCTTCTTAAATATCCAAACCGAATGGACACAAATATATCAATGTTGTCAGTCAAGAGGGCAGCTATAGCCCAGGTGCCCAACCTGCGGCCCTTTGAGCATTCTTTGGTGGCCTTCCTCGGTCCTCCATTTGCAGCCCCCTAAACCTAACTGTTAATGCACAGGGCATAGGAACTGAATAGGCACAGGGGGCATCCCCCCTTGACAGGTCCTCGTCTGAGATCTTCTTAGAGTGGGAAGAGGAGGAGAGGCAATAAACTTATGTGATAGGCATACATAAAGGCCAATCAGCGCCTGAGCAAGTCCCTCGCCTCTTGCCTATGCTCCAACTATTCCACCAATGAACGGGGGATGATTGTATATTATAAATTGTGGCACATAACCTTTGATAATGTATATGACACCAAATGTACATTACCACACTACAATGTTCCCTAATGCTTGAAGTATCATTTAAAACAAGTACACTAAGTATTACAAATGTCTTCTAGCTATGCCTGCTGTCATTTCTTCATTAAAAAAATGTCAGTATAAATTGAAAATGTTATGTGCGGCCCTTTGGTGATGCTGAGGGCCGCACTTGTGGCCCTCCATATTAACACAGTTGGTTATCAGTGATCTATAGTGACAGCGGACAACTATACCTTTCTGACTATGATCAAGCAACACTGGTGAATATTATGTGATACCCATGTATCCTTCTCTGTAGGGAGCCATATGTTTTATCCTATTACCAATATATTCCTACTCCTGGGCAATGTTCACAGTGTGGTGGTGTGATTACCACATCCAAACTATCCATAATTGGGCCAAGACACTTCAAGAAGCATCTCAGAAATGACTGGGGACAGAGCATCACCATATTTAAACCATCATTATTGAAGGCTGTAAGTCACCCTGGAACCCCTGCCCAGCAGTCAATAAAAACAAAGCCATCCCAGGTTTTGGGATCTCAGCAGAATGAGCTACTAACCATTCCTGTGTTGGTTTACCATATCAAGTTCACTTCCATCTGGAGACTTTGTGTTGAGAAACAAAAGGGAAGCCTTTGTTTACCAGCTTTGCCTAGTCTCCATTGGGAGTCCCATAAAAAAGTACAGTCACCATCTTCCCAAACATTGGGGCCAGAGATCATAACTACAAATCTAGAGAAGCCTTTATCTAGATGTTTCATCTGGGTCATTAGGCTATGAACCAACAGGATACCAAGGCAACATTTTTTTTTATTATAAGGGACCAGCAATGACAGCCTCCATGATTCAATTAAAGTGAACTTTGAATATTTTATGCCACACTTTTATGCTTTTCTTAACCTCCTGGGTGGTACAACCGTTGAAAACAGCACGATATGGCCGTTCACAGTACAGTGTACCCAGCCGGGATTCTCCCTCCTGGCCTCTACACATCTCCGCCATCATCAATGACACCGACGACGTGGCCTGGGAAAGCCACACCCCTCCATTATAATGGAGCTCTATGGCTTCAGCGATGACTTTGAAGACGTGACACCAGAGACAATCTGCGGGCCTGCAGCGATGCAGAATTTTTGCAGAGCTCACAGAAGTGTGTTTGTTAACAATCTTTGCCCGAACCGGGTTCGAGTAGGCCGCCAAGGAGGTTAATCCGAATTGTTAATATGTTGTTCATGCATGTTTCATGAGTTGTATATTAGTTTGACTCAGCCAATGAAATTAGAGGGCTGAGCAGAGGTTGCTTAGGGAGGTGTTAGTTGTCATGGGTTAACACACACTACAACACATGGTGTTTTCATACACATTGACCCTCATGTTTTACAACACATGGTGTTTTCATACACATTGACCCTCATGTTTTTACTTAACATGTTCTGAATCAGTATTAAAGTGATGGTAGATGGGGGTGGGGGCATGGGAGGCTTATCTGTCTAGTACAGGTAATAGCTGCCATCTTGTAATGTCTTCTCTTGGCAGCATATTTACTTTTCAAATTAATTATCTTCACTTTAGGCAAATGAAATTTGGGTCTGAACCCCTCCAGTCAGTTACCCAAGGGAAAAGAGCTTGATGTTGGCTCCTACTAATGGCAGCTCCTGGAAGCCTTCTGTTCTCCGGGTCTTCTGCTCAGCCTGCCGCTATTATCCACAACACCCTGGGAACTGGTTCTGTTTTCATGATTACAAAAAAGAACAACTCGGTTGAATAAGGATTTGAAGGCTTCCTTGTAATTTGCTGTCAAAATGTTCTGGCCCTCAAATCCTGCTGCCTTAGGCACAGTCTCTCTCTTCAGTCTGTTTCATTACTCGTCTCTGCTCTGCATACAAGATTCTGTTCTCCAAGTGGCTGTTTTTGTCTTAAAATGACTATGTCCTATTTGTTGTGTACATGAATGTCAATTGACAGCACCGCACAAAATGTAGTGTTATTTATAAATAGAAAGCTTGTATTTTAGCAGCATTTTGGAGTCATTTCTAGGGATTGACCTGTTGGAGTAGGCAGGACAGTGAATGTACCATGTTTCCACGATGATAAGGCACTGTCTTATATTTTTTGAAATGCCAAAATATGCCCTAGGTCTTATTTTCAGGGGGATGTCTTATTCTGATCACTCTGTGCGATTCATTGTCCACTTTAAAAACTCTGTGCCATTCATTGTCCCCTTTGATCACTCTGTGCCATTCATTGTCCCCTTCTGATCACTCTGTTACAGTCATTGTCCCCTTTGATCACTCTGTGCCAATCATTGTCCCCTTTGATCACTCTGTGCCAATCATTGTCCCCTTTGATCACTCTGTACCATTCATTGTCCCCTTTGATCACTCTGTGCCAATCATTGTCCCCTTTGATCACTCTGTTCCAATCATTGTCCCCTTTGATCACTCTGTGCCATTCATTGTCCCCTTCTGATTACTGTGTTCCATTCATTGTCCCCTTTGATCCCTCTGTGCCAATTATTGTCCCCTTCTGATCACTCTGTGCCAATCATTGTCCCCTTTACTGACTCACTTTTTTGGGGGTTCTACCAGCCAGGTAACAGACTCCGTTAAGGCAGGGATCAGCAGCTTGTTTGTCCTTCCTGGCGCGGGCCTTTGTAGTCACTTCCTGCTCCGCTCTGCACAGCAGCCAGCCCTGACGGAGGAACACAGTTACCCATTGTACCACCCAAATGGGAGATTCGGGCAGGTATTGGTGGGTGTCTGATTTGCGCGGGGGGTGGCTTATTTCAAAGTTTTATGCAAAAATCAGGGGGTGGCTTATTATCGGGGAAACATGGTATGCCCTAATGGTTTTATAGTGCACCATATGATTTGTTGAACTTTTTAAATAAATACTTCTTCATCTTTATCCTGTGTTACCTCACACAGTGCTACTTATCGTCAGCAGCTTCATTGTAGACCCTTCCTATCTACATGTATGTGATGGGTCCAGGGCTTTATATAAAGCCCTGTGGTTAAAACAGTGGGCCATGCCAGAGTTATAGACAGGACCAATGTGGGGAGGTGATTACACAGAGGCCCAAGTTGGAGCCTTTTCTCTCTATAAAAAACGCATACCATATGAAATAGAAATTAAGGAGGGGAAAAGTCGCACACACAGCTGTTCACTTAATGAATGAATATACTGCATTTTCCAAAAAGGTGTGCAGGGCTGGACCATGCTGTCATTACCCTATATTCTGCGAGTCTGGTCAAAAGGCCAGTGTCATGGAGGCAAAGCTCAGTTCCAGCAGAGTGTGCAGGACTAGAACCATGTTGGTATACACTAGAAGTAGAGGCACTCGCATAACTTATATACCCACTTATGTAGAGCCATATTTTACAAGCTGGCACTGGCATCTGATCCATATTTATATAATTACACCCACTCAGGAGAAGGTGTGTGTCACATAATATATTAACTGCACTTTTAATTCCATATACGGAATGAGACACTTATGAAGCAACATTATGCTCTTACTGAATAGCAAGTGCATTGAATATTTTATGTGACACAGACTCACCGCTTCCTCCAAGTGGTTTTAAATATGTAAATATGGATCAGATGCCAGTGCCAGCTTGTAAGAGCCTCTACTTCTAGTGTACAGTATTGTACCAGCCCTGCACACTCTGCTGGTACCAAGCCCTTCCTCCCGAGATGCTGGTCTTTTGGTTTCACTGTAGAGAGTGACATAAAGCCCTTTCTCCTAGGATGCTGGTCTTTCGGCCTGACTTCAGCAATGCTGTCCTTCTGGCAATGGGAAGTTTAAGATTTAAAAAAAAATGTACATGTTATATTTGCTCTATAAGAAGTGCAGATATTTTGCCAATGAAGGGAAAAAGTTTGTATTATAGAGAAAATACAGTACATTTCTAATAAAAGTTGCATATTTAAATATATGTATTTAGATATATAAGCTCAAATTAAAACTGTCCTTTGACTACTGCTAAATAAGGAACATATAAAGATTTCTGAGATGTACCCTGTCTTTCTGTGCACTTATTTAAAGAGTTTCTTTAAAGAATTAAAAGTTCGGGCCCCCATATACCTTTAGATGTCTCTGTCAGATTTCCTTTAGATTTGTTTTACCAAAACCATGTAATATGAGGGACTTTCTAAACCATCAAGTCTACCTATGTTCAATCGCAGAGGACCCAGCACTACATAGTTGTTGGTAGATTTAAAGGATATCTGACAGAGAAATCTAAAGGTGTATGGTCATCTTTAGCAAGAATGAATTTCAGTTAGGAATATGCATGACAATGCAATAGCCTCATATTGTCATCCTCTAAAGCTAATCCCTTGCCATACTGCATTGGTTTATTTCAAATGGCAATACAAATACACGTTATAATGTAATAAACCCATGGTGACCTACACACTAGATAAAGTCATGATGTCAATAGATTACTAGCAATAATAAAATATAACATTTCTGTAATAAGAGCCCAGAGAATGTCGGACAGATAAAGCATTTGTACTGCGCCATGTAAACAAACCATGTGGTGTATAATGAAGGAGAATCCTCAGAGAATGGACACTTCTCATATCTAGGAACGTGTTATACATGGGATCTTCCAGTGCGCGGTACTTAGCAGTCACTTAATGGGAACACACAGTGGGAGGTAGAGCTTATCACATCTTCACTGCCAAGTGCTGTCTGTTCTGGTACTATAATACTGCGTTCCTATTTGGCTTTTCCTATTATACCTAACTACAGATTGAAGAAGAGGAAATGGGAAACAATTCATTGTTGTACCCTATTAAGTTAATGTTCTGTTTTATTCCAGTTATTAGATCTGGACACTGAACCCAGCCTGTGCTATCTTCCCAGTGCAAAAACAAATGTCACATGATTTTTGGCTCAATCAGGGCACAAACCTGGCACATTTTATTCAAATAATAACTAGAATCCAACCAATCTTGTCTTCCCCATGCAGCCTATACTGCCTGACTCATGCACAAAACCCATCCTATTCTGCCTGACCCATGCACACAACCTAGCCTATACTGCCTGACCCATGCACACAACCTAGCCTATACTGCCCGACTCATGCACACAACCCATCCTATACTGCCTGACCCATGCACACAACCTAGTCTATACTGCCT
>CM070034.1:45663312-45673327 GCA_036250615.1 Ptychadena robeensis | reverse complement strand
TGTATTTGATTGTAACCCACCCAGATGAGCCTTTACCTATCCTTGAGGTACATGCATATATACTTATATAATCCCACCCAGAGATTACTCATACCTTCTATCTCAGTGTATGTTTTCGTTATATGTCGGGGCCCCCTCCGTTAAGTGTATTGCTTGGCAGAAGCTGTGTCTTCACTGTGCCAAGCCGTTCTGCCGATGCAAGGCTGAACGTAGTCGAGTACGTCGAGCCTCTGCATCGGCAGATGTATAAACAGAGCATCTGCCGAGCAGGCAAAGTCTAAGTCAATACGCTTAGCCCAGGGGGTCCCGACATATGTGGGAACAAACCCTTACTTTTTTTGTTGGTAATGTTGAACTGACATACCTTAAATCAATGTGTTAAAGTTGTGTTAAAGTATGTGACAACCTAGCTTCTCCGGTAGTGCCTTGTTATCCAGTTGGTGAATCACATGTCTAGTAGAAAACAAAAGCACGGTGAATCCACCCCATAAAACAACAAATCAAGGTACAACCTGAGAAACATGTTCACTAAAATATATAACAAGGATAAAATTGGCCTCCATCATTGATTATTGTGATATTGGGCAACATTGACAAGATAGACAAAGTTTTTAAAATCTATGTGAAGTTTTTTGTGGTTTTTGTGTTCCCCAGTTCTACCTGGGTATGATCCACACACAGTGAAAAATACCAACTGCCTAAGGCTATGTTTCCATGGTGTCAATTTCCCTCCATTTGACGTACAGTAGAGGGATGTTGACGCATCCCATTAAGCCGGCCATAGACATGCTGTAGTAGTTGCAGGTGATCCGGCGTGCATACTCACACCAAATGCATGGTGGTCGGCTGCAACTACCTTGTAGTTTTGACCCGAAAAGCACTTTTTGTGGCCGATCCTTCTGTAGGCAGTTAATATGGAGAGGGAGTCTCCTCCCCCTTTAAGTTAATTGGCTACAATCTGATAGGAATCCCCTGTGTTAGTGGAGCACACAGGATTCCTGTCTGTTCTGTAGCGACTTCTCACAGTGTTGTGACGTCACTAGGCTGTAATGAGTCTGATACAAGCGGGACATGGATTGAGACGTCTATGGCCGGCTTTATATTTAATGACCCTGTACCCACTTACATTGATGTGATGCATTGTGCACCACTGCTTTAAAACATAGAGTGCTTCGTCTATCTTGACACAATGGAGCCCAACGCAAATGTGGGTGCGCTGACGCACTCATAGAGAATGCATTGAATCTATTACCAGCAAATGGGTATTGGCTGGTAACAGACTGTTTTCTCTTAAAAAAACAAAAGACTTACCCAACACCACTTCCAAAATTTCACAATAATCACTTCTGCAATCGTGAAGGACAAGAAGAATGGGCAGAAAGGCCCCACCGTCTGTAATGCATGCCTTATAGGATGTCAATGGATGTCCTAACACATCATAGATGCGTTAGACAGAGGGATCTTGCCGGACTCAGTGTGGCCGTGGAAACAAAGCCTAATGCCTAATATTGTGTAGGCCTCCACTGTGCTACAAAAACAATTCTCAATCAATGATGCATGGAGTCCATAATACCTTAGCAATCCAGTTTTGATCCTTACATGCACCATTGTAGGCATTTCAGAAGTAGACATGGGTCAGTATTGGCACTTCAACTGGTCTTAGGCTACAGAGCCTCATAAACAGCAAGCTGCAATGTCCTGACACAGTTCTTTCATGGCCTACATAAAAAATTTTAAACAACCTGTGCTACAGTATCAGACCAAATGGTCTAGTTTTTTGCTTCACTTTCCAATCCTGTACTCCATCACATTCAGTAGTAAGCCTGTGCCCCCTATGGCCATAATGAGTGACAAGGTTTTTTCTTCCCTGATGGCACGGGCATATTCCAAGATGACAATGCCAGGATTCATCGGGTTCAAATTGTGAAAGAGTGGTTCAGGGAGCATAAGACATAATTGTCACACATGGATTGGCCACCACAGAGTCCAGACCTTAACCCCATTGAGAATCTGTGGGATGTGCTGGAGAAGGCTTTGCGTAGAGCTCAGACTCTACCATCATCAATGCAAGATCTTGGTGAAAAATGTATGCAAAACTGGATGGAAATAAACCTTCTGACATTGCAGAAGCTTATCAAAATTTGTGCTGTGATCAAAGCTTAAGGCGGTCCAACAAAAATCAGAGTGTGTGACCTTTTTTTTGGTGGCAATATTTTTTTGTCCAGGCAGTGTATATTGATGGGTCCTGTTCTGTACAAGGTAAGCAGTATATAAACATAGTTTTACCAAACAGGTTATAGGTAAGTAGAGCTAAACGTAAAGCTAGGGATTACAGAATGTTTTCTAAATGGGCATATCATTGTAAATTCTCTTCAAACTTTTGTTTAAACTCTGATCCAGTACTCTTTAAAAGAATAACAAGCTCTCCTGAAAAGTCTCGCTGCTAATAAAAATAACAGATGTCGAAAAACAATGCTTAAAAATACATCACTTTAAAAAGCCGTCATTGAACTCTCTTCTCATTCAGATGAGTCATTGGCCTGTGCAAGAGAAACACATCTGAATACCGACACGAGTCTGCCTATACACTCAGATAACATCCGCGCTGATTGTCTCCTGACTAACCTAACAAATAATTACAGTTTATCTTTATTACCAATGCTACATTTATTTGTTCTGCAACTAGCAGTGACTTGTTATATATAGGAGGCAGACAAGTAAATTTAAAATAAAACTATACCCTCCCTTAAAAAATATATGACAAAGTAATTAAAAGCACACATGCACAATGTTTTAGTGCGCAAATATTTGTGAATCCTGCCAGTCCACTGTCCATTCAGTCCAAGTCCACTGAATGCAGCGCTTCAATAAAGCACAGGGTTGCCACCCATGTGGGGTGAAGTGACATAAAGAAATTGCATTGTATGGGAGGTAGATAATGTGAAACACAAACGATATAGGTTTGGCTCTGTCAGGGAAAGTAAAGAAGATGTGGGTATTGGACTTGTTTAGACAAGGGGTTTGAAACTCAAATACACAGCAGGCCACATTTCATAACTTGGACACAACCTTGATATTTAACCTCCCTAGCAGATGAGATGAACCCAGTTTGTCTGGAGTTTGGGTTCATCTCAACCCCTACTGGAACAGAAAAACCCAGCATATCCCCGGAAAGCTAAAATCGGCGCAGCTTTTTGGCTGGGGTTGGGTGTGCGCCATAGACCTCCATTATAATGGAGGGGCGTCGGTTTCCCAGCCCACATCACCAGTGTAATTGATAATGCCAACGACATGGACAGGGGTGGGAAATTTACTGCTAGGGAGGTTAAAAAAATTACACTGCGGCCCATTTTTGGTCCATGGCCACACAGGGATTGGGGCCAACATGGCCTAAAAATGAACTCTACAGTGCATGTAATGTATATGGTCCATGTATGCTCTATCCCTGTGTGTACATTGTGCATACTTTTACTTCCTCCAGACCAATCTGGGGGCCCCTCTCCCAAGCTAGGCAGCCCCCCTACCAACATAGTGGGCACTCATTATGACGTCACTGAAACACACTGCTGATCAGCCAGGACTTGTAGTTTTCTACTTCCAGAGTGGAAGCACAGAGGGAACTTGCAGTTGGTAGGGGGCTTCATGGAAGGCAGATCTACCTTATCTGCCATGTGCCAAGAATATTTGACACCTATGGTTTAGACTTTGAGCATGGGAGCCTTTAATTGTATTAAGAAATCATTATTGAATTTAACAAAATATGAACACAATTCCAAACTGGAATAGAGCAGTTAACAGGTTGTATTTGTTTTTCTTTGCAACGCAACTTTGGCAGAAAACCTCTGTTCTCACTAGTTTTGACCTTGGGTGAGATGACAAAGCTGTGTCCACAGCACGCGTAGGATTCCTGATGTCACTGACAGGTCCTTTTATTGCCAAAAAGAGTGATGAAATAGAACTTTAAACAGCAGTGTGATAAATATGAGTTGTAATCAGTCAGTGAATTGCTTGGAGCAAGACGTTCCTGTGCCACACAGTCCAGCAGCACAGAGGCCCAGTACAGTCCTGCTGCAGAGTGACTCATCCATGCAGATACACAATGTCACACATCACACTCAATATAGGAAATATGTTCCATGAAATTACCTCTATCACAGATCTAGGAAAACAAATACATACATTAATTGTTAGTGATCGGCTCATTGTCCTTGGATTTGTGTATACTTCAAATATTTAACACTACCGTAGCTTGATTTTAATGTAATCAGTAAATGTTCAGATTCTTATGTATCATTCCAATCAGTTCCTATCTAGATTCATAGAGTGCTCCTGGATTGGACTTAATCCTCATCATATTATTTTATACAAACAAACCCCCAACCAGAGCATTTAACATTTCTTTTACTTTCATGGAGATGGACAGGGGTCCTAATTTATATCATCTATCTGGACAAAATACACTTTTTGTGTATACAATTTAAATAAAATTTATGCTGTGAGCACAACCCCCACCTGTGAATGTCAGGCCCTCATACCACCGTCATGGAGTCTGTCTCTGACCGTTAGAGCGGACACATGCACATTTGTGGCACGCTGGAGGTCATTTTGCAGGGCTCTGGCAGTGCTCCTGCTGTTCCTTCTTGCACAAAGGCGGAGGCAGCGGTCCTGATGATGGGTTGCTGGCCTCCTCCACGTCTCCTGATGTACTGGCCTGTCTCTTGGTAGCGCCTCCATGCTCTGCACACTACGCTGAAAAATACAGCAAATCTTTGCTTTAGTCCAAGTGTGGGTGGAGATCCCTCAGGAGACCATCCGCCACCTCATCAGTAGCATACCCAGGCGTTGTAGATAGGTCACACACACTTCTGAGCCTCATTTTGTCTTGTTTTAAGGACATTACTTTAAAGTTTGATCAGTATGTAGTGTTTTTTTCACTTTCATTTTGAGTGTGACTCCAAATCCAGACCTCCATGGGTTCATAAATTTGATTTCCATTGACTGATTTTTCTGTGATTTTGTTGTCAGCACATTCAACTATGTAAAAAGCAGAGTATTTAATAAGAATCTAGGTTCCCTTTATTTTTTTTAAAAGTGTATAATGGGAATATACAGAATGTTTCAGCAAAGAATTCAGGTCTGGACCATGCAGTGTTCACCCTATATCAAACAAACAAGCCAAAAAAGCCACTACCAGGAGGCAGGTCTTAGGTCCAGCAGAGTGTGCAGCATCGAAACTTTAGCATCTGTCTATACACTAGCAGTACCAATTCTCTGAACCCACTGACCGACTTATGGAGGGTCACATTTTACATCTGGCACTTACCCGTGAGCAGCTATTTACATATAGGAGGACAGATGAGTCCGTGTCACATATTTTTTTATTGCATTGCAGAATGTTAATGTAAACAACTCATACTATCAAAATATCTCAATTTACCCTCAATTCAGTGTGTTCAGAGAATGGGTTCTGCTAGTGCTAATACAGCTAAAACCTCCATCTTGCCAGTGGCTTTTTGACTTTAGCTGGATGGAATGGAACACATTTCAGCTTCTTGGGATGCAGAGTTAATGATCCAAGGATGTTTGTGACAAAAAATTTTAATAAAACATATTTTTGTCAGGTGATCCAGATAGTAGCCCCTGCCAACTTGTGGAGAGGGTAGTGCACAGGCTTTACATATATATCACATGTCTAATCTATTAACCTCCCTAGCGCACTGCTGAGGTCAAGATTTTTGTACCAAAAGTGCACCATAGACTTCAATTGTAAATTTTTCTTTATGTCGTAACTTCACAAAATATGTACCTACAAGGGTCTAATAGACATCCTGACTATAATAATGTTTGAAACAAACAATTATGTAAAATAAAATAAAATGTTTTAATAAAATGAATAAAAAACACAAAAATCAGGGCACAAAGCTTTGCTGCTATGTACTAAATCTGCCCATTTGCAGTTAACCCTGGTGTCCATTGCGATACCGCGGGGTCTCCATGCAAAACATCATTTAAGCTGGAGACTCTCCAGCTCCTCAGATATTGGGCAGCAGCAGTTGACGTCATCACGCTGCTGCAGGGAACCTCGAATGGCTACTATATCAAGCCATGTGTTCCCTTCTTAGGATTGGTGATGCGATAGATACAGTGAGGACTCTCTGCATTATACTACACAGTCTTATTGTATAGACAAGGTATCCTTGTTGTCACTGTGTGCTGGAATATTGTAAAACATATTACACTGTGTACTAGAGCCGGCATGCCCAAAGTCCGGCCACAGTCTCACAATATTGATGACATGCAGAGGCGAGATGAGGAATGACACCAAAATTTCCAACCAGTAATATATATGTGATATATATATATATATATATATATATATATTGTTTACATGGCTTGAAGGAGCTTCAGCTGCAATGTCAGTGTGACAACTGATGCACAGTCTTTGGCTTGTCCCCTGCCCCAGTAAATGGCACAGTTCCAAGATTACAAAGAGCACATGTTGTGCCTGACTGCTTCAACATGCAGATTATCCCTACTATCAGGATGCTTTAAGGGGAGCATTGCTGGGGAAACTTCTTACTGATTCTCCATATGCCATAGATAGGGAGATGGTGAGGTGAAAGTTGACTGGACAGCTGGAAGACCTGCAAGTCCCAGCATGCCCAGGGCCAGCTTTTATTAGTGTTATTGCAGTGAAAGGCTAGTATGTGTGAAGGAAGGCCCATAGTATCTTCATTTGTATTTTATGTTAATGGTTTAAAGAATATCAGGCTGAATGGTCGGCCCCTGCACATTTGAAGGAGCTCTTAGGCCCACCATGCACGTTCTTCCATCCGAAGTCGATTTTTCGAATGACTGACCACCATGCATGTTCGTAGCAAGCAACCACAAACGTATGAATCACAGCTTACCACCTAAAGCGACTGATCTATGTGGCCCAAAACGCACATTTCTCTTGCATTACTTTGGATAGGGACCAGGGGACTGACCAACTGCAATGTGATGACGTCAGAATTGTGCAGGGATCGCTGCATGTATGGGTAGCTCAAGATTTAGGCCTGATTTATACTTATATACTCGAGTATAAGCCGACCCAAATATAAGCCGAGGTACGTAATTTTAGGAAAAAAATCTGGAAAAACTGAATGACTCGAGTATAAGCCTAGGGGGGGAAAGGCAGAGGCTGAAGCTCAGAGACACACAGCAAATGTACTTTTGTTTTGAGGTGTAATTATTTGAAATCAGCAGATTTGTAAGTTAATTACAAAGCCCCTGAACATGATATCATCTCTAGAAGTGCTGGAGATGTAGGGAAGGGATGTGGGAACATTGTAAAGAAAAATGATTGTTCTAGCATATCAAGTTTTTGCACAAAATAAGTTTAAATTTGACTTGACTTTGAACCAAATTTATGCAAAAACTACATATGCTAGAGCAATAATTTTTTTTCAAATGTTCCCACAACCCTTCTCTACATCTCCAGCAAATGTGGTGATGATATCATGCTTGGGGGCTTTGCAATTCACTCATAAAGTCCACCTACAAAATGCTGCAAATATAAGCCGAATTTCATTTTTTTAAACCTATTTCAGGTACTAAAAAAAATCGGCTTATATTCGAGTATATACGGTATCTGTTTTTAGGTGAATTGGACATATTAAATCAAATGGGCCTGTTGACATCACAAAACATTAAAATATATGGTAATATATCTAAAGGGCATAGGTGTGATCCAGCCTGTAATGTAGCTGTTATTTATACATAGTACTACGTATGCATTGCTGGTTTTACATGAATGCTAGGCGCTATGAAATGACACATATATGTGTACATAATATATATTGTTTCTAAATCCGCCATCGTACTGATGTTGAATTACCTCAGTGTGGGAGTCAATGGGAATCGCTCTAATCCTTCCAGGCCTGGTTCCTGGGAAGAAGATTGCCTCATCTGACAGGATAATAGGAATGATACCACCAGTATGTCTGAATCTTAAAAAAAAGACCAACAGTTAAATGTGTCAGAGGCTTTGGATAGAAGGGGGGGGGGGGTTTGTTGGTTACCAGAAAGTCTCCAACTGAGACATCCCACTCACAATAAAAGTTTCGATTTCTCCTGATTTTTCATATATTTCCTCTCACTTCCTGATCTGTCTCTGTTAAGCCCCCCATACACCTTTAGATTCCTCCATCCAATTTCCATCTACCAACAACTATGTAGTATAGTGTCCTCCCTGATAGAATACATAGTGATTGGAAGGTATATATCACTGCTATGTAGTGCCGGGTCCTCCCTGATAGAATACATAGTGATTGGAAGGTATATATCACTGCTATGTAGTGCCGGGTCCTCCCTGATAGAATACATAGTGATTGGAAGGTATATATCACTGCTATGTAGTGCCGGGTCCTCCCTGATAGAATACATAGTGATTGGAAGGTATATATCACTGCTATGTAGTGGCGGGTCCTCCCTGATAGAATACATAGTGATTGGAAGGTGTAGAAAGGTCCTCATATTACATGGTTTTGGTAGAAGAAAAGTTGATTGTACAGAAATTGCATGGTAATTGTATGTGGTGTATGGGGGGCTTTATACAGGAAAGTAGTAAATCTTCAAATGGGGTCACAGGTAGCAATAACAACCTAGGAGAGTTTACAACACTCTAAATCGCCCCCTATACACCTTTAGATCCCTCCATACAATTTCCATCAGATCTACCAACAACTATGTAGTATAGTGACCTCCCTGATAGAATACATAGTGATTGGGAAGTTTAGAAAGGTCCTTATATTACATGGTTTTGGTAGAAGAAAATTTGATTGTACAGAAATTGCATGGTAATTGTATGTGGTGTATGGGGGGCTTAATACCATAGCTAGAAATAAGTCATAATAATATGATATGTTATAATTGCTAATATTTATATGTTTAAGATTGAGTTAAACTCTCACCTGCGATTTATCTGACATTATATCATACTGTTTTATTTTATTTTACTGTTTTATATGTACAATGTTATGTACTATGCAAAAATTTTATAAAGATGATTAACACAAAAAAAGATGCTTTTTTAGGACATACACCCCTAGGACATACACCCCTATATTTAATTTGTTTAAACCTGAACTCCTGATTACTCATGATTATGGGGTAATGAATGTGGTGATCAAACTCAAGCCCTGGCATACTCCTCTCATGCCAGAGATGCATATATTAATGCCTTCATAAAGCCCCCCATACACCTTTAGATCACTCCATACAATTTCCATTAGATCTACCAACAACTATGTAGTGCCGGGTCCCCCCTGATAGAATACATAGTGATTGGAAGGGTGAAAAAGGTCCTCCTATTACATGGTTTTGGTAGAAAAATAGTTGATTGTACAGAAATTGTATGGTAAGATTGTAAAGGCCCCCATACACGGGTCAGATTCCTGTCTGATTCCGGTCCGATCGATTCCGGGCGCGTGCACGCCAAACGATCGTGCCGGAATCGCGTGCAGCCCACCTTGTCCGATCGATCAGGTCCGTCCGTTCCGGGGCTCAGAATCGGATCCGACAGAGAACCAACATGTTGGTTCCATCAGATGGATTCTGCACAAATCAGGGGGAGTTGCCATTTGTGAGGTGGACAATCGGACACGGATCCGTCCCGGAATCAGCTGGACAAGGTGGTATGCAGCGATCGGATCACTTAATTGGCCGCTCGATCGGAGCTCCGAGTCCCGCTGAGATCGCCAGAATCGATCGGATGGGTGATCGAGCGGACATGGAATCCGACACGTGTATGGCTAGCTTAAGGTGTATGGGGGCCTTAAGAAAAGTTCCCATCTTTGTAAATGCTTAGCAGGCTGAGTCCTTCCTTTTTCCTCATTACAAGAGAAGCCAAACAGTTATTACTTAATACAGAACTTAAAAATGCCTTCCTAAAGCCGGCCATACACCTTAAAAAACACCACATACAATTACCATGCAATTTCTGTACAATAAATTTTTCTTCTACCAAAACCAT
>CM070034.1:45607911-45629535 GCA_036250615.1 Ptychadena robeensis | reverse complement strand
GTGGGATATAATTGTGGGATTTTATGGGAGCATAAGTAATTACCTTCTTTCTGCTCCTCTCCCCACGCGTACCAGCCCGGTATGAGCAGCAGGAAGTGGAGGAGAGGTGAGAAGTGCCTTCCGTGCTGCTGATTGGTTGACACATGCGTCAATCAGTCCAGCCGGAGGCTGACAGGTTCCCTCAGCTCTCCTCTGCTGAAGGAACATCCCGGGCGAAGAAGCGCCATTACGGGGTCGGCGGGCAGAGGGGCTAACATGTAATGGCAGTAAGGGCACGGGCTACAAGCGGCCGACTGCGGGGGCCGCCAACTAACGGGAAACGGGCCTCGTGTTGGCCACCTCTGGATCATATCTTGGGTTAAAGCCGCGGCCACCTCCTTCCACTCTCAGCAGCTGGTTAGGGCATCAAAGACTTGTAATTATTCCCCTAACCAGCTGAGTGGACAGTGCTTTATTTGTGTGTGAGAGCCGTGAAGACAGTGTGTTTCAAACATTCTGAAGAACCTGGTCGTGTAGAGAGCAGATAAACTCCACGACACTACATATGTACCTTAACCCCCTTAAGAGGTTTGCGTGTGACACGCCTTTAAAAAAAAAATATGTTTACAAACTCACCCCAAGTTAAACCGGGCTAAACGCCCAGGAGGTTAATCAGCCAACCACGGGTTGATCGAGAAGTCAAATTGATTGTTTCATTGGATTGTTTAATAAATGATTCATTCCTTAATGCAGTTGGCTAAAAGTGATGGAAATGGAGCTTAAAATGGAAAGAGTCATGTCAGTCATAAGTCAGGTTGGAAAATTTCATGCACTCATGCAAGTATCTGATGGTGTTTTGATTGTTTTGATTTATATGATTGCAATAAGAATTTGGAGCTTCCTCACACACCTTATTCTTATTGACTGCAAATTTTAAGGAATAATTTTTTGTATCAGTAAAGCCCCCATACACGCTGAGATTTCCACCCGATTTTTTTAGTCTGCTGAAAAATCTAAAAAAAAAGGGACGAAATCGGGCACCAAATTGATCTAGGCCATTGTCCATCATTTTTAGATTGGTCTACTACTTTAGACGGGTATTAGAACACAGCCTGTCTGCCTGCTTTCTCCCTCAGAAGCTGTGAGGGGGGAAGGGGGGAGGTGCTAGCAGCTCCTCTCTCTCCTTTCGTGCTAGACTGCCAGCTGACTGACAGTCTGTGACCTTACAGATTGTTCTTACAGCAGGCGTCCCTAGATGCTGTCTGCCGGTTCTCCCTAGCTGTCGGTGCCCTGGCGGTCCGAACAACTAGGGGGACCCAACAGACAATGCTGGCACCCGATGTTTCGGCCGATTGACCGAACATGATGACATCATCATGCACAGTCGATCAGCCAAAACATCGGGTCACAATCTAAACGTGTGTGTGGTACTTTTCTCTGTGTGGTAGTATGATCGATCTAATTGGATTGTTTGTCATAATTTAAATTGCACAAGTGGATTGCATTGAAAATGAATATTATTGCTGTGTGTATGGCTAGCTTTAGAGTCTGTTTTTCTGAGTAATGACACACTTGTATTTACTGCATTGACAATCCTATCATTTCATTATAGTAACAATATATAAATACAATTCAAAGCCTATAGGTAAAGGCATTCATTGACCATTTCAGTCATTTATGTTTCCTGACCGAGTGTAATGAGGAACAGCCAAAAGAATTTGTTATTCTTATTTGACACACACTAATAGAGGAACTGGTTAGAAGTAATGGTTACTTCAGTTCTCTTGTAGCCCCATTGTCATGACTAATCAGGAAGCTCAGCAGAGAATCACACTTTCCATTGTAAAGGTCTGAGCTGGTGAAATAGATCATGTCTGGATAGTGCTATTACATGACCAATACAGCACAGCCCGCCATGTTTACAACATCACATTTCAGGCCTTGTGAAGGGTAGAATATTGTGCTGGAATGCAAACTTGTTATTTATAGCAATCAACAAAGGTCATTTTCAATCTCACAGGGCACCAGTAAATTTAAGGGCATCATCTGAACTCCAAACTTTCTAATTTCATTGATGGCTAACACGGTATGACACTCTACTTTTTCTACAGGGCCATGAAAATGGCTCCCTCAGACCAGAGGCCTGCTCATATTTGCAGCCTGTTTCCATTACTTGTTACCTCAGGTACCGACCTGCAAATAATGTGTGATTAATACAGCCTAAGCTGTGCCGGATTAGAAGCTACAGGTTTCTCCATTATAGTCAGAAGCAGAGCATATAATATTTCCCATGTGGGCTCCAAATATCCAATACTGTGAAGGAAAATGGAGGGCCTTTTGGTCATATAGCTGGAGGCTTGAAGTAAACACAGGTGCATCATATATTGATACATGAGGCCCATATTGTCTGAGAAGGTTCTTCTGTGTTTAGAAATGATGGCAGGTAATAAATATATGCTGCACAGGTATTTATTGTTTTCTATTTTCAAAAAAAAATCAAAGGCAAATATTCCCTTTTTATGTTGTGCATTTCTTTTCCTTACAAAGTGAAAAATACCATTTCTATAAACCGCTGTGTGTGTTGGTGTGTATGATACAGTAAGTAACCTTAGTGCTTGTGCAATTAGCATGAAGCGGTTCTTTTTGTCAGTGAAGCTGGAAAGATCTGTGTTTATTATAGTCTGTCACACTGTAAAGCACGTCACGCTGTTTTCTAACCTCACACTAAGTGCTGCCAATCTTGCCGGCTGCTCTGTGCTGCACCCAGCTTCTTCTTTTACACACAGTTTCCTCTTCAGGAAGTTCTAGCTAAAAATGGTAAAGACTTGGCCTGCGCCCAAGAAACATGCCTTCCACATTTCCCCACGAGTAGATCATGTAGTATTGCCTAGTGTCTGTATGTCATACCTGTACAGCACATGAGAAAGTTAGTGTACTGCTGATTACTGGAGGGGATACATTCTTAGTAGGCATTGCGCATACAATTTTAATAGTATCAAAATAAACTAATATAAAAAATTTAAATGTTATATAAAAATATGGAGATCGTAAGCAAATTGGAACTTTTAACCTCCTTGTGAGTATAAAGGTAGAAATACGTATAGATGTATAGATTACATCTATACGTAACACGTATAGATTTTTGCACAATCAACGATCAGGATGTTCGATATTTTGATCCAATATCGATTGAGCCTGATTGAGTTTGATTTACATTCGTTTTTTTACACGATAGATGAAAATTTACCAACATGTCCGATCATCTTTCGATAAATTTTTTGTTCGATATTGTTCAAAAGTTGGTCAAACTTAACCTTTGTTCGTTTTTAGATTTTCGTTCCAATGATTAAAAATCTACCTTTTTGAATCTATCGAACAAGAAAATCAACCCATGTATTCCCACCTTTAATGTGGAACTGTCATTCTAAAATTATGGGATTGTCGGTTCACTTTGAGTTTAATATCCATTAATCAATTTTTGTTTATTGGATATTAAATTAGAAGTGTATTGATAGTGATTCATGGCTAAGTTAAGGCTAAGTTCAAACAGTCAATTGGAAACCATCTGTATGCCGCTCCCAAGTATCCGTGAATTATAACCAACAAGCATACATGATATGTCTCGTCTTTCTTCCGGTTGTCCGTAGAGAAAGAATTGGGGTGGTCCGGGCCCCTACAAATTTGACAATCCCTCCATTGAGAAGTTAACTTGCAATCCCACCACCCAAACCTAACCTTCAGGCAAAGAGGTGCTGTTGGAAGATTAAAACTGAAAACAGCAAGTGTCACTTGCTTGGCTATTCAGTATGGCAGAAAAAATCTGTTACAAACACTGGAAAACAGTATATGGAATTCTCCATTGGAATTATAGTAGTAACAGGTTTTCCCCGATTTGCATCTATTAAGTTATAAATGTAGCAGTTTCTTAGAACTGCAGCCCTGATGCAGAACTAGGACACTTGGGTAGTAACAAATTATTTTCATGGTTCAGAGACCAAGATACAAGTTGGAATGAACAAACTATTCCTGGTAAACAAGCATGTTCAAAAAATGATGTCAAAATACATGATGCAAAACATACAACATCGAGATTGTTCTTGGCAAAGCTCTCAGAAGGCTCAGCAACAGGCCTTTTGGCTATGTATGTGTAATTTTGTGTATAGTCCTTTGGTGTCTAGCTCCATCTGAACACATAAATCCACCAGGATGGATCATAGTATCATTGTGTAGTATCATCCTTTGGCATCACAGGGCAGTTTGTGAATGGAAGATCATGTGATGGGTCAGGAATCATTCAGTTTGAAGGCCATTTGCCTACCATGTGTAGGGGTCTTAAGAGAGGAGTCTATTTGCAAGCTCCAAAAAATGCTTGATATTCTGAAGGTCATAAAATAGAGTTCTGGTTTGTTTCTAATGGTAGCTGTTTGTGTAACCATTATGTTGGCAATTCAGAACTTTGATATAACTGGATAATCTGTGAGATGGTTGAGCATGGTTGCAGAAAACTGAAAAACAAAGCAAATTGGAAGTTTTTAGGTGATTGTTTATTGTTCTATTGTCAATGACCAGACAGACTACAGCTACCGTTCATAAACCAGGTGGAGATTTTCTACTATACACTAAACATTGTGGGCTTTGTGTATCAAAGAAGGTGATTGCTGCAGGGCAAGGTAGACAGTTATCATTGATTACGCTTATAAATGAAGTTCTATATTTACATTTTGGTGAAATCTTCTGCTTCGAAAAAAGGAATCCTAGGTAACTTTGATGCACAGCCTCAGCACTTTTCAGGTTTCAATTGATAATCAGTACATATTTTTATCCTTTAATATAAAGATTTTCCTTTTATTTTTATGTCTACTCAAGGCAATAGTTATTTTTTTCATTCTTTCAGTTAATAGCATGCAATTAGAAAGAGAAATAGGATTGTTCAGGTTTAGACACGTCAGTGTTTTACTATACTGCGACTGATCTTGGCCCTGCCCTGTATACAAACAGACCCATGCATTGTCAATTACCCCTTGCATCATTTTATCAAGATGATTTAATGAGTCTCACAATTAACCACAATTCAGTATGACCTGAGATTGCTGCAGGCTCTTTGATGGGATAATCAGCACCATTATAATGCTCTAGATATTAATGCAACAATAAATACAAGAGGAGTATGTGTATGCCATATTTAGTAAAAATGAGTAATGGGAAGATGGATGATAAGGTAAACATATCTTTGAACTGCAATACTGTTTCTTTTGTAGCTAATTACACTGATAGTTTACAGTTATAGAATTAATTTCTTATGTGTGTTTTACTTTAAATAATTTATCGATGTGCCAATAGCAAGCTTATTTCATAAATGTAATGCAGCGAGAGAAGGATGACATAATACAAAGGACAGCAACCTATAGCCTAAATATATATACCCATCAGACCTTTGTCTAGGGTACAGTTGCCAATACAAAAAATCACAATGAGCTAATAGGAAATAATTGGATTTATCCTTGGAAAATGCTGGAAGCCCAAACCCCAATACAATTTAAAGTATGAGTAAACCAGTATGCCTCTCTGTCATCATACAGGCTGAGAAGCCTAAAATAAAACAACCTGTCCCTAAACCTCTATATTCTAAATAATAAAAATAAATTTTTTAGCCAATTTATTTGGACCATGTGAGTCATATATTTCTCCTTTAACATGGTTGACCTGTCTTGTCAAGACCCCCATTGGCTTATTCCACTAAGCCTGTTAGTGGTCAATGAGACAGGGAGTGATTGGCCAACTTTCCAATGTTGACAAGGACAGCAATCACAGTGCTTCTGGGTCAGGAAGTGAAAAGAAGTTTCCTAAAAAAACAAAACCAGATGTTCTAGCCCCTGTGTACCCTGGATGATGCTAAATAATACAATCTGTAAATTAAACTACTAATACCCTTAATGCAGAACACATGGGCAAGTTGTAGACAGATTAGCTTTCAGTGTTAGCAAGAGTGGATGACATAACATATAACCAGACACAGACACTGCCTTAAATTCTAAAAGGATCATCTAACCACCCAAACTGCTTTCCAGACATTTCTATTAAAAGGTAGAGATATAATTTTCCTTACAGGAATGTCTTGAAGGAAACATTGTGGCTATGACCTCCAATTACCTTGTACAGAAACTTCAGGGTCGTGTAACTAGTAAATAACAAAAATATCAGTATAGTTATAGTAATTGATGAGTGATCTAGCCCTCCAGGACATGAGTTGCTTAACAAAAAGTTTTCATTTTTGGGATATTGAAGAACTTTTGAAATCATACAATAACAAAAATAGCTACAACACTGAAATACTTGAATATCTCTGTGTATTGACCTGCTCTCTTTTACATGTTTACATGTTACTGTTTATGTGACATCTATAAATATCACAAAGGAGATATGTGGTTTGAATTTTCTTTAATGGTCTTACAATCATTTGGAAAGTTTGAACCTCATCATTTCCTACTCCTATAAACGCAACTCTCTATTTTTAGAGTGTCTACAAAAATATACATTTTCCACGACAGATCTGTTTCCACAAAGCTTTGTCACTTGAGAAAAACAAGTGTGGTCTAAGCAGAACTGTGGTTAGCAGTCACAGAGGAAATGCTTAGTTTCTCTTATATCACAGTTTCCATGAACATCTGCAATCAAACCAGATAACAGCAAAGCATAGAACAACATCATGCGAAAATGAAGAGGAAATTGGAACTAAACCAATGAAGCGTCAATGAAATGATTACATTTATTTGGACCTTCAAGGACCATATTCAGTTGGAAACATTTCAGCTCAAATGTGTGTAAATTGTCAGAGATTGCATTTACGTTGGTAGGTGAGCGGTATACACTCGGCTACTGTACTGCTTTTCTCTGGCTTTTTGATAGACACCTCCAAGGGTATAGAAGATCATCAAAGGAAGAAAGGGAGAATTTCAGCTAATTATGCTGGCTTTTTCTTCTGCTATGCTCTTTGTCATGCCACATATACCATTGTGAAATGTTGTTTTGTTTCTTTATTTATTATCAGTTATTATTTAGTTCTAAGTGTCATTTTTTTTAAAAATTTTTCATTTTTTCTTTTATTTAAGCAATAGTTAAAGTGTTAGTGTTGTGCTGTGTTAGCCATCAGTGAATATAGAAAGTTTGGCATTGAAGTGATACAGTTTATTGGCTTAGGGAAATCATTAAGGAAGCATGCTTTTGGGATGTCTCAGGTCCCTTCTTCAGGTATTTAGGTATTATGCATGAATGGATCTGAGATATCCAGAAAGACTGCTTTCTTAATAACTTCCGTTAGCCAATAAATAGTATCATTTGCACAACTTTAAAGTTTCTATCTTTTATTTTCCTCATTTTGTGATAAGCAGACTATACATAAACTAAAGGTGGGTTTACACGTGTAGATTTTTTCTTCAATCAACTGCCAGTTCGATTTTTTATTCAATGTCATTGTGGAACATCGTTCTTTTATTTATTGAATGTAACTTTAGATTTTTTTGTTCATCCATCCCGATATCGAACAAAAATACATTCAAAATTACAACGACAGATAGAAATTTTGTTCGATGACCTTTCTAATGTTTTTTTGTTCGAGGTTGAACAAAAATTATCCATCAAACATTCCAGCCATTCTAGATTTTTGTTCAATCAACCAAAAATTGTTAGTTCTTAGTTGATTGAGCAAAAAAATTTACAAGTGTAAACCCACCTTTACAATGAATACAGAAAATATAATGTCATTAGTGTATTTCTGAGTAATTTTTTTGTTACTTTATACATTACCTATCAATAGTTTATAACTCTTTTTTAGGTCATGTGTTTTGCACGTATGTGTGTATGACTGTTTAGTTATATCTAATAAGTGATATGGATAGATTTAGATTTGTTTCACACTTCAAAAGTAAAATCTGGTAAAAAAAAAGTTTATCAAACATGGCACACATTGTATAATTGATACTTAGTGTACAAGATGCATTAAAGTTCAATAGCTAAATCATTCTGCTTGAGACAATGTAACATTGACAAGTCTACGGCATGTATTTTATTTGTGTACGAATTAAAAAAGAACTCTCAATATCAGTTACAACTAACATTATTTGCCTACTGTGGCTGCAAATATGCCAATATAAAGGGTCCAGGCTAACTTCATTACTCCTCCCTGCCCCCCCCCCCCCCCCCCCCCCCCCCCCCCGCCACATGTCAAATCCAACTTCACTTGTTTCAATGCCCATACATCAGTTGAGCAGACTGGGGAATGCAACCATAACAATTTACATTCTTTACAGAAAAAATTAAGTATATGTTAAATAGGTGGGGGGAGGGCATTTAATAAAGTATGTGAAAGGCATGTTTCGTATTCCATTTTTTTGCAAAAGTAACAACTTACAAACACTTATGGAAGCAAAGGGCTCGTTTACATTATCAGCTTTAATCATTTTACTTTCCAACTCACAATGTAGCTTTAATACATTCATGGCGTATCATTATACTTGTATGATTTATTTCCAGGAATTTCAGATTTTTCAGTCTACACAAATCTCATTGATCTTGTTTGTTACAGCTCTCTTTGTCTTGGACTTATATATGACTTCTTCCATCCTTGGTTTTGCTAGGAACACAAAATCCTTGTCTGTTGTCTGTGACTTGGCAATGGGCAAGGAGATCTCAAACAAAAAGCTGACTAAAGCTATGTACATTTGAAATAGGCAAAACCGCAGATTTTAAAGTCATTTACTGTAAATAGCCCTGTAGGCTACTAAAACTATCGGCATGGGTTCCATGTATTTTGGCCACAATTCTACATGTATATGAAAGAGTTCATTTCTGATCTTCTATGTGTTTCTCACTAGGCCAGGAAAACCTTGCTGTGTAAGCATTTCATTTGAAAGCATTTATTTTGATCTCTTCTGACGGTAAAAGTCCAAATCCATGAAATACCACATACTACAAAATGTCTCTGGTATTTGTTAAAATCGTAGGCATTTACCTAATGTCTTTTGACAGTAGTGGTGGTTTGTAACCCACATGAATTGGGTTACTGTTCCCTTTTTACTCACAAAACATGTAAAGCACATATAACAATGGGTAAAATGTCGCATGGCTGTGTTTTCATTAAACTGCATATTACACATTGTCATCTTAAACCAATATTATTATTAGCCTTCTATAGTCTTCAGCTGCATGTGTATTTAGCTGGAATATCCACAAGATGTAAGTGGAGTTTATTATAACTTAAATGGTTGTGGGACTTACTGAGAAATGACTACTGGTATCTGATTGGTTACTTTGCTGTGAAACATCTCTAAAGCAGGGAACACACGCCTCGATATTGGAGCCGTCCAATGTTCCCTGCAGCAGCGAGATGACGTCAGCTCTGCTGTCTCTTCAGCTCAGCCGATGCTTTGCATGGAGACCCGCGGTTTCCATGCAAAGCAACGGACATCGGCCATGATTAATGGATATGTCCGATATCCCTGTTTTTGAGCAGGATTGATTGGTCCCTCTCGAAAACAGTGAACCCTGCTTTAATCTACTTCCTTTCAGTTTCCATGTACAGTGGACCCTTGAGTTACATCCAGCTTGACTGAAAACGAACTTGAGTTAGAACCAAAATATTACAACCAAAGGGTTTCCACTAGAGTGATCAGCCGGGGAATGGTTGTGTTTTTAATCGCTTCGTCATGATCTTGCACACGATCACACGTGTTTTTCTGATCGCCCCCGATCGCAAGCGATCATGCCCATAGAAAATGTCAATGGACGCCCCATACATTTTGTCGGTGCCCATCTATCGCTACATGGAAATTGCCAAATGAGTTTCAATGGGAGCGATCGGCGCTCAAGTGGAAACAAGCCCAAAGTCTTGATTTAAGGTAGCCATAGATTTGAAGATTCTCCCTCAATATATGAGGGACCGACTGCAGTGTGATGACATCATCATGCTGCAGCTGATCCGGGGGCACCCTTTGTGTGCCGGACATCACTTTGGATGGGGACAGCCATCCCCATCCAAAGTAAGGGGATAGGCCAGGAATTTATCAACATGTCGAAACACAGTGAGATCCAACATGCGGGAGGATCTTGGTCGATCTGTCCAGGTGGGCACACCGATAAGTGATCACCAGTGTATGGCTACCTTTACATTAAGGATTACACCTGAGGCAAAAACAAAGACCAGGGATATCAGAGGGGCATTTGTAAGCTCTAAACCCAGATACTCATGTTTGAGGACTTCATTTCAAACATGTAACAGTGCATGTACATGGCCCCAAAATAGATAGAAGAGACAGAAGGAAGGAAGTAAGAGAATGTAAAGAAAGCAATTAAAGTAGAACAGAAAAAGGAAATTGTGAAGAAACATGAGAGTGACGTTCATGTGACGGATCTCACTTATAAGTACAGCTCATCATAATGGACCAATCTACAAAAGTCTACAGTCTTCCAAGTAGAGAAAGGAACCAGAGAGATGGATTTCTGATGTTCTTATGGAAGGGGACTCTCCCCACGTCCGAGCCTGATCGCGGCCTTTAATTGAAGTGGGGACAAGCCCATTCAACTAAATGGAGGCGATCAGCCGCGATCCGCGATTGAAAGAAAAAAAAAAACTTTAAAAAGTTAAAACTATTTTAATTCTTCCAGTATATAAAATAATCCACATTAATATAAAAATAAATGATTATATATTTTTAGATTCAATATCACATTTTTACCAGTTGGCACATTTGCATTGCAGACTTTTTTTCTCTGAAATTACAGCATCATGGTTTGGCCGTGTTTGTTCCACTGTTACGCTTAGTGAGGAAGTGAAACTATTCTCAGCATTTGAGTTCATGCTAATATCAGTTACTTTCTATCACCGTGTAATGGAAACATGTATGTTTAACTATGTATAGTAACAGCTTCCTTCCCTTTACTCTAAAATATATTAACTGAGAATTGAAAATGAGCGGTGAGATAGTTAGCAGTTCATATAAAATATGTACAATGTGAAAAAGCATGCGTTTTAAGTTGCGTTTTGGGGCACTTTGGATGCGTTTTTGGATGCGTTTTTAGATGCGCCATGGACACGCTTTGTTTTTTTTCTAATTTGAATATATACAGTTTTTGTCCCAATGCATGCATCTAAAAAAACTGTCCGAAGTGGTAAGGTGCACCTCTAGTGACGCTCTGCCCTTCCTAAAACGTGGTACGGCTGGGTCTACACTAGGCAGCCCCATAAGCCATGGGTGGCGTTATGGACACTTCGGGGTGACATATATCCATAGCACCTGGCCCAAGGTTTGCCCACTATTCTGCCGCTGCTTTTCATAAGCATACTGCGCCTGAAAATCCATTATTTGTGGGAAGTTATGTGATGTGGTTTGCTCATGTCACATAAGGCGGTCATTGTTGGCCATATTACATGAATCCAGTGCATACACATGGCTGATCTACTGCGACGGCCCCTGATGTGTGTCATGATGCGCCAGTTTAGACTGCATCTCAAGCATGCCAAGCCTGTGTGAACTGGCCCATTAAATGCAATGGCCAGGGTTTTGGGCACATCTAAAATAACATGTCTAACATCAATCAATCGTAACACCACATAGTGTGAATGATTTAAAACTGATTTTAGCTTAAATTTCACTTTTAGGCGACCGTACCAGTTGTGCAGGAAGCAATTTCTTAAAAGGATAACATTTTTAGTTGATCAAATGGAAATATCGAACCGTATATGGCTACCTTTACTGTCCAGCTATCAGCTGAGAGGGACAAGACTTGTAAATGTTGTTTAACAACAATAGCCAGATATCCCCTGCCAGATAGGGTCATGCAGTGTGGCAAAACAGGAAAATCACCTTTGGCAGATAGGGTGATATGTATTATGTCTGTGTAACTGTGCAATTGTTCAGTTCAGCTTCAGTCTCATCACAGTCCAGGGTAATCTGAGCCTTGGTAAGCGGAATAGACTTGGTCAGAGTGAAGCCGGCTACCGAATGACATTGATTGACCATGGCAGCTGGGGGTCAATGTGTTCAGCAGCCGACAGTATTACTGAGTTACCGAGGTCGTGCCTTTTACTAACAGTCTATACAGTGCAAATAAATTGCCCATCTTTTACCCACGCTTTGTGTATGTGTCAACCCACAAGCAGTTGCACATGTACTATCAACAGGTATAAATAAGCAGCTTCATTAATTGGCATTCAACTTGTTTGGGTGGTTGTTTTTATTACCGTACTTTAGATTAAATGAACTTTTTTTAATTAACACATTTTTCCATAACAACTCTCAGAAGACCTTTAGAATCTAACAGAAATCAACTGTTGATCATTGCTACATTTCACTATATTTAAATGTAAAAACAAAATTGTGAAAGGACTTTCAATTTTAAAACATTTTGTAGAGCAGCAACAATAATGAAGAACAATAACACAGAATGGAAGTACTTGGAGGCCGGCAGGTACATGCCATGTCATTGGATGCTTGCAAAGACACCCAACTTTAGAGAACTCTGATCTGCAAATACTGTATATTCTTTATAAAGCCAATGCTTGGCAAAGTGGGATCCTTTGGATTTCAGAAACAGGGTTTTTGAAATTGTAGAGGAAGCACCATGGGATACCACAATTGGCCATATGTATTTGGTTCTTGGGGATGGCGCCACAGTGTGGAACTAAAAAACAACAATAGATAATGAGAACATACTGTACCTGCAATGCTCAGTAAACATATTACAACTTCGAGTGCATAGAAAGGATAGAATTCTACCTTTCCTATGGATTTACTAACAACTATTTTAAACACTCTAACAACCTTTTAAATGAGGGGTCACTCATTACACAAACCTATTTTAGCCATAATGTGTCCTCATTCCTTTTTGTGATCCATGCTTCTGAGTGAAAAGATGAAAAGGCAGTAACTTAACCAGGTGGACCATAAACACCAATAATGGATTAGCCACCCTCCCCATTCCAACACATTAAACTTGCTTCCTAGGTATGTTGACAAACTTTTGCAGTTTTTGAAGTTATTGTTGGAGTTTATATTCTTCACTATGAGATTCATATATTATTACCTTTTTTTTGCCCTTATGGCATTACATAGAAGTGGTGTGGGGCTGCTTTTACCAATGACTTGGAACCAGTGACTGAAACTGATGTTATCAACAATTTAAATGGATGCCCAAACAGAGGGTCGGCAGCCTGGGAAGCATACATGTGAATGCAAATTAAAAGTTCCCTGTTGACTAGGAGGCTGCAATGGACATTGTCATGAGGAGTGGAGGAATGGAGGTATGTAGTGCTCTCTAATATATCAAGTATCAAAATATAAAATTAATCAAATATAATGTTGAACCTTTTCATATAAAAAGAAATTTTACATTTGCTTAAACGTTGAATCTGAAACAAGCAAATCATAATAATAGTAATATAACACAATAAAAATCTTGCAGGCCAAATATAATTACACTGCAGGCCAGATTTGGCCCCCACGCCGGAATTTGACAATACCTGCTCTCAGGGCCGGGCCGACACAGAGGCTGAAGAGGCTCCAGCCTCTGGGCGCTGCTCAGGGGGGTTAAACTTCTGACGGCTCCATCTCGTCCTGCACTTTCTTCTCAGTATTGCACGAGATTGACGAGATGGAGCCGTCCAGCTAAGCTCAGATCAACTCTTAGATGGCCGATGCCACCCCTCTCCCAACCCAATTTGCATATGAATGCCCCGCCCCCCGCGGAAGGGGGGCATTCATATGCAAATTGGACTGGGAGAGGGGCGCACTTGGGCAGCTCAGCCTCTGCTGTTGGTGGACCTCGTCCCGGCCCTGCCTGCTCTATTGGAAGGCTGGTGGTGGTGTGATGCTCAGTGTTCTGTGGGAAATCTTTAGCCGGCCATATACGTCTCGATCCATGGCCGGCCTGTAGCAGACTCATCATAGTGCGGGGACATCACCACGCTGTGAAAAGTCGGCTATAAAACTGCCGGGAATCCTGTTTGCTCCACTAACACAGGGATTCCCGGCAGATTGTAGCCAAATAACTTGGAGGGGGAGGATATTCTCCATCCACAGTACATGACTACAACAGAATCGGCCACAAAAAGTACCGGCAGGATGGATCGCTGTGCAATCCGACCTGCAGGAATCGGCACGGCTTTAGGTACTAGCATCAGTGTGGATGTTACTTTTAGTGATGATCACGAATATTCGGATTCCGAATATTAATCGCAAATATCGGCAATTCGGAAATTCGCGAAGATGGTGAATATATTGCCGAATATTCGCAATTCCGGATATTTTTTTTCCATTACACCTCTCAATGCAAGTGGACAAATGGGAAGGCTGCAACAAGAGCTTAGCAACACTCCCTGCGACCATCAACAGTTTTTAAATCCAATATTGGGGTGATGCGAATATTCGGAATATTGCGAAAATCTGCACTTTAGAAAATTCGCGAAAATCACTTAGATGGCGTCCAAAATGTGCAAATTTTTTTCCAACACGCCCCTCAATACAAGTTAAACATGTAAAACTGCCGATATTCGCAATAAGAAGAATATTGCTGAATGCGAATATTTTCCGAATGTTTTCCCAAAAATTTGCGGCATGCCACGAATACGAATGTTGCCTATGCCGCTCATCACTAGTTACTTTGACTCATACTACTTACAGTGGCTTGCAAAAGTATTTGGACCCTTGAACTTTTCCACATTTTGTCACATTAGAGCTGCAAACATTAATCAATTTTATTGGAATTCCACATGAAAGACCAATACAAAGTGGTGTACATGTGAAAAGTGGAACGAAAATCATACATGAGTCCAAACATTTTTTAATGTTTGTGGGAAAAACAAGTTCAATTCATCCATATAGTATATAAAAGATCTCGTAATAATGCCTTGGTGCTAGATACCATAAGACACCCCATGATGGGGCGATACCTTGAGGCATTAAAGCTGTGTTGGTGGCACAAGGGGGACCTACACAATGTACCTTAGGTGGTAATATTTTAGATGTGATGCAGCGGGGGGGGGGGGGGGGGGGGGGGGGGGGGGGGGGGGGGGGGGGGGGGGGGCTTTCCACAAATCTTCACAGGCTGGCTCTTTGAGACATATTTTAGAGCCATATGACTAGATTTTCTCACTTCAGTAATATAATTATTTTGGCTATTTTCCAACACTGTAGTATTTTCTTGTTAGTTTGGGAAATCCCCTTAAACTGAATTGAAAGTAATATTTTGCTCTGCTACTTATCCTGCAGTTAATGTTGCAATTTCTTGGCATATGAGTGGTGATGATTAAGCCTACATCTCACCATTTTCTTGATAGATTAGGTATTGGTTTATGACATGTTTATAATAGATGAGGGGGAGAAAAACGCCTGCAGTGCTCTACAATAGTTTCAACAACTTTCACCCATCAATCAAATATTAATACGGATGTCTCCTAGGAAAAAAAAAAGTTACTTCTATGAAAATCTACTGACAGTAGACAGTTTAGCAGCCCCTTCTTAGTAATTACACATCTTTTTATAGAACTATAGCCTGATTTGGCAACTTTTTTCAATTCTGTGGAATAGAAAAAAATTGGGACATGGTTATCATTTTGTGTATATTGTTTATTTTGTGCAAGGGGGAGAGGCTAACACTTGAAGTCTTAATTGTTCCAGCATCTACTTTGTAAACTACAAATGATCTAGTTTTTATTAGCACTCCATGTCTCTTGGATAGAGAGAAGATATACCATATTTTTCAGACTATAAGACACACTTTTCACCCCCAAAATTGGGGGGGGGGGGAGTGTCTGTGTCTTATGGTCCGAATGTGCAACCCCATGGCTTCACGCCAGCTCTTCTGGCAAGAAGATTACCTGGGAAGCTGTCAGATGAGAGATGCAGCCACGGCCGGATATCCCATCTGAACTGTATTATTGCTTATGCCAGCAGAGTCCTGCTGAAATAAACAATGAAGAGAGTGATAGAGGAACTGCCATCTATCTCTCCATGTCTGTGGAAACTGCAATCACTCTGCAACTTCCACGAACACAGGCACAGCTAGAGAGGGAGAGGAGATCTGCAGCTGTTCCCCCCGCGCTCCACCCTCCTCCCGATCAGTGAGGAGAATTAGCGAGTAGGATGATGTGATGTGCTGTGATAGTACTGCTGCTAGTACTTCTACTGGCTGAATTTAATATTGCATTATTTAATCCATTGCCTGAACCCAATTAATTTTAACACTTATATATTACATTTTTTTGGTTCTCTTGCTCTAAAAACTCTTATGGTCTGATGTGTCTGAAAAATACGGTAGAGATTGATATCATATAGTCTTATGATATGATTTTTTTTAAAGCATAATTATTAATTATTATAATTATTCTCTAATATATGATATCCTAAATCATCAAAAATAGAGAGTAACATTGATAAAACGACATGAGCCCATTTCTGTGCATAGTAACACTCCTTCAGAGGGCAGTCTCATGACACAGTATATGTTCGCCATATTCTAGGTTGGTGACATCATTCAACCTGGAGGAATTGGACATGTCGTGGTGGAAAGTAGCACTGCAGGGGACAGCCCCAAACAAACTCGGTAATAACTGGGTAATAAATGGGTAGATCCAAAGTATTAGCAGATATAAACAGGTACAGACATCTTAGTGATCTCTCAGGAATATGTTATATATAGTATTCTGTACTTGGATGGTCTTGGATCTCCTAACTAAGCTTGTTCATAAAGTAAAAGACATTACAAATAAAACAAATTAAAAGTTCTTTCTCTGTCCTGTGCAGTTATTTCTTTTTATTCAGCTTAAATGATAACCAGAATGTTTCTTCCGACTTCCTGTGGACCTGGATCGGCACACACACATGATCAAGAAAGTGCCACTTAGGCCACCTAATACCCATCAGAAAAAAGAGAAAGGACAAGATGGTCCAGACTGCAGGGAAAGGGTAAGTAATGGAGTTTATTTAATACATCAAATGCTAATATTTTTGTTTAGTAACAGGTTCAATGTATTCAATGTTCTTTGACTACGTGAGTATTACACAGATTTATGTAAACCATGTTCTGCTTTAAATGGGATGAATGTATAAACTCATGGATAGATTTAAAAACAAAACCTATAGATGAGTTCCCATGGCAAAGATTATTTCACATATAATTTTGATTATCACATTTCCAGCTGTTTGCAAGAGATAATGTCTGCCTAACATTGTTGCTGACCCATTACAGTAGAGCAGTGGTGGGCAACTGAGTAACATGTGCAGCCCTCGGCATCACTAAAGGTCCGCACATAACATTTCCAATCTATACTGACTTGTATAAGCATTTTTTATGAAAAAATTACAGCAGGTATAGCTAGAAGACAGTATTTTTTAAATAACAAAACTTGTTTTAAATTTTAGTTCAAGCATAAGGGAACACTGTAGTATGGTGATACATTTGGATTCAGAGGTTATGAGCTGCAATAATATATTATACAAGCATCCTCCATTTGTTAATGGGATGGTGGGAGCATAGGCACTCACCTCTCTGCCAATCCCCCACCAAGATGTCTTTGCCCAGGATCTTCTTAGACCGGGAAGCTGAGGATAGGCGAGTGACTTACTCAGGCACAGCACACTGATTGTGACTGTGTCACTCACCTCTACTCCTCTTTTTTAAGAATATCTCAGACGAGGACATGTCAGCGGGGGATCAGTGGACAGGTGAGCTCCTATGCATTAACAGTTAAGCAAGACACCTCACTTGTAAACCAATGTTATTTAGTTGTGTAGAACGTGGCAGACATGAGTTCAAGCAAAGTTTAGTGCATGTTTGCTTTAAGTTATTCCCCCTACTATGTAACTATACAAGTCTGAAGAATGTATTCTGCACAGCAAGATATAATGGGTAAATGATGTTCTGAATGAAAATGATAGGCAAGTGTATTTATTATTTGGACAAGTGCTTTTCAAGATGGGTGCTTTGTGTGGGTCTGTAGTGAGTATACACTGTATTTATACATGAATACTTGCCATTCTTCTTCAGCTGACCATTGACTTCTATACTTCAATTTATGAGAACAGTGATCGAGGGAACAACAAAATAGTGCATAGAAATGTCTACAAAAGCAGCGCCATGATGTATGGATTCTACACAGCTCTATCTGAGAATTACATTCAATGCAGTTGCTATGGTTTTTTCTACTTCAGCTTCATCAGAACTGTGATCATTTAATACTACTTACTTACATCACTCAGTACTTCTTGTCAATGCTGAGAAGACAAGTAAGAAAAGAAGAAAATGCATTCCAGTGTAGTGTTGAAGTACATACAATTTATTGTATGAAACAAACTTTACATTTTTAATATAAGTTCTGGTTTCTGTTGCAGCATGTACCGTATGTTAGTTCTTACTCCTTGCTTTAACTCTTCATTACAAAAAAAAAACTTAAAAGGGTAAAAGGGAGACGGCTGTGCCAAACTGGATTCAACTACAATGCTTATTCTATATGACCATGACTGTGCATTGTGACCTGACGCCATTTTTACATACTGCTGTCAGCCCTCCTAGTTGTATTTTACAAAATGACTAAAGCTGGCCATACACCTTTAAATCTCTCTGTCAGATTTACCAACAGCTATGTAGTATAGGATCCTCTGTGATTGAACACAGGTAGACTTGATGGTTTAGAAAGTCCCTCATATTACATGGTTTTGGTAAAACAAAAGGAGATCTAAATGAATGAAGATTTGAATGAATTAAAATGGAGGTCGACATGACGGAGTATTGGTCACTATCCCCATGAAATTCATCAAATTTCAATTGATAATAATGCAGTGGACTCCATAAGCAAACATAGGAGTCTTGGGATCGCCCTAATCCCAAGGGGTGGGGATTTGATGTGACCCTTATCGGAGATGACCAACCGCAAGGAAAGACAAGACAGACAGAAAAATTCACATTTTATTATATTCAGGTAAAGTTTAAAAACCAATAAACAAAGATTGGTCAATGGCTAGCCAGCCGATTAAAGGTCAGAGGACCTCCTCTTTAGTCAGATCATGTCCATTGGTATCATTAGTATGAAAAAGTAAAATGTTCAAAGTCAATTGTTTAGAATTTTTCAAGTTAACTTGTCTGTCTTGTCTATCCTTGTAGTTGGTCATCTCCGATAAGGGTCCCATCAAATCCCCACCCCCCAAGACTCCTATGTTTGCTTATGGAGTCCACTGCATTAATTGAGATCTAAATGAATCTGACAGAGAAATCTAATGGTGTATGGGAGGCCTTCACTCCCACTGTCAGACCAGTACAACATAAACTCTAAAGCAGGGTACAGAAGGCTCGATACTTGAGCTGTCCGATGTACCCTGCAGCAGCGTGATGACGTCATCACGCTGCTGTCAGATATCGGAGAAGCCGGGGAGAGCAGAACTGTCTCTCCCTAGCTCCTCCTCCTCAGCCGAGCTTTGCCTGGAGAACCAGGCAAAGCATCGGACATCGCTGTAATAACGGTCATGTCCGATGAGGCTGTTTTCGAGCAGGATTGATTTGTCCCGCTCGAAAACAGCGCAAAGGGCAGACTATATGGGTCAGATAGACGGCCGTGGGCGCGCACGGCGCTCGAAACGGCCATCAATTTGACCCATATCTTCACGTCTGTACCCTGCTTAATTATTATGTATTCCATGATAAGAGCTGGAGGACTACACTAGACTCTTTGAGATAACATAGTGTGTAAGCAGAAGACACATGACAGCTCTGAATTTTTCAAGATCAACAGGACTTTTTTATTTGCACTTATCGAACAGATTTTTAGGAATTGCCTGGAAATATAACATTCATTAAAACATCAACTGATTGCTGAAGGACCTGGAGGTTTGAAGATGTATTTTTTTGATTGCCGGCGCTGTGAATTTTGTCCATGGTATGTTTGATGCGCAAGAAAACATCTTGTACACTATGTTGTTGCTATGGGGACTGGAAATGCTATACAGCAACGGTTCTTACAAAGGAAAAAAACAACAACAACATAGGGTTGAGTAAGCCATGCATTTGTTGTTGCTAAGTATTTTTATTAAATGCTGCTCTGTAGGGGACACAAAAGCCAACAGATAAAAGTTTCATTTATTTTTGCTACACAGTTATTTTACTTGGTTGTGAGGTAGATGCGCAAAATGTGTAGAAAGTATTGATATTCATATAATGTTTTCAGAAACAAAGTATACGTTAAACATGTTTTGCTTTAGATAGAGTAGAGATGAATGGGAACCCCTGCTAAGTTTGAATTGCTCTCTTGACTGGGATGATTCACCCTTTTTATTTATCACAGAGGCAGAAAGTGATGGAAAATCCATAATATTGCAGCGTTCACCATAACAACACAGGAAGTGACATCTTCTCAGATTTCTGACGGTGAAATACCCTAAAAAGTCTTATATCTCTCTGTTGTGTCTCAGAGTAAATGAAGGTCTCCCTAATGGAACACAGAACACAAAATAAACTTAATTAGAACTAAAATTAAAAAAAAATTGGCTATACTTAAGGTAGCCATAGATGTGTCAATTTTTTTTTATTTGAACACTGATGCAATTTCTTTTATGTGATTCCAAAGCGATCGAAAAGCAGAACAGTAATTGTTTCTCTGCCACACAGATTCCAAACCGATCGCTGTGCACATGCTCCATAGTACCATCAACTGGAAAATCTGTCATGTACAATCGCCTTTCGATCAATCTCTTCTTTGATTTTAACTTTTGTGGTCCATCACACCAGGTGGGCAGGAATCAATTCCCGATTGATCTTTTCCTGGTCGGTGGAACGGAAAAATCGATATGTGTATGGCTACCTTAACACTGGTGTCCCCATTCAAACTAACGGCCAGCACACAAAGGGTGCCCGCCGATGCTGTGAGGGACAACACATCTGTTGGTCCCCACTCAATACATGTGTGGGGGCCCTAAGGGCTCGATTTTGTAATAGATTTGAGCACAATCGAGCAACGTGCGCATTCATGGTGCTCAATTGTGATCAAATCTTTTTCTTCGAGCGTGATTGATTGATCGGTTGATCGGACAGGGAATGGACATGTCCGTAAATCCTGGTTTATCTGACAAACAGATCAGAGAGCAAGAGAAACGAGGGCCCCTACCCCCCCCCCCCCCCCCCCCCCCCCCCCGCACAGCACACAGCCTGTGATCAGCTCCCGGCAGGGGAGAGGGGGCGGAGTCCTTTGCAGCGATCCTGTGTCTCATCGCTGCCTGTCAGCAGCTACCAGTTAGTGATGTCGCAACAACAGACCAGGGTCCCCATCGAACAGGAATCGATGAGCAAAGTGGTGCACATCATTTCCCATTCGGTCACTACGCTGCGATCGATTGCTGGTTGATTGAACAGGTATCGACCCGTGTATAGACACCTTAAAGGTTTGATTCGATTTTGTACTTCGATTTAAAAAATCGAACATCGATTGTCATTTAATCGAAGTTCTCCACATGGGGAGCACGATAATTGAACAATTTCGACTGAAATTAAATTGAAGTAATCTAAAATCGTCGTTTGGATTAATGTTTTTTTGAACAGAAACTTTTTTTCCTCCAGGAAGTAGTCATATGTTAATAGCGCACATCGAGATGATTGAATCGAAACAAACAA
>CM070034.1:45590252-45604063 GCA_036250615.1 Ptychadena robeensis | reverse complement strand
TGATCATTCCCAGTGACTAAACAAGCAGGAGTGTGAGGAGCACAGGAGAGTGCACCATGACGTGTCATTGGCCATAGAAAATGCAAGGTGGTTCATCTATCATGTAGAAAAAAAAAAAATATATATATATATATATATATATATATAAAACAAGGTTTAGTGATGGGTGCACTTAGTTCACAGTGTTAGGGGCTAGGGAAAGGATTCTTGCAAACTCCTATGATGTTTAGTATATGTATGGAAAATCCTGACCGTGCTAGCCTGGTTTTGAATAAAGATGATCAATGAGCTGCTGATTTTGGGTCTGCATACCATTTGCATGTTTTTGTCGATATTTAGGCATCATATATGACTCTAGTCATATACCTACTCTATCTTTTACCCATTGCTTGTCCGTAACTTGTCTGCCATAAATATCTTCTTTCTTCAACATTCTTTAACCTACTCTTTCAAAAAGCCATTGGCCCTAACGTGCAGCGCATATGCATTAAAGCCTGATTTCAATAATCTGAAATAACTTTAGTCTCTTCTATGTCAGTTTATAAACTGTACTATTGAGCAGATCCAAGATATCTCACAGCAAAATGGGAATGTCCTTATGAGGTTTCTCAACAGAAGAGAGATCAACCTAGTATCTGATAGAACCTGCAAATGATTTATTAATAATTATACACTTGCCCAAGTATACTCTGCGTAATACTTGTTAGCAAGCTTATGTCTGGAAGCTCTATCCAACTCCCATCATTTTCCTAACACCAATATGTGCATTTAATGTCTGTTTAAGACTCAGAGGTTAAATTCATTCAACACATTTTTATCAAGTAAGAAATGTGAGCCTAGGAGCCAGAACACTGGCATACTGATACACTTGTGAGTACATAATTATGTACATTGTAGAAAGAACACTCCTGAGCTGAACCAAAAATAGAAACCACCATTTAGAGGAGCGCGCATGTTCAATGCAATGTGGAAACCATTGGGCAGCAATAAAACCGGTAAGCTGAAGTACTAAGAGTGAGGAATTCTTTGTCCTGATAATCCCCTAATCAACACTCTGCACGCCAGGGGTTAAGTGTAGAAATAGAAATAGAAGGTTCAAAATACATTTCCAACTGCTTTGTGAACAAAGCAAACCCAATGCAAACTTTTGGCTTAGGGTTGCAGGAGACAGTATGCAGTTATAGGTCAGGATGATTCAGACTGGCATATATTGCCTTATACACTGATCTCAGATAAAAGCATAGATAGATTTTTCAATGATTGTTATAATGTAATGTATAAAATGAATGTGTTACCTGTTAGAAGGTTCGTGGTTAGAATAAGTTTTGATTAAATAAATATGCCTTTTAAACAAATATACATATATGCACTTTCTTATCTGCCAAATACACTATCATTCTGCCCTTATTATTTGTACACTACTACCAGAAAGCAAAGCAAGGATGATGACAACCTGTAAAAGTTAGACAATACAATGTCACCTGTCTGGTCCTGCTGATTGGACAATGAAGAAGCTCATTAAGTCACCTATTCTGCTTCCCTGAGTTCTCTTTCCTGTTCTGCTATGCAGAGATAATGTATTGCTAATCCCCCTAATTAGGTATGTATCCTAAATGATTTAAAGAAAATTCATCTGAACAAACAAAAAATTATTATATAATACAACTTGGCACTCCTTATATGTGGTGGCTGCGTTTGTTTTTATTTCTCAAGCTAAAAATTGTTTCAGCAAGAACAGAAAATACCTGTTGATCTTGTCAGAAAGCCAGTGTCCTTGTCATTTTAATGAGCTGGAGTACAAACATTGCTACCTTCATTCTCCCCCCCCCCCCCCCCCCCCATGTAACAGGGGTGTTATTTGGAGGATAACTGGGTCTTGTTAAGGAGATTTCCTTCACTGCCTGTAATGCAACAACAAGTGACTCAACAAGTGAAAGAATGTCTCTCCAATGTATGCGTTTTATGTTGAATGATACGCAATTTTCTGTAAACAGGCCATTGGATATAATGTGCACTTCTGGAATAGGTTTGAACCTTATGTTTTATTTATCATACGAAGTGTGCCCACTGGAAGATTTCCTATCTAGTTTTGTTCTTGTGACGTCATCACGTTTGCACCCTGGTGCATTATGGGGCCCCTTCAGTTGGCCGGCACACATTAGCTTCAATGAAGACGCCGGTCTTCATTGAAGCTTATGGCATCGGCTTGCATCGGCCAGAGATTATCGGACATGTCCGTTCTCTGGCCGGCCAAGCTGTGGGGCGACAGGGATCTGTCGGCCGCTTATCGGCATGTGTATGCCAGGCATTAACTGCCAAATTTTTGTTAAAATGTGGAGACCTTGTTGACAAGGCATTCTAAAGCTAGCCACGCATGGTTACATTTTAGAATTCAATCAACGTTTTTCGATGAAAAATTTGATCTATTGAAAGAAAATTGTTTTTCTGCCCACATAGTACAATCGACGATTATTGATTGATTTTTGTCAAATCGTTGATTGAATTGTACAAACATGGAACTACATTCCTTGCAGCTTTTTTTTGGTCGAGTCAATGATGCTCGATGTGTGTGGCTACTTCCTTTTAACACATCACTTCTGATTGAAACTAAAATCGTAAGAGGAATTCAATGAACGATTTTTTATGACTTAATCGTACTCCCCATGTGGTGTACATAGATTACATAAAAATCGATTTTCGTTTTTTTCATCGAACTACAAAATCAAAAATTGAACCTTGTGTGGCTCCGCTTGTTCATTCCAATGAATGGAGATAGTGTTTAAAGGTGGTATGCCATTGCCATGGTACTGTTGATGTGTCCACCTCAGGGCCACATTGCAAACCTCTATGCATTATCACCACTAATTGCTCAAAAAATGTGACTACAGTAGCTGACTTAGGGCTCATTTACATTGGCGGTCTGAGCTTGCAGGCAGAAGTGCCCGGTCGTTTTGCTCTAGCATCTGTAGTGTAGTGTTTAGAAAAATACTTTCTTTTTATTGTAGTAAACCCTCACCCTTCTTTACATCTCTAGCAATTTTGTTGATGATACCATGCTCAGGGATTTTGCAATTAACTCACAAATTCAAATTTGAAAATTCAACCATCTCCACTAATTGCAGGGAGCGCGTGGAAGGGGGCCATCAAGGTGACAAATCCAGGTAAAAATTCTAAACAGGACTGATATGGTCCCTAGGCCATGGTTTGCCCATGTCTGCATCTTCGTTTTTAAATAAATATAGACGCTAAATCAGAACAGAACTAAATGTTCTAAATCTAGGCCATGGATTTGACAGGCATGGTGCCGTGAAAGTAGTGATTGTCTTGCAGAACAACACAGGAATTATTTCAGCACATTAGGCTCAGCTATGTGCGCTGCTGTCACCTGCGGTCATTGTTGCCGTAATGCTGTAAGCACCTGTACCTTGTTTTGTGCCCGGTGAGGATAGCTAACCAGAGGATATCTCTGAATGCAAGTGAGCACAGCTGCTGTGCAGTGATGATAGAAGGCATGACAAGTACAAGCTTAAGTACCCTCAAAGTACAGCTTCTGATTTCAGCAGAGATCTTGACAGGCACTCTGCATACAAAGCTTAACAGAGTCATTAGCAAAAGAGAGACAAGCTAAAGACGTGTATAAGACAATACCCTGGGCACACTCCACTTTACATGTTCATTGTACTCTTGTTTGGGTATGAATTGTTTCCAAGGCATTCAATGCATTGTACCAAGTGACCTGATTTTACTGTTATCATACTATACCTCTGTATGAATGGCAAATCACTGTGTCAGTCCGGAGTTTTAATCAACTCAGTTTCAACCTTGAAGGTTTCAGAAGAATGATTATTTGTGCCAAGTCAAGCTCCAGACCCTTAACCTTCCTAGCGCTTCTAACGGCTGCATCTCGTCCTGCACTTTCATGTCAGTGTTGCAGCTGACGAGATGCAGCCATCCAGCTAAGCTGACATCCCCCGACAGCAGCACATACTCACTGTTCTGTGCTGTCCTGGGGGATGCTCTAAGCTGGCTTCGCCACGTCACCCCTCTCCCAGCTCAATTTGCATATGAATGTCCCGCGGGGGGGGGGTGTTGGGGTGCGCAGGACATTCATATGCAAATTGGGCTATCTTCATAGACCACATGTGGAAAGTCACACCCAGTGTCATCTCCACATCCACATCTCTTTGAAGTTAACCCTTTGCCATTGTATTGGATACAGTGATAACTGTATTACAGCATTCACCTAGAACAATAAATTTGTGATCTTTCTCACCAAGAGAAAACTAAATATGATGAAACCGGGCCATGGCCATGAAGAAGTATTATGAGTGGCGGTCACATATGTGTTTGTCAGCATATTCCTATCCTCTCACATTCTACCCCTAATAAAACAGGGGGGGAGGGTCATATGGTTATATACCTGGCACCTGTCACCCAGGGCTTTTTATTAATTTGTCAGAGGACCCATACCAATGGAATAAAACAAAAGAAAAGCTTGTTATAGAAATTATAATTTTCCTGCAGTTGGTAACTCTCATGGTGATCATCCAGTGATAACAAGCAGGAGTGTGAGGAGCACAGGGAGGCACATGGACGTGCATTGGCCCATACAGAAATGCAAGGTGGTTCATCTATCATGTAGAAAAAAAAAATATATGATATATATACCCATTGATATATATATAAAAACAAGGTTAGTGATGGGTGATGCATTAGTTCACGTGTTGGGGCTAGGGAAAGGATTCTTGCAAACTCCTAGATGTTTAGTATATGTTGGAAAATCCTGACCGTGTGCCTGGTTTTGAATAAAGATGATCAACATGAGCTGCTGATTGGGTCTGCCTTTACCATTTGCATGTTTAGTCGATATTGGCATCATATATGATCTAGTCCTATACCTACTCTATTTTTACCCATTGCTTGTCCGTAACTTGTCTGCCATAAATATCTTTCTGTCTTCAACATTCTTTAACCTACTCGTTCAAAAGCCATTGGCCCTAACCGTGGCAGCGCATAGCATGAAAGCTGCTTCAATAATCTGAAATAATTTAGTCTCTTCTATGTCAGTGTATAAACTGTATCATTGCCAGATACAAAGATATCTCACAGCAAAATGGGATGTCCTTATGAGTTCTCAACAGTAAGGAGATCAACTAGTATCTGATATGATAGAACCTGACAAATTGATTTATTATAATCTACACTGCCCAAGTATACTCTGCGTAATTACTTGTTGGCACAGCTTAGTATGGAAGCTCTATCCAACTCCCATCATTTCCTAACACCAATATGTGCATTTAATGTCGTTTAAGAGCTCAGAGGTTAATCATTCAAAACATTTTTATCAAGTAAGAAGAAATGGAGCCTAGGAGCCATGACAACACTGGCATACTGATAACCTTGTGAGTACATAATGATGACAGTGTGAAAGAAACACTCCTGAGCTGAACCAAAAATAGAAACCACCATTTAGAGGACGCGCGCATGTTCAATGCCAATGTGGGAAGAACAACCATTGGGCAGCAATAAAACCGGTAAGTGAAGTACTCAAGAGTGAGGGGAATTCTTGTCCTGATTAATCCCCTAAATCAACAATCTGCCACGCCAGGGGTTAAGTGTAACGAAAATAGGGAAAAGAAAGGTTCAAAATACATTTCCAACCTGCTTTGTGAACAAAGCAAACCCAATGCCAAACTTTGGGTAGGGTTGCAGGAGACGTATTGCCAGTTATAGGTAAGATGATTCAGCTGGCACTATATTGCCTTATACACTGATTCAGTAAAAGCATAGATAGATTTTCAATGATTGTTATAATGTAATGTATAAAATGAAATGTGTTACCTGTAGAGGTTACGCTGGGTTTAGACTAAGTTTTGATTAAATAATATGCCTTTTAAACAAATATACATATATGCACTTTCTTATATGCCAAATACACTATCATTATGCTTTATTATTTGACACTAACTACCAAGAAAGCCAAAGCAAGGTGATGACAACCTGTAAAAGTTAAGACAAACAATGTCACCTGTCTGTCCGCTGATGGACAATGAAGAAGACGCTAATTAAGTCACCTATTCTGTTCCCTGGTTCTCTTTCTGTTCTGCTATGAGAGATAATGATTGCCTTAATCCCCCTAATTAGGATGTATCCTAAATGATTTAAAGAAAATCTCATATGCCAAACAAAAAATATTATATAATACAACTGGCACTCCTTATATGTGGTGGCTGCGTTTGTTTTTATTCTCACAGCTAAAAATTGTTTCAGTAGGACTGTTTGAATAGGGAGGGGGCTCGATAATGTTCCTTAATAGAAAAGGGGGGCCCTGCAAGAAAAGTTTGGGAACCACTGCCCTAACCCAATAGTGAACTTGTGGACAATCATCAAGAGGCAACACAAAAAAACACAAATTCAGACCAACTCCAAGCATTGATTATGAAATAATGGGGTTGGTCCAGAAGTTGACTGATAGCATACCAGGGTAAATTGTAGAGGTCTTGAAAAAGAAGGTCCATTATGATTCTTTGGATAAACTTAACGTAATTGTCAATAAAAGCTATTGAAACTGACAAAAATGCTTGTAATTCCACTTCAATACACCACAGAAACAACTGACAAAAATATAAAAATACTAAAGCAGCAAACTTTGTGAAAAACAGTATTTGTCCCATTCTCAAAACATTTGGCTATGACTGTCTGACCAAAATGTGTGGTTGTATGGAAAATATTCCCATCTAAATGTTTTGTCTTGGGTAAAAAGTGTACCGTAGTACAAGAAGTGGTAGAATCATGAAACAACTATAATTAATTGGACTACGTCTAAGAATATCTCATTGGTAAAATGGTGTAATTTCACCAAATTTCAACAAAAGCATTATTATTACATATGGAGACCCTCTATTTAATGTATGGTAGTATCAGACTACTAGCAGGGATGGTATGATTAGATGTTGTACATGATGGAGTTAGATGGGTGCAGAAATGATAGAAATAATAACAGAATAGACATGGATCTGTATGAGATTCTATTATCCTGATTCATGAATTTCAATCACCAGAGAAAACTAAGCCATGTAGATTTATATTGTACATCACAGATTTATTTGTAGTTCTTCCATCCATTTGTAATCATTTCCCCTTGATCTGCACATACAAAATATATTGTTCCTTTTATTTGTTAATGATTATCAGCGCTATATACTATCCAATATTACTTGATTTGCTTGTTTTCCATGCTGCATTGCTCAATACTTGTAACCATGGCAATGGGCAGTTCAGGATCCCATTTATATCCTTAGTGAAATGTAAAGAAATGAATAAAGGGTGACATACTTATAGTCAGCTTTTATAGCACAATTGCAATCTTTGACTTCTAATACATCCACAGCCACAGGTTTTATGTACATAACATTATGGAAGTAATTTTTTACAATACCGGCTACAGATATTAACACAACCTGGGATATTTTGTACAAATAAAACTGAAAACTTGACTACTGAGACCAGATTGTGTTATAACATTTATCTTTATCCTACATGGTATATTCTGTTCACATTTAGCCCACCTATTACCTATTACATACCAACAGGTGGTGGTAGGTCCTTGCATTACTTAGTTGTGTTAAATGTAAAGTTGATTGTAAAGGTTTTGAATGGTCACATTGGAATGTATATGAGGAGCAATGCTTCTTCCCCAAATTTTACCAAGTAAATAAATGCCCCCTAAAATAAACCCCTCAGTCTTATCTACTCTATAACTCTATACACTATATGAGGGTCATTTTACCTCTTAAATACAGTAGATCAGTGATGGCAAACCTATGGCACTCAGAGCCCTCTCTGTGGGCAAGCTAGCTGTCAGCCAGCACAGAGGAGAAAGCTGCAGCCTATTGGCTCACAATGCTGTCAGTTCTCTTCCCCTCTCTTCTGGCTGCACACAGTGCCCCATCCCTTCCCCTTCTATAGTCTATCTTATAAGAAAGTAGTTGTGTGGTTACATGTTTCATATGTGTATATGATTTGTGTGTGTGTAGTTCCGGTTATATTGCCATGCCGGCACTTCAAGATAAATAAGTGGTGTTTGGGTTTCAGTTTGGGCACTCGGTCTCTAAAAGGTTCGCCATCACTGTAGTAGACCATTGACTTTTTCCATAAGAAATAAAACAATAGCCCATAATGTGTTCTGAACCTCCCACAGCACCCCTTACCATAACTTTCAGAGTAAAAAGTGTTGTATAATATGTGTTCAGAAACAACATTTATTTCCCTGGTGCTCTTTCCAAAAATGACAAGTTGACATCTTTGGCTTTCATAAAAGGAAGAAAAACAGAAACAGAAAGTTTCAACCCACAACCCCCCCCCCCCCCCCTCCAATTTGACGCCACCAATGACACCGAAGACACGGGCCGGAAGAACTTCTTGAGTCTGCAGCGAACCAGAACTGTTGCAGGTTCAGGGAGAACCGGCGATTGTGCCCTATCCCGGCGCAGGCGCAGTTTGATCCAAGATCAACTTGTGCTTATACTGGCTTCTGCATGAAGCCCAGGAGAATAACACCTGAGGGATCTGAGACATCCAGAAACTCCAAACCTTCTGTATTCATTGATGGCTAACATGGTGCAACAATCTACTATTGCTATGAAGAGAAGATGAAATGGAAGGTGGTTATTGTTTGAAAGGGGAGCCCCCATGCATAAGAACATGAGATATCTGGCCTTGTAGCCTTTTGTAGATAGTATAGAGATGGTATATTTTGACGTACTGTACTTATTAGTGACATCAGGCCACCACACAAGTAGAAACATATTTTGGCCCGGTTGTAAGTCACATCTTTAGATGTAAGTTAAAACTTAAATTTGGGTTGTAATTCAAGTTGGTCTTAAGTAAATCCAGTTGTAACTCAAAGGTCCACTGTGATTTTTTTCCAGCAAATAGTGGTCTAGGGAAGAACAACCAGCCAACTATTGATAGGGCCATAGGTTGCCAAGCTATATGATGTATGATAAAGGGTAAAGGCTAGGACCTCTCATCAAGTCTCACCTGAGGTACTACTGATCATGAGAAAGGTGTCAGAAGACACAGTACATTGTAGTTAGTTTTTAGAAGGCTTCATAGATGCAGAACCCTGATATGCTGATATGAACCATGATAAATGAATGGTCTTGTCTAAAAAAATCACTTTGCTTTAAGGTCATGTATATGGCTGGATGCATGAGTACCATTAACCAGTGCACAAGCTGGAAAAACATGTCTGATGTATTTAGGCAAAATATAGGTCTTGGTCTATGATACTACATGTCACCTGCAGAGTTTGTGTAGAACCGGGGTCCGGAACCTTTTTGGCTGAGAGAGCCATGAACGGCACATATTTAAAAATGTAATTCCATGAGAGCCATACCTGTCATCGGAAGTGACGTTTTCGACCCCTGGTGTAGAATCTATGCCTCATACCTCAGCTACCTCTGCATTTCTCTTTTTGAACTCTAACATTCACTCTTTAAACTCAAAAAAGGAAGATTAAACCAACTTCTAGTATTCAAACCTTTACAGATATCTTTAAACCTAATTTTTTCTGGAGCTCATCTTTGCCATTTTTGCTATTTTTCAATCCTTTGGATTGGTCGTTTTTCATTCTCTTCGACGCCTTTCAGGATTCTAAAACAAACATTTTGGTCTTATCTTGAGTTAGTTTTATCTCAACCAATGCTATCGCAAGAGTCCACTGTAGCCGCATCTCCCATTTGTCAATTGGCAGCTTTTACTTTACAGATCAGACTTTTTACAGAAAGAAAAATAATCATTTAGGATTTCTGTCCATTCTTTTACATCATACAACATTTTCTGACTTGCTGCGTCTTTTTCTGTCTGTCCATCTATCCCTCCAAATGTTTGTTTATCATTTCATTTTGGTCTTTAGGGATGCTGATTGTGAGCTGAGTGTATATATGCAGCAAGCCACACAGCTCTGGATGAATCATCAAACCCAGGAGAAGGAGGAGAGGCCACACAAATGTCACACAGACCTTCCAGCATCTCAAGGAGAAAATAATGAAGAGCTCCTGCTCACAAACTGCCAGGTATATTCCAGAAATAGGTGAAATGTGTCAAAGCAAAAATCAGAAAGCACTTCTCGTTTTTCATTTCCATGGAGCAGAAACACTTGTCTCCCTGGCCGGCCTGGGAAGGAGCTGTCACTAACTGGCGATGAGTGATCAGCGCTGTTCTCACATTGGGCTCCCTGGGGCTATGGGAATGCTCACATCCAGTATTAGGAATCACCAGCTCACACAAACTTTACATGTGAAATATGACATGTGGGATGTTTACACTGCATGCTTTTCTTCTGAGCAGACTTTGTCACCAAACCAAGACAGACAAAAGAAGGAGGCGGTGGGACATGAAAGTGTCCATGATGATCTTATCAGGTGCCCTACAAAAATGGAAGAACTATTGCTGGCTGTGATGTCATCATTACTAGCTTGCAATGCATTTGTATGCTATGATTTTCATGTATTGACAGTAGCCAGTCTACTAAAGGTAAATACTTGCCAATATCTAGCACGATTATGGTTTACATATCCAAGGAAGGTACATTCTTTTCATCCAGTGATGATCTCTAATACTTTAATGCCAGGAATAAAGTTAGGAGAAAGTTGTGGAAAGCCATAAATATTCATGCAAAGGAGCTACCTTGAACTACCAGAGATGGCTCCATTCAGAGTAGGATGGCTTCCCCCTGCACAGTGTGGGCCGTCCCTGCCTATCCACGGCCTACCTGCTACTGTGCCAGTAGAGCATTTCCGCCGCACCGCCACCTATTCGGTGTCTACCCGCAGTGGGGAACTGCAACCAGCTGTGGCCCTCATCAGGCTGAGGTATTGTCCAAGGACCTCCCCTCCTCATATGCCATTAACTATTACCGTATTTTCCGGCATATAAGCCGACTTTTGAACACAGGAACATGTGTGCAAAAGTCGGGAGTCGTCTTATACGCCGGGTGCCGCCGTCAGAGGGGTGGAGGGGACACTTCTGCTCTAGGGGAGTCCGTAGGTCTGCTCCCTGGATCTGTGCTCCCTGCACTGCACGCTGGCTGACAGAAGCAAAGGGAGAGTTTTTCTTCATCCCCCTCACCCCCTCCTTCTCCTTCCTGATGTCTGTGAAAGTAACTGGCTGATACTGACAGCAAGTGTGCTCACTGGCATTATTGTGGCTGACATTGGTATTGCAGGGAGATTGAAATAAAAGCTATTTTATTGTCAAATGTATACATTTTATATCAGTTGGATAACCGCAGGGAAACATTAATAACTACTAATCCAAAAAAAAAGATTGGACTTCTATGGGTATTGGAGATCTGTGGGTTGAAAGTCAGAGTAGACATAAAAAGTTTATTTGGTGAGCGTTAGAAGAGGTGTAGCCAAGTATGACTAGAATATCCCAAACTCTATATTTTAAAAGTTGGGGGTTGTCTTATACACCCAGTCTTCTTATACGCCGGAAAATATGGTACTCTGGACATTAGTTTCTGTACTAAAGCTTGGTTGCTGCATACTGTTGGCCAGGTGTTGAGGACTTTCGAGCACCGCTTTTGCCTGTGTTTGGAGACCCAATTAGGGTCTCATTGTTAAAAGTTTGAGCATCAACAGCCACCTTTGTCTGGTTGATTCCTGTTTTTTTACAGCTTTGCATTGAGAGGTAAGACATCAGTGTCTGCAATAGTAGCCCAGAGCAGAAGAGATTGCAGTGCACTGCTCTGGGATCCTGTTGGTGCAAGGGGTAAGGTGAGTACATACCCCTAGTCCTAAAAGAGCATTGAACCCTCGCATTGTTGGGGTAGCTTTACTGCAAGGCTTTGATTAATAAGAACTGCTGCATATTTATGGCCAAAGATGTAAGTATGGATAATACCCACTTGCTAACTACAGTGATAATATTGTATTGGTGAATCTATTGGTCTAGTAATAGTCCTTGGCCCATGATTACATTACAACATGTTATAATCATTAAACTTCAACAACCTCTATTACTGTGCCCATAGAGGACACCAGTCAAAGAGAAGGGATGAAGCAGAGGAACTTCATATACCTATGAATTGGTGATATAGCCCAGTTTTCTGTCCGGTATCTTAAAAAATCCAATACCGACCGGCAATACAGAGATATAAATTCAAGTTGAGCACATACAAATGTATTCATGTTGTACATGTGGTGTTGTATCTATGGTGAAGAGGATGTTTTTAAATGTATTGTTTAATAAAGATGTTTTAATTTAACAATAATTTAATTTAATAATAATTTATTGCCATATAAAGTCCTACGGAATAGAGGTTGGTGGCACAGCCATTTGCCAGTCGCTTTTAGGATGTTTGCCCCATAGGGTTAACATGGAGACATCGTATCGGTATTGGATTTTTCAAGATACCAGATGGAAAACTGGGCTATATCACCTATGTGATACTAACTATAACGTTTATCAATTGGATGGGCGCTAAATATGATAGTGCCCGTTACCCAGCCCCTATATATTTTATTGCTGTAATTTCATACATAATCATTTTATTGCTGCAGAAACTGTAACTTCCTAGGCCGGCCATAGACCATAGGCGATGTGCAGCCGATTGACCACACATGATGACACCATCACGCATGACCAGTTATCCAAGAATTGGCACACACCCTTTGTGTGCCCCATATCAAAGCGTCTAGATAGCCATACAGGCTACAATCCACGCCCGACACTCGCCCGCAAATCAGATGCCCCTACCTGGACAGACCAACCAGAACTGCACTACAAGTTGGATAACCAAACATATATTCTTTAATAGGAGGTAACAGCAGGTTTTTCTGATACACATGTATCACTGGCGAGTGCAGAGAGGACAACTTGGAGTTTAGAAAACACATGTTCAGGTGAGCACAGCACAAGAGAACTCTATCATGTTGTTTAATAATGTCTGTACTTTTGTAACGTAACTGTTTCACAGTGATGAAATTCCATACATATGGCTGCCATATGAAGTAACATTCTTTTGTTCTGGCTTCTTTTTATTATTTTTCACACTGACAACAGGTGTTAATTTTTAACCATATGTTTAATGTGTTTTTCCAAGAAAAAAGTAAATTTACACATATATTACATATTGGAGCAGAGAAGAAAAAACGTTGAGTTGACGTATGGGAAACATATACAATACCTACACCTATGTAACTTTGGGGCTTGCTTAGTCACTTTGCCATGCCCATCTGTTTGGACCCATTCCTTGCTTTCTGGCCTATGTACCGAAAGAGGAGTTACCTCCTAGAATGCAGTATATCTGTCCTGGAGACACATATGTCAATGGAAAAGAAAATTGGGTGATATCTCCTGTGGGGACACCAAGAGCAATGGAGCTTCCTGGTCTCTGCTATCCTTCTCTAGTATTTTGATTTCTGTTATGAAAGATGGTGTAACTGATTTGCATTTTAGATACTTTTGAGTTGCTTAAAAGTTGACCTTGAGTTCCTTCTGTAAAGCATGAGTTGCTAGTTGAATTCACAATTACTTCTATAAAGAAATTCCTTGGACAAATGTCTTCTCGCTTCCTTTCTAGGTGACAACATTGTTAACTGTTATGATTCCAGAAACCCACAGATAGCAATAAAAAGTGACACATTATCTTATGTTAACTGTACTAGCAACATGACTGTAGAATGACTTAACCGTAATAAAATGTGACACAACACCACTTTTTTCTTTATTCATATATTATGAAAAAATATATATATATACAGGGAGTGCAGAATTATTAGGCAAGTGGTATTTTTGAGGAA
>CM070034.1:45579167-45590152 GCA_036250615.1 Ptychadena robeensis | reverse complement strand
GAGGATGATGTGGTCAAAATACTCATTTGCCTAATAATTCTGCACTCCCTGTATGATACAGGCCACAACTTAACAGCAAAATAACAATAAATAAAAATAAATTGTAAAATTTTACAGATATGGGTTCCTCCGACAGTGCCACCAATTTCAAACCCAGTACTACCACCAACTGTATCAACCACCAGCCCTTCCATAAACTAGCCCGACAGGGGGCTCCGTGTTTGGGCAGCCTCAGCTCAATATCAAATGTATACAATTTATGTCACTTGGATAACCACAGGGAAACATGATTAACTGTGAAAGGTTGCAGTTAGGGGTATGAAATTAGGAATATAAATTTATAATTAAAAAAAGATTGGACTTCTAAGGGTGTTGGAGATCTGGGGTTGAAATTTAGAGTAGGACAAATGTAAGGGTAAAATCTGACCAGAGAAAAGCACTGTGCGGCAGCTGGAATATGACTATGAAAGGGTGACATTCGGACTGCAGGTAGAGTCAGGGGTTAGTTACTAACCCAGAAAATGTCAGGGTCACACTACTGAGGTATTGTACTGTGAGAGTTACATGTGACCCAAAGCAAACTGGTGACCTTTGAATTGAGGCAACTAATCGGAGGATAAATCAGGAACAGGAAGGCCCATCTGCAGCAGAATCTACCATGCAGGAGGCTGACGCAGAAGGCAGTGAGGGAGACAGTGAGGAAGACCACCCTACATATGGGGTGAGTACCAAACACCACCTCCTGGTACTCATCTGAGGAGCTCACTAAAAAAGTATGTGCACCCCTGGCCATACATCAGTTGAGTGCACACTAATCTGCAAGTTATATTTGGACTTATTCTTGTTTCGGATGGTTCAGTCATTCACCCTGTTGGGCCTCGTCGTTAAATAAAATTTGTTGAAGCAGCACAGCCGCCATCGAATGCTTGACTCCTGAACCTTACACAAGTAAGCACAATTAGAGACCTATTATTTGTCAGAGGGCAAACGCACAAAATAAGCAGGGGTTCAAACACTTTTTTCCCCTCATACAGGTTTTTTTCTTTTTCTTTGCTGCTTCTCATTGTTGCTGATCTTCTATCTTCTGCAGTCTCTTAAGGCTATGTTGCCACATAGGCAATTAATTGCCTCACGCACACGATTGCTAACGTGATCAGGTGCGATTGACCTGACAATTTTCACCCCTAATAAAAAAAAAAATCCCCCCCAATTATAACAAAAAATCGGGCCTATAGAGAATAAATGGACGTGTTTTTTTTTTTAAAGCGTGTCCATTCATGTCTATGGGCGCGATCATAAAAAAGAATTGATCATGGCCCTCAGTTGAGTGGGGACAAGCCCATTCAACTGGATGGACGCGATCAATCGCGAGCACGAGGCGATTAATTGTCTATGTGGTAACATAGTCTAACAGCCAGCTATAGCTGCATTGCATTTTATGAAACTAGTTTTGTGAAAAAAACGGAGTGTACACTAAAGGGGGAAACACTGCTTCTCAATAAATTTATAGAAAAGCAGCATTGTCAGCCTCGGAACAGATTTTACAGAAAGCAATACAAAGCTTCATAAGATCTAACAATGGGGTAAGTTAACATACTTCTATAGAACTTGTTGCATACTCACCATGTCTTGCAATGGGGGCTTTGTGCCAAAGGCAAGTAGCATGGTAACTCTAGCAGCTGTAACACTGGCAAAGGCCCTGGCCTCCCACAGTAAGGTGGTTATACAGTGTTGTATAACATAATAACACTCACCATATAATATGACATTCAGAGGCGTCAGTGGGATTTTATAGTGCATCTCATGCTGCAACTCATAGGAGGGCAGCTGAATGAATAGACCACATGCAGCGTACAGCCACAGCAAGCAGCTCAATGAACATATTCCCAGCTTCACTTCTAAATGTTATACTTTCACATATCTCCTGTTTTTTCCTTCTAAAGTGTTTAATATATGTAGGTCTTTGCACACGCTAATTATCCATGACTCCTCCACAAAAAGAAACTAAAAATAGCCGGGAATGACATGGAAAGAACTGCAAATGTCAGGCACTAGTGAAAAGGTGCCATTTTCTAGCAGCTGGGAAGGGAAATGTGTTGAATGGTAACAGTTTTAATTGCTCACTGTTGATGTCATGCAGTTCCACATCTTTGAAATCCAACAGATCTGGCGCTTTCCTGTCAGAAAATTCATCTGGGGTGAAAGCTGTTGATTTAAATCTTATTGTTAGGCATTCCCCCCTTTCTTTGCCCTGGGAAAAAAAGGAAATAGAGACTATTTGTGTTGTTGGAAGATGCTGCGCCATCGAGTAAGTTAAAATGTAAAGTAGTTTATTCTAGATTTAAAGCAAGGCTTCCGCTCGCATAGGTTGAGTTGAAGGGGGTAAAGTGAAGCTGGCATATCACTCCCCATTATCATTACATTCCCCTTTATCTTTAATTTTGAATTGTGTATGAGCACATCATGAATCCCATCTCCTCCAGACGCTCATCATATGTGTCACAGATTTCACACACAGTGGTTATGACATGTGCAGGACACAGGGGAAGCTGAAGGAGCCTGGAGCTGAAAATAGTTGATGAGGAACTTTTAGAAAGTCACTTAAGTGCACTTCATTTACATATAGAAATATAGTTTAGCCTGCTGAAGGATGTTTCATTATGTTCAGACAGTTTTCCTTTTTAGAAACCCATGCTGACAGCACAACTGGGCCTTTATTTCATATGTTTAAAGGCATATTCCCCTCACTCTGATTAGACAGTCACTCTGCATTATCCTGCTGTCAGCAGCTATACAATGCTTATAAGTATATACTCCTATATATATTGGTTTTACTGCCAGGATCACAAGGTGATAGAATTATGTTACAGGGGGTTTGCTTTACTTATTTATGTAAACTACGTAGTATTACAAAAAACACATTGGTCCTAAACTGATATGTTGGCTTGTTTTAGCTATAAATTTATATTTAGTTATGCAGTCAGCAGCAATGATATCACCAAACTTTGTGAAATAAGAAAAGTGACACGAATTGGGAAGGCAAATGCATACAATCGTGGCTTGTCTGCCAATAATCCCCTCCCACCTTACAAATTTACCCTCATAAACCTCTTTATGAGGGCAACATTTTCTTAACTTTAAATTTAAAGTTAAGTATTGTGTAACAGTTCAAAATAATGATCTATATATGCAAATAAGGAACATTTGGGTGCAAGAGGTGGCATAGGATTATATGAAAAGTACACTTTTGATTTGAAATGTGGTATGGAATCAGACTGGTAGACATGTAGTATTTTTTAGATGTAGCCACTGCTCCATATATCTATGAAGACATAAGCAGGGAACACACAGCTCGATATAGGAGCCGTTCGAGGTTCCCGTCAGCAGAGGGATGACGTCATCTGCTGCCCGCTCTGCTTTGTCTCCAGCTCCGATGATGCTTTGCATGGAGACAAGGGATGTATGCAAAGCAATGGACATCGACCACGGTTTACGGTCATGTCCGAAATCCCTGTTTTCAAGTAGGAATGATGGTCCCGCTCAAAAAAAGGGATGGCTGCATTAGATATGGGCCAGATAGATGGCCACGAGCACGAACTGCGCTCGAAGTGGCCATCAATCTGGCCCATATCTATGAGTGTGTTCCCTGCTTAAGGGGTCCATTTCCACACTTGACACACTTCCTTGGCAGATAGGCCTGTAAATGTTTCCATTCCTTGTCACATGACAGGCATTCCCATTGCAATGTTGTCAGTGGATTTGTTTACTTGTATGCTATTTAAATGTAAATTCTAAGTTATTGGCAATATTGTATGACACATTAATCTTCTATAGAGGCCATATATAGCACCAGGATCCCCTACTGATCTGCACATTATGTAAATGGCCCTTTGGAGGTCCGATAATGTAACTCTTTGATATATGTGTTTACTTGCAGAATTAGCATGCCAGCCATTAATCTGGTGTAACCACATTCATTTTGTATTTTCCTATGTAAATAAAGTATGTTTGTGTATGAATATGTTAGGATAGACAGACAGACAGACAAAGATACGTGTATTCATGATGCGTTAAAGTTTTATTAAGATGCCCTTTAGAAGTGCAGAGAAAATGAAGCTGGAGATGTTCTGCTTGATAGAGCGGAAAATGTGATTTCAGCCCACCTCAGTGACTTCTGATGGGCTTGTGCCAGTGAGAGGACATCTGTTTACATGGAAAACAAAGCTTGTTACTCTCAGGGAAGAATTACCTGCAGCAAACCAAATTCCATCTATCATGAAAATAATAGCTTTATACACAAAACCTAAGCAAGTCCAACAAAGCTTCATGTACATTACAATGTTTACTAGTAAAGAATCACATAGTACAAATAAGCATATACTCACTTCTTTCATTGAGCATGTGTGTAAAGCAACTGTCACCACAACTGGGGCCAAAGATCCAAACTTTCTGTAAATGTTGAAGTTTGCTCACTCTACCTCAGGTAGACTGAAAATGGCCGGCCAGCATGATGTCACCACCCAATAGTCATGTGCATAAGACAGGATAGGGACGGTAAGCTTTGAGCCCGAGTTGCTTTAACATCAATTTAGAGCACTTATTTTCTTATATAAATTACTTAACATAAATACGTTAAGCAGCTGAAAATATTATGGCATAATTCACTCTAAACTTCTCAACAGAAGCACTGTACTCACACACAATGATTCATCTCTGCAGCTCAGCTTACCTGGCAGGGTCAATTTATGTGCTGGGTTTACAGGAAATGGGTTGAATACGATTTAAAAATTGCATTAAAATTAAATGATTATGTTCACTCTTACATTAGATGTCAATGATTACGTTTGTGTACTCTTTTGTCACAAAATTGTTTACACAAGTAAAAAATCTAATGAATAAATATAGCAGAAGTGTAATGTAATGTAATGTGTAAGCACTTTCTAAACAACTTTATTTGTAAAAGCTATGAAACCTCAAAAGATACACTACATTAAATTGTAGTGAACTGAAACTAAAGAGATTGAAAGGCTGAAAATTGAAACCAAGAATCAAAGTTTAAAGAAAACTTTGGTGTCCCCAGGTCTCTAGATGGTGAGACAATTGTACACATTACACTTGCTGCCAATACGTGGATCCAATAAACTAATATGGTAATTATAAAAAAATTCTTGAGGATACAGAGCAGAGCACTGAATGAAAAACACTTCATTTTTTAATGTTCACATTTCTTATATATAGGGTTAACTACCTGGTGTACACAAACAAAGAACACATTATAGTAAAAAATAAGTTAAACATATAAGGATCTTTTATAAAATAAAAAGTCCACTAGAATAAACAATAAACACAGTCTTTGAACAACTCACATTAGAGTTACACCTGGAACTTTTTCCTACTTTTTAGGTCTATATAGACATTCAAGTATAGACTCTGGGAGTCAGCGATCATTCCAAACAACTACAGGGATGTACAAAGAGAGGTTGTTCTGTTCTATGGAGAGGGGCAGCATAGTGAGCACATGGTCAGCTTCCCACTGGACCTTTGCCGGATTGCCGGATTGTTGAATGACAACTGTGCAGACCATAGATATTCACTTGGGTTGTTCTTGATAGAGTGCCTCTGGCAAATTTTATCTAGTGTCTGTACAAGGTGGAAGCAAGCCATACATCTTATATTCGATCGTGTTGTGCGATTTAACTTTCTGGGTGTTTAGCCCGAAATAACCCAAGCTAACTGCAGGCAAACCCACCTGTCCATTGACAGCCCCTGGCGATCCTCTTGATGATGTCATAAATGACAAATCAGAGGCGGGGTAGTCAAAGCCATTGACCTCCATGTAATGGAGGTGGAGTTGGTTTTTTTACAGCACATTCCTTGCGTCAACATTGCAGCTGGGAATGTGTTTGGGGGCCAAAGAAGAGCAGAAAATCATGGCGGATTTATTTATAAAGTGATATGGGCGAACCGCACAGGACGGTAAATATCAATTGCCAGTCTAACATCCATCCACCACACAGTGTAATAGATTGATTAATGGTGTGCATGCACCATAGTACAATTGCATAGAAATCTATAGAAATACTAAAAATTTTTATTGTTTTACGAAGATCGAGTGGAAATAATAATAGTCAACATCTTGCTGCTTAGAGCTTTAAGAGCATGTTGAGATGGGCCTCAATGAACAAATAAAATCATTGTCAGTGATCTTACCATAGTAAACAGTTCCCTATCTGTTTTCTATGCTTTTCTTTATGTTCATCATTTTATTGGCCTTTACCTTTAACCCCGGTTGTGTGAAAACATTCTTCTCTCTAAACTATAATGATCTGTAATATTCATGGATCAATAAAACAATCTTTTCTTGGTATGTCATCGTCATTAACACCCCCCCATTGGTATACAGATCATCTTAGTAGTATAATATATTACCCTGAAGGACATAATGTAATGCAATAGTATACTGCAGGGAGTATGCTCTAGTAAGATAGTCAGAATGTCCCTGTGATCAATATACAATTTGTATTCACAAATTCCAACATTAAATCAGTTGTTAATATTTCCTGGAAATTTGGCCATCTAACATAATCAGAATTTAGTAAATATCCATTGTCTCAGTCAAGCATAACAAGTGCTATCAGTTGTAACTTCTTTTATCCAGGCCTTGTATATGGTAGAGATTAGCTGGGTATGGCTATTATTATTATTATTTTATGATAAACCATATTTTTCATTGACAGTAGATTTCACACACATAAATATTATTAGGAGCATTGTTATGCCTTTAAAGTATTACTTCGTAAACTTTTTAAACTTTTATTAGATTAGAGACTTTGGCAGAAGCATAGATTCAGTTTTTGGTTTAAAATACATTTAAATGCACAACCACAGGTTTAAAATTGCTATGAAAGCGATTGGTGAGTCACTTTAGTCGCTTTAGTGCTCCTCCATTATCAGAGACAGTGGTGGTTTACATATGGGCAGTCCACCCATACTTGCCATATGTAAAACCACCCATCTCCTCCGTGCACTGACATCCGACTCCAGCTCAGTCAGTGCGAAGAGGGCAGGTTGGTCCATCTTCCTCACCACTTGCTCAGGGCGCCAGTCTCCCTAGGACCACCCCAGATCAGAAAGATTTCCAATCAAAGCTACAAGTAAGTGTTTGAACATCCATTGTTCAGGAATGGAGACCTGCATATAGATAGGAGATGGATGGAAATGATCTGCAGGAAATAGTTTGAATCATTGAAATAATGATGAAATAAATGTGAAAACAAGTGTTTTAATTAAGTACACCTCTACTTATAATAGAAGGGAAAAAAAGGCTGATGCCAGAGTAAATGTGTATATCTGCTGCTCTCTTTCTCGATCGCCCAAAACTACCTTGATTAAGGCAAATTTATCCAATTTAATCTTCCTCCCTTTTCCCTTGATGTGGGCATTGTAAATCCTGCGCATGTGCAATAGTATCCAGCAGAGTCTTGGGAAGGAAGCATCATTAAGTGAGTAATATGACCCTTCTCAAGTCTCCTTGCCACCAACCTGAAGGTCTTTAGGATATTATTAAAAATTGGCAACACGGTTAGTTTGTGCCATGCTGCACTTGTATAGTTTCTTCCACTGTCTTGTAGTCACTATGCAAAAGGTTAAAGCTGGTAAAATGCAAAGGATTGAGTTGCAACCACATCGTCTATGTCAATGTCAACACAGGGCAATGCAAAGACGTCGAGGCATTCCAATTTTAGCACTTGAAGTCAAACATGGATATTTAAACACAGTGGAGACTCTAGGCCTAAACCTTAGGACATGATCTATAGGGTGAGCAGCTGTAGAATATTCATGATGTATGTTTGAGTATGTATGTTAAAGTCATAGTTGTTTGATGACGTCATCACACAGACAAAGTTAAGGAACACAAGTGTCCACCAATAAACAACTTTTTTAGGTTCTCTTTAACATTAGCAGTCAAGACAATAAACAAAACAGGACATATTTAAATATATATGACTATGGTAGGGACATAAGATTGTCAGCTCATCTGAGTGCAATCGACTGGCGATCAATTACAGTGTGGTGACGTCCCCCGGGTCTCTCCTTTCACCAGCCGAAGAAGCAGCCAGCCTGCACGCCCCCTCCTGGCAGAGACGTGCTGGCCACGCCCCCTTTACACACATAGCAGCTAGATGATCACACAGTCCATTACATTAGATGGTGACTCACTGTCCCCATTCAATGTTATGGATTTCGACCAAGGTTTTCCAACATGTTGGAAACCGGTTTGGTCAAGTTCCTTTGAGCAGGATCCATTGATCCTGCTTGACGGAACCGTGGATGGCTGATGAAGAAAGATGAAGATGAAGATGAAGAAACAGCATATTAGAAGAATACATTTTTGGAAGAAAAGTTTTATATATATATATAAAATATTTATATATACAAAAATATATATCAGATAAATAAAATTCTTAAGTACATTATATGTACTAAATTATGCACTTTATGTGCAACAAGTTCCAACGTAATGGTCTATAGTGATCCTAATACATTCCATATTTTTTGTGGACCAAACATCCATACATCTATTCTGCAAATAATGCATTGTGTAGCAGCATAAATATTTTAGCACAAGTTTTATTTATTGTTGTTATTTTAAGATATTCTACGAGGATTACAATAAGAAGAAATTCATCATACATTTTCACAGTTAAATTGTCCCGATCATATCCTTAAGAAGCACAAATCAAGCTTGCATATTTATTTCTTTTATTACCTATAAGATTATCTTGTCTCTCTCCTCTAATGTGTTTGCTTTTCTCTCTACCTCTTTTTTTCATCTTCTAACTGGCCTGTAGGGACACATAATCCCAGCAAACCTGATTAAAATGGGATTTCCAGCATCTGACGTCAAAGGGAATCCTAACCTATTCATCACTGCAGTGTCTCCGTTGCTGGTGGCGCTCAGAATCCCAACGCCTTATGTCTGAGCATAGATACATCACTTCCAAGCTTCTGTACAGCTGTAGCAGGAGGGAGAACAGCAGGTGTAGGTGGTAGGGGGATAGTGTATAAAGCCAGATGACAAGCATAGAACAGACACTGTTTACACTGCACTGTCTGTACCATGAATAGTCCTACCTAGTAACCTGCCTGGCCTATCAAGTGTAGTAAAGGAGTCATTTTAACTAGCTTATGTCTGTGGCAAATAGCTATATAGGTTTGTATCTAACTTGAGCTGGCATTTTAGTTAACACAAGCTGGAATCAATATTTCGTTTATTTTCATTATTGAAGCATTACAAGGGAACCAATTCATAGCGCAAAAAAAAAAACTCTATTAATGGTATGACCAACTTTACTAGTTTTATTGGTTTTCTTTAGCTTAGATTATTGTGACAGTTTAACATTATTTTCTTTTACATTGCACAGTAAAGGAAAGTATTTAAGGGGGTGATAGGAATTGAAAAGTGAACACTTAGCACTGTAAACTGGACTTAAATATTGCTCAATATTGCTAGTCAACTCAGTCCCTAGTCTTGACCCTTAAATCAACCTCCAGCTCAGTAACGTCCAACAACTATATATCCCAGACATTTAGGTTAGTTAGGCTTTGTCTGCGTAAAAATGGACATGTAACATAAACCCATCCATGGCACGCAATGGAGGCATAGCCTTACTGTATGATGGAAAGCAGAAAGTTAATAAGTGCTCTTTTACATTATATGTGCTGTGTTGTGTACTGCATTGCACAGCAGAATGTGTGTATCTTCAGACACTGTGCCTTTCCAATATATCTATACTGAAAACAATCATGCTAGTGAAAAAACAAAACAGAAACCCATTACACACATTGCATATAGTGTGAAAGAGCCATCTTCTTCTTCTTCTTTTAATAAATGGCACTAGAAGTGTTAAACAAACAAAAACTTACCTGTAATTAATAAATTAAGAAGGTCCATCGCAGCATCATTTCTTGCTCTGTCTGATGATGTTGTGTTGGGGCAGGCCAAAAGAGCAGACAGAGAGCAGTGACAGCCGGAAAAGTACCTGATCTTGGCTCTGCATTGAAGTACCCATTGACATTTCTTTTCATTGAAAACCATTATAAACAGCTCCCTGAATCTTGGTAGATAAAAATGGAATCTCTCATATGATTCCAGAGAACAGCAGCTGCATTTACTTTCTGGGCTGCTGTCAGTTGGTAACAACTTTGTAACATTAACATTGTAACATTTTTAGGCAAGTAACAGTAAACCCCTCCGGGAAGATCTCATGTCACATTCCTTGGGCGGTTGCTCTTACATCTTACACCTCTTACACCAGGCAGTTAACAATCATGGCACTAGCTCAGAGGTGAGGCAAACTTTTATTTTATATATATATATATTGTAGATGATCCCAAGGGTGGATCCTGGATGAGAAGTATATCTCCCCATATTATAGGCTGTGGTCCTGACCGTATTCCGTGTAAGGAGTCCGGGAAAATATATGGGCCAAATACCATGGTTGTCATTTGTTTCGTTTTTTCGGGTCCCGGGCTCTGGAGTGGGAGGGAAGGAACTGGGTGGGTCTTTCTACTCCACCTGGGGTACACTCTAGGGTTTGATGGTGATTTTCAGCCACACAGGAAGGCTAGTTGAAAAAGCTCTGATGTCAGAGAGGGGGTGGACTAGAGGAGCTGAGGTCAGTTGTGAAACCTGAGTGTGTCGAGCCTAACTCTCTATCTCTATAGTTTTCATTTGGAAAGCCTGGGAGGGCTTGCAGGTCTGTCTGCCTGAGTGTCATGAGTGAGCTGTAACCATTGACCCCAACAGATATGTGTTTTGAATACTGCATGCAATAAGATTGCTTCATATGCTGCAAGATTTCATTTTGTGTTTTCTGGTGAAATAAACTTGAATTTTTTGTTTATCATACGGCTGTGCTGGTGATCCCTTCCCCTGAACTTTACAATATATATATATATAATTTATTTTTTTTAGTTACTGA
>CM070034.1:45559345-45572963 GCA_036250615.1 Ptychadena robeensis | reverse complement strand
AATACATAGTGATTGGAAGGTTTAGAAAGGTCCTCATATTACATGGTTTTGGTAGAACTTGCATGGTAAGATTGTGAATTTGCGCATACACAGGCCAATTCGTGTTCAATTCAAGAAGCGGTTGAGCTCAGCGCAATTACATCATTGAGCTACGCTCAAGCTTCCTGGATATTAAAATGCAGCACATCTGCGTCATCGATCTCAGCTGATTCTTTGGATGGGGATTCTCAGTCACCATCCAAGGTAAGAGAAATCAAACAGAGTTTTCCAACATGTAGGTTCCCTGTTCAACCAAGTGAGATTGATTGATCCTGCTGGGAAGCTGGATGGCTAAAATGTTTAATAAATTCAAGCTCAATCCAGCGCAAACAACACTCCTGGTTGGGCTTGAATCTATAAAAAATTGAGCCATGTATGCCTAGCTTAAGGCTATGTTTCCACGGCATCCCTGAGTCCACCAAGGTCTCTCTGTCTAATGCATCTATGATGCGTGAGGACATCTGTGGACATTCTGTAAGGCATGCGTTACAGAAAGAGGGACCTTCCGGCCCTTACATCTGCTCCTTCGCGGTCCCAGACGTGATGATTGCGAAAGACTAGTGATGTTTGGTAAGTCAATTTTAATTTAATTAAATTTTTTTATTAAGGGAAGACAATTTATTGTCTATGGGTACATCAGCGCACCTATGCTTGCGCTGGGCACCGCTGCGTTAAGGTCGACGGTCGATGTTGATTTTTGAGGGCAACAAAGCTCAATGCATTACACTAACGCATGTGAAAGCATGCTAATTGATTGTAATGTCATGCATAGTGGAAACATAGCCTGAGGTTTATGGGGGCCTTAAAGTTTGCTATACACGGGTCAACTTTTGAGTTCAGTTGAGCAGTAAAATCAATTATAAATTGAGACATTTGAAAAATTTATTCCTTTCTTTTGCATTAAAATTTATGGAAATTGAGCATAAAACTGAAAGAGTTAATCTGTCACATTGGAAAAGTGGGATCATTTAAAAGAGTTTTTTGTTCTGTTATTGAGATCTCCCTTTATTTTTTACCACCAGATACAACAAGAAGTAAAGGACCCCATACACCTTACAATCTTACCATACAATTTCAACTTTTGTTCTACCAAAACCATGTGATATGAGGACCTGTCTAATCCTTCCAATCACTATGTCATCTATCAGGGAGGACCCGGCACTACAAAGTGGTTGGTAGATCTAATGGAAATTGTATGGAGTGATCTAAAGGTGTATGTGGGGCTTTAGAGAATGTCTCCATAAGAGAGGGAAGTGTATTTCTTGGACACTTGTCACTGCAACAAGTTGGAAGATTTCCATGCAGGGATATAGACAGTAAATAAAATGACATGGGTGCTTACTCGTCAGATGCAGAAGCATTTGGATAAACTATAGAGCCAATACTTCATGGCTCATAGGAGCAGGAAAGGCTTGGTGGCAGAAGAGAGGTTAAGCATCACTGAACAATGGAGAGTAGATAGCTCGGTTTATCTGAAGAGTGGAAAATAACCATGACAACTACATGCGGTTTATGTAAAAAGAACTAAACGCACAAAATAGTCTAAATTATAACTGCCATGATACCAAGAACATCAATTACCGCTACATCCGGAGCTTTATAAACGCATTCATTTGTGAGAGATGAATGATAGTTTTAAGTGTTTTGAAACCAAAGGTAGAGCAGAAATGATTACCTGAACTAAAACAATGCACCGAGAGCGTTTTATTTTAAGCTTTGAATTCCAACAGCAGGAGGACCATTGTCCCATAAAAACCTTTGCTCCCCCATTTGTTACCGAGTTCTCCAGGCTCTGTCGCCATGACAACTGCCAGAAAACTTGGAAGCTAAAGGGAGTAAATCAGTCATCATTCCAGTGATATGCTACTGCCGCCTCATGTTTGCTGGAACTGATTAAAAGGCTCTTTACCTGATAGCGCATGTTTAACCTCATTGCCAGCAAGAGGAATAGCAGCCCCAGTCATTTGAACATTCACAACGGGCTCCCTGGTGCTTAATCCCCAAAGCTAGGCCAGCCAGGGAACATATATGCATACGCTATATAGGAAGAATGCCATCTCCTGGTATCATGAATGCAAAGAGTACAAAAACGCACACTTTTTATCCATTTCAAGTTAACCAACAGGGTCAATTTAGTGACGGTTGACTCTAGAGCAGAGATAATTGGCAAAGCCCTATGACACTTCTCAACCTTACAAGACCTGAAATATATTTTGTGATAATTTTATCCCAGCTCTGTAGAAATTCTGTGATATGCTGAGTAAGAAAAAACAACTTCTTAAATCTTAAAACAATGCCATGGCAATAAATCAATATAATTCATCATGTAGCTGAAATGTTCACTGAAGTCTCTGATTGTGAGGATATATATGATGGAAGGATTACCATGGCAACAGCACGTTTCCCGAGCCCATGACAACAGGAACTGTTACAGTTACTAGTAACATTGATTAAAAATTGACTCTATAAATACTTTCATATAAAACCAAATGACCGGGATCTGTCAACACTTTACATCTTACATGTATCTTTTAAATGGGTTAGATTTACTTTCATATACCACTAATAATACTTTACAACCTTGGTAAACATTGTATTCTTAGATAGGATATATTGTTTTTAAGCAGAATGGAAACATTTGGAAATGAAAAAGATATCTCAAGGTGAATATCATGTAGTGTAACTGTTTATTCACTGGGGTATCAATAAAATAAATCAACAAGTGTCAGCTCCTTATAATAACAACAAAACATCAACAAGTCAACCTACCAACAGCTGTCCTTCAAGTACTAAAACAATTAGGTTTTCATGGTACATTCGAACATTTGAACACTGAAGTGTTGGTTATAAGTGGTCACATTTTCACCCCAGGTTTTTGAGAGCCTGGTCCTTGTGGATTGTACATCTTCGCTCCGAAGGATTTTCCCATTATCTTTTCTTCTTGCCCCCCTCGACTTGATATCCTTCCTTTCTTTCCCCTTCTTTGTTCCCTACTCTGATTTTTTTTGGTCTGCTCTTTCTCTTTTCTTTCCTCTCTTTTTCTTTTATTTCAGTAATTATTGTATCTACAGTTTGTTTTTGAGGCATATTGCCTTGACATGTTTTTTTGGTATTTGAATATGCTCGTTGTTTACATTTTGTATTTTAAAATGTAATATAAATGATTGTAACATACCAGTAAGTGATTACATTTGTAAGAAAAAAATGTAGCTAGTTAATACAACAGACACATTGAATCCCAAGGTAATGATAGATCATCAAGATGTTAAAGCCTTACTTGTGGCTGTTCACTATTCTCTCTTGTTGCTGACTACTGGTGGGCCACTATATCTACCATGAAAGCACATGTTTGCTCATGTGACACCATGTGGCTTCTTTTCACCTACCTCCACCAGGGTGACTTTGGTCAATGATGCTGGGTATTATTCACCCAAGAAGACAAGCAAGGTCTGCAATGCAGAGGAGGTGAGTATTGCAAGTTCTACACTTTACATTTGTCAAAAAGTGGAGTTTAACTTCAACACAAAGATCAGAATGATATCTAAAATAAAGCAAATCTAATAGTACTTACAGTAACATGTTGGTTCTTGGAGATTTTCCACCTCACTTGTGTTGGCTAGTTTCAGAAAAAAGTCCTCATCATGGGGTCAACCCCAATAAGGCTAGGTCTCCACCACATTTTCCCTCCGCATTCGGCAAACATGCTGATCACAGGGAAAAGCACCACAGCAGCACTACCCATTAAAAGTAATGGACACACATTTCTGATGAGAATCAATGGGTGCATCCTGTTAACGTGCACACGGCCACATATATTCACGGATCAAATCGGGGAACATGTACTGTATATGATACTAATGCAACCCTCACAGTGTTAATCAATGCTATCAGCTACAAAATACTGCTACTTCCATCCAAAATTTCCAGGAGGACCTTAGGCTCTATTTCCAAGGCGTCTGATACCATACATTTTTGGTGCATTTAAAAAAAAAATTCTGAAAACATGGTATCGTATGTAGAGGTAATACAGCCCTAAGAAGACCAATGGTCTTTTGCCACCACCCCAAACAAATAACCTATTAGTAGAAATGGTCACGAAATCTCGAAATACCAAAAACTACATGTGCTCCAGTAAAAGTTAAATTTTTGTAATGTTCCCACAACATTGGTTTAGTGATGGTACCATGTTCCAGGGCTTTGCAATGAATTCAACTAGTCACAAATTCATGAACATTTCTCAATCATATCTGTGAAGTCTTGACCGTGACCTGGAAAATGCAGTCCAACTATTTTCATTATGGCCAGTACTGGTTCTGCTCCAATCATTCAATCTGACCATAGGGGAAACCTTTAAGCTAGCCACACACGGCTCGATGATGTAACAGATTAGAGGAACATCAGGCGCCGTGCGTGCTCACAGCTCCTGATTCTCCTCTAATCTGTTTCTTCATCTGAGCCATCAACGGTTCCTTCGAGCAGGGTTTAACTCGACCAAACAGTTTTCCAACATGTTGGAAAACCTTGGTCGAAATCCATTACATTGAATCTGGGACAGTGTTGTCCCCATCCAATGTAGTGGACAGGCTCAGAGCTGAGCCGGGCACACAGGCAGCTAAGCTGCACACACAAGTTGTGTGTTCATCTAACTGCTCTCTGTGTGTGAAGGTGGAGTGGCCAGGACGGACCCTGCTTTGCCAGAAGAGGAGGGGGCTGGCTGGGTGCTTTACAGAGTCGGAGAAGCTGTCTGCTTCTGAGGCTGTGGAGAGACCCGGTGGCCTGGGAAACCGGGTCCCCATCGTACAGTAATTGATGTGCACATTGATTACCGTCCGCAATCAATTGATCACCGATCGATTGCACGGGAATCTACCCATGTGTGGCCAGCATTACACAGAACAGATATGCAGAAAAGAACTTCTGACTTTCCCACGTTGGCATTGCTGTTCCAGTATCATGAAAATATTGAAGGCAGTGGGCCTTTTGAGTAAGGCAAGGATAAAATACAGCATGTAAAAGGTAGCAGCATCCCAGCTCATTATGTGCAGTACTTTAATCAAGACCATCTTCCTGTTTCTCCAATCAAGGAAACCAAAGATCAGTGCCTAAAGACTAGGGAAGCATCAGCAAAAATATAGCCCCGGTACTAAATATGCTACTTTGATGGTTTACTTTTCCACATTCCTTGTCAAATTACTAGCTGGACAAAGCTTGTCTGCTGCTGGTGTGGTCCTCAGCAGGCACAACAATCCATTATACTGTGAGTTATAAAGCAAAAATGAAATCCATCTAAAATGACAGCTACAAACTTTGGATGCTGGAATTTCAAACTTCATTAAAGGGACATCTGATAGCTCAGACAATAGAAAGAAGTGGCTGATCTTGTATAATCCTACTTGTGATATCGTGAGACAGCTCCCCCCTTAACCATTTTTATTCTCGTTTTTGCATGGTTGAATCTCTTTGTGGTCAAAGCTCTGCTTCTGATGTGTATTTCCTTAGCCTATAGCAGAGTTTGTCAAATTATTGTTAGTAAATTTGGCTTGATGAGGACAGTACTAATTTAGTGCACATCCATGCTGTTCAGCTTCAGGCCAAGTATACTTATTTTGTCCATGCTTTATGTTGCATGTGTTTATTTAAACTGAATATACATCCCTTCTATGAATCTGGAGAACATATTATTTTCTGTCTAACTGAAAAATATTATGTGATGTTATTGGCACATATAGAGTATGTTTGTGCCAAAAAATCTTATCACATTTTCCAACACTGTTGTGCAATTAGACCCGTTCAAATAAGACATTTGCAGCATCTGTCACATACATTTTCTTCCAGAGTTTCCCGTGATAAAATTGTTATTGTTAAACTAAAGACTTTATCGTTTTCTTTAAATTAAATGTGCAGAAATTGTGTAGAAAAAGAAATGTACATGAGCCAACTGAAGTTCCAATAACAGAACATCTGAAAAGTTCTTATAAGTTGCAAGATCCTGAAAATGAGATCAGAAGGGGAATCTTCCTGTCAAGGAAATCCAACGGTGATAAACGTCTGACAGATGGGAGGAGAAGTGGGAAGCATAGTTCGGGGGAAATTCAGGGGGGAGAATGAGAGAAATATCTTTTCTTTCATCCCTCCCCGATACACATATCCCACAATACACACATCAGAAGTTAGGGCTAGTTTCCACATACGTTGGGACCCTCTCTGCTAAGTGTATATGCTTAGCGGGAGTCCCGACGTAGCACATTGATATTGCCTGCTCGGCGGATCATCTGTTTACACATCTGCCGGTGCAGAGGCTTAACGTACTCGACCACATTGAGCCTTGCATCGGCGGAGAGGCTCGGCACCGTGAAGACAGATCCTCAGCAGGTAAGTCTATCTGCTATGTTGCTTAGCGGAGAGGGTCCCGACGTATGTAGAAACAAACCCTAATGATTGTATTTGTAAAGCCGGCCGTACATGGGTTGATTTTTCGCTCGATTCCCAAAAGATTGACTGAAGCGTGTGTTCATGCAATCGATTGTTCAGGAATCGACGGCTGCCCACCTTGAGTGATCGACCAGGATCACTTAAGTTATCAATCGAACAGTGATCTGTGGATGGATGGAGACCCTCGGGTTCCACCGCGAAGTGGTGTGCACTGTGATCGATGTATGATCAATCGTCGATTTTGGGATCGCATGTTACCATACAGCGATCGTAGGGGGAATTGCAACGTGTATGGCTAGCTTAAGAGGTACTTTAATAAGAGTTTAGAGAGAGGGAGATGTGGAGACAACTAGGACAGCCATGAGCCAAGGCCTTTAGGAAACATGTGCTATGGGAGTTGTGAAAGATACAGTTGTGTTCAAAATTATTCAACCCCCACTGAAATTGAGTGTTTTGGCCATTTTGGCATTGATTTTGATCATTTCAGTCATCTTGTTTACAATTAAATCAGAGGCACTTGTAAGTCAGACAAGTATAACATTAATAATGAAATAACCACAAATGTCTTTTCTGTGCTCACATCATTATCAGTTTTATTCAACCCCCAAGTGACATTCATTCTTAGTACTTAGTACAACATGCTTTTCCAGTTATAACAGCTTTTAAACGTGAAGCATAGCTTGACACAAGTGTCTTGCAACGATCTACGGGTATCTTAGCCCATTCTTCATGGGCAAAAGCCTCCAGTTCAGTCACATTCTTAGGCTTGTTCGCTGCAACTGCTTTCTTCAAGTCCCACTAGAGGTTCTCAATCGGATTTAAGTCTGGTGACTGCGATGGCCACTCCAAAATGTTCCAGCCTTTAATCTGCAACCATGCTCTAGTGGACTTGGAGGTACGGTATGCATGGGATCATACTCCTGTTGAAAGGTCCAGCGTCTCCCAAGCCTCAGGTTTGTAAAAGACTGCAACACATTTCCTTCCAATATCTCCTGGTACCTGCTCGGCGGATGCTGTGTTTTTTTTACCTGCTCGGCGGATGCTGTGTTTACACATTACATCGGCGGAACGGCTCACACAGTGAAGACCTAGCATCCACCGAGCAAGTAATACGCTTAGTGAAGGGGGTCCCGATGTATGTGGAAACATAGACTTAGGCAGATCTTACAATTAGCTGTAGCTTTAACTGATTGAATCATTCAGCTTTTAAACCTAGTTGCAATGGAAACCACCCCTTGCAATGCACACTTTTTACTACAAGATGGCATCAATCTTCAATGTTCATAGTGCTTTCCTGCATGGATCTGACAGCTCCTCCTGCCTTCTGTCATCTGCATCAGCACCAGTCCATGATCTGGGGGTTAGGGACATCTCCTCTAAAACAAACAGTAAGATTTATATACTCGCATAGTGTCACTTCTTCAGTCCATTATGAATGCTGCTGCTAGAATCATTTACTCCTCTAACTTGCTCCTCATCTGCTGCTCCTCTCTGCAAATCTCTACACTGGCTTCCAATTGTCCAGAGAATCAAATTCAAACTGCTGTGCCTTTCCTTAAAAGCACTCCACACCTCTTGTCCCACTTACATCTCCAACCTTGTACATAAATATACCCCCAACCGCCCCCTCTGCTCCTCCATTGACCTACTAATGACATCCTCACTCATAACCTCATCACACATGCGGCTTCAAGACTTCTCTACTGCCTCTCCTACCCTCTGAAACTCTCTCCCTCGCCCCATTAGACTTGCTCAAATATTTAGCACCTCTAAAAATCCCTGAAAACCCACCTTTTCTGTCTGGCTTACCCATCTTCATTCCTAACATCCCCACCATGCCAGCCCCATCCCCCCCTACCTATTGTATACCTTGTTCCCCAACCTATTAGATTGTAAGCCCGATCGGGCAAGGTCCTCTACTCCTCCTGTGTCATAACCTGTATTTGTGTGTTATCTTATGTGGCATCTCCACTATAATGCTGCATAATATGTATAAAATATACATACATATATAGATATGTATATATATATATATATATATAAATAAAAGATAATAATAATAGTATTGGAATGTCCTTTGCCTTAGCTGTGTTGGTTTTATTAACATGCAATCATGAAAACAAACATAGTCATCTTGTGAGTGGCATCTAGCCAACAGCTATGACCTTTTTCTTCATGCCCAGTCTTGTTAGACTGGTGCTGATGTTAAAGAGAAAAACATTTCCACAAATGACATCCTCTCCCAAAAGTTCAAGCAATCTCCAAAACATTTTAGAAAGTATTTATCTTTAAGGGAGCAGAGCATGTAAACATGCTGTAGCATTGGATCTCTTTCCAAGACGCATGATTTATAGTGTGGCTTGTGGCTGAAACCTTGGATGGCTGATGCACATCCAAGCAAAGTTGGTGTAAGATCCGATTCAAAGCTCATTCCTATTGACCAGGGAGAGAATTGTTGTGCAACTGGAAATTCTCCTTCGGCAGATCTACGATATCTACCTCTTCTTCCATCTAAGAAACCTGGTAAGTGCCACATTGGCCAAACTTTTTCTATATATGGAAGTGTAAGATTCATAAATCAACACAACAAGAAGCGGCTGTAACAATAACGCTGGTCCCCATCCAAAGTAATGTGATAGCCCAGGTATTTACCAACATGTTGGATCACCTGGTTGATCTGTCCAGGTGGGTGCACCCGATTTGCAGCCATATGAATGGCGGGAATGCGCATGGAGGACATTCAGCAGCAAAGATTGATCAGTTCTGTAGGCAAACAAACAGAAAGTGCTCTGAGCACTTTAGGAATCTGTCTGGCTTATTAATCCAGTCAGTTGGATCATATTCAACACATTTGAAGTAAATTTGGATGATATGGACAGATCGACCAGGATCGCACCGCAAGTCAGAACGGTGATCTGACATGTCGGTAAATCCCTGGCAGATCAGATTACTTTGGATAGGGACCCCATGCGAAGTAATGTACCGCACATAAAGGGTGCCCGCCTATCCTCTAACCGACCGGCTGCAGCGTGATGACGCCATCCTCAATTGGCCACTAGAGAATCGTGCAGGAATCGTACCATTTATGGCTACCTAAAGATTGAATACAAATACAACCACAGTTATCTCTGCCCCCAATTAATTATTTCACCAATTATGTTGGTCCAAACATCCTTAGTTCTCCCTCCTACTTCATTTGCCCATATAGAAACAAGTCATTCCAATGCATCCGGGCCCCCTCAGGGTCCAATGCCCCATCCAAACCCGAAACGTCTATTCTGTAGGGTCTGGGTATTGGAGGCAAGAACTTGTAAACACCTACTATTAATATATAAAATCAAGGTGTTGCAAATTCCCAGTGAAAACCCAGGCCTCAGCTTGCTAAAATGTTGTAGCTCTGATTCGTGAAGGGTTGAGAAGAAGCCCTTTACTGACACATTGAGTCTGTCTTTGTGCATGAGGCATGCCCCTAGTTAAAGGCAAGGAGCCTTCTGGAACCTTTATAAATACCAGCTGGTTGGAGCGGGACTGGCCGGATCTGACAATGGGCAGAGTTTAGAGAAGCCTGTGGTGTCAGTCTCCCTTGACTGCCACTTAGGGGTGCCTGATAATTTATCAGGGATCGGAAAATGAGTAAGTGGGCTTCATGGTTATAGCACTATGCCTACTAAGCTTGGTCTTTTGACAAGTCCGATGAAATGTTTCACCTGAAATGCCAGCCCTGTATATCACAGGGTTCTAATTTATATATTACTTGACCCGCCTTTAGTTTGTCAGTTTTTCCACGTTTTGTTTACAATTAAACCCTTACCTGAGTAAAACGCATTAGCAGCAATAAAGCTGATGTGTATGCTGTTTTCATGTGTGCATTAAAAAGCTTGGTTTTATCTGCGTGGGGTATTTCTATTGTTTAAGTATGCCATGTTTGTGACAAGTTTGCTTCTTGGCCAGTTCTATCACTACTTTATTAACACATTTAGGCTAAATTTACATAAGAACAGATGTAGTGTTTCTATGTTTTCTTGGCTGATAGCCCATCCTAAAAGAGGTGTCTCCATCCCCAAGGGGTAATATAATCTAAATTTTAGGAGGGGCCTAAGTAGTCTTGCCTGGAGAAGGATACAGCCTGCCAGCCTGGGGTTCATCTTCTCCTGCCAGAACCCCATGGGACAGGCCTGAGGCCTGGGGTATGCAGGATCATCCGGCAGCAATGTGAGTAGCTTGTTCCCCTATTGGGCTGGGGTATTTAATGGACTGTTACTCTTCATTCTATTGCCCTGGGAATCTCAAGTCCTTGGCGGATAGCAAGACACCTCCTGAGATATTGGGCTGCAGCATTCATTTTTACTGTTTGTAACTGAATATTTCTCTAAAGAACTAACCCTTTCTCTGGGAACAGAGAAAGTGCTACATGTGTAACATATCTTCCCTTCAGTAAAGTAGCCCCCAGTTGATCAGCAACTAGTGTGTGGACATTCTTTATTTTTGCATAAGAACTGTGTACTATCAACCAACTTATCACCAACGGAACTGTGTGAAGCAGAGCCTGCAGACTACCTGTCTGGACCAGGGTGCCTGTCTTCCACAGTAAGCCGCGCCAGTGTCCTCTTCCATACGCAGGCCTACTATGATGGCTGCCCACTAAAGAAAAAGAGGAGAAAGCACGCCCAGCGCAGCACCTGGTGACCTAGGTCACATATCCCCCAGGGTCCCCACTCAGACAGGCGCCAAGCAGTCAGCCCTTCTCCACTCCTCTACACAACTCTTCCCAAATACCGCAACTGACCAACAGACACAACATTAGACCTTAGCCAGTCTGTTTTTGGGCCACTCAGTTTTCTAGGTAAAAGAAAAGTGGTTAGTTGGGCGGTTAGTAGGAAGCTTGATAAGGAGCAGGAAACAGAAACAGATTTTTTTTGGATTTTCACCCACCCTCCATCCCTGGTAATGTTGGAATGGGTTATAATTGGTTATAAAATAATGTTTTTTTCTTATTTGTTCGTTGTCACAACACAGGAAATCAAAGTTTGAAGGGTTCTTGTGATGTGTCGGGTTAAGAAGGAAAGTCACAAAATACTGTTGGAAATGTTATTTAAGGCGGGGCTTAAGAGCTTTATTATGGTTATAGTAATTTTATAAGGTACCCATTAAGTTGGTTAACAAAAGTTAGTGGAAGGAAGTATGAAATGTGGTGACACTGTTGGGGGAGCCCCTTTAATTGTTATTTCTGTATAAAGGCTGTGGGCAAGTTTATAACTTTAAAATTTATATCCAAATTTTTCCAATTTTATGGTCTCTCATTATTTGTGTGCATGGGGTGTTTAATTTTTCAAGGGACAACTGGCTCAGTCCTCCAGGAGTCATGAATCGACTGCCCTCATTGCTGAGAGTGTATCCCTATTAGACTCCCCCCTAACCAACAAAGACCTTGAGGCAGCTGCCACCACCTTTTCTAACCATAAGGCCAAATGAGCCGATGGTTTACCCATCGAGATATACAAGAAGTATTCTCATATTCTTTTCCCACGCCTCCTCTGAACCCTGAATGGGGCTTTTGAGGATCAGAGGCTGCCCCCCCCCCCCCTCTATGAACACAACCAATGTTGTCTTGATCCCTAAAACTGGGAAATATGTGCTGGAACCTGAATTTTAACATTTTAGCTAAAGCCTTGGCTATGCACCTTTTGATATCCTGATTTGTCTGCCTCCATTGATCTGTGTAGACTCTATCGGAGATCCCCACTAACACATGTAGACAACCTGTACATGTACTTATAAAAAAATAACTATTTGACCTCTAACCTCTGACTTCTCACCATTCTCACTAAACACTTATCCATTGTCTTTGTTACAGCTAATGTCATTTCTCAAGACTTTGCTGTGACATATCCACCTTCTTTGACTATCTCTTATTACTATTTTTATCTATTTTTCTAGGCTTCATTCAAATGTCTTCCTCCTTATCTGCACTGACTCATTCTTCCTCCCACAAACCCAATTAAAATGCAGACAGCTCCTAAAAATAATTTTCCATATACCCTTATATGTACATGTACGTCCTATTTATGCAATTAACCCAATAAGCAGGAAAGCAGATCATCTTGTGTTTCCCTCGGCAGATTGTTACAGGTTGAAATAAAGTGAAATCATCTCGAGATGCAGCATTCCTACACACACACAGATTGGACACCTCCTTCTATATCATCAACGTTGATGGGGATCCTCGCTTCGTTACTGCAGTGGTGATCCCGCCTCTTTAGCTAGAGATTTGTGTGGGAGCGGGGATGGCACATCTCTGACATTAATAACATCTCCTCTGGGCAGCCTGGAGAGGTAGACTTCCACCTACGCAAGACGTCCCAAGGGAAACCCACGCTGCAAATAAAACAGGCTGCATGAGATTTCAGTCCAATCAAAACTCACAGAGAAAAAGAGGGCGAGATAGGATATTAGTGCGTGGAGTTTCCGCACGCCTGTCAGGAGCTAATATAAAATGAAGAAAACATAAGTTCTGCACTTAACATTGAGCAGTCAGGGAGCATCCATACTGGCAATAACAAATGCAGGCCCCACCGATGCATCTCTCAGTCTGCAGCAAGCAGATCCATGGAAGATGATGATTATGTGTTACCGCACCTTGCACATTGCTCTTCCACTTACTCAATTAGCTTGGCTCCAGTAGTTTTCTGTGCCGAATCCCTTTACAACACATGTGTTTGTTTGTGTGGATACACGTCCATGCCCTTCATGCAGTTAAGCTGTGTATTCCTAATGATTTGGATCTTGTATTATAGACAAAGTTAGTGTAGCAGGGTGCCATAGAATATGGCTTCAGGGTGTGTATTGTATGCCCTGTCCTCCCCTGGGAATTAAACAGTTAAGAGTTGTTTGTGTTATGTTGTTTTGCATTTGGAAAGGTCAGGAAGATTCTGGCACCTGCTAGAATCTTCTCAGTGATGTAATATGCCAGCCCACGTGGGAGTTGCCAGCCCTAAAGTGTATATAAATGTCCCCCTCAGCGGGGTGGGGTCTTCTGGGAAAGCTATGTCTGCAGATGGGTCCTCTGCCCCCAGGCTTTAGTCAGCCTGTCCCATTAGGCGATCAGAAATCCAGCAGCCCAGGCTACTGGATTTGTGATCGCCTAATG
>CM070034.1:45488676-45524731 GCA_036250615.1 Ptychadena robeensis | reverse complement strand
GCAATTCCCAACATGACCCAGATCTGCATGATTTTACTTCTATTATTGTATTTTTTTTTATCTTACCATGATGATAACTCACTGAGTTGCTGAACACAGCATAGTATATATACATGTAAATGGATAGCAAGACACTTTCAAATATATGTAACCAAATCTCCCATCTTGTACACACCCTGGAGCGCCTTTACAGTTTTATCTCCCTCTTCTCACTTCACCAGCATTGTAAATGATGTGTATCTATATCGTGATTAATGTTAATCTTTAAACTTTATTTGACTTTTTACCAGTCTACTTAAAGTGGATCAGACTTTCAAACTATGGCTTCTGATAACCTATGAAGGTGTGATCAATGTAAAATAACATTATGCTGAATATTTTAATAAAGCAAATTTTCCATTTCCTACCATTAAAACCCCATTAATGGCATCAGCATGTAATTTACATTTACTGGCACTGGAACAGGGATCACAATGAAAGCTCATGCTCCTGGGGGGACTATGAAGTCCAGCATGGCATATGACTATGCCAGTCTCATCACACTCCTGCCCCTGCCATCACACTACTGCTAGCCGTGTTGTGCTGCGGTCCTTACCAGCAACAGAAGCATTAGAGCTAACCCAAATTAGCCGGTTGCCAATAAACCAAACCGTTGTTGCATTGTGCTAGGTCTCCCATACTAGTCTAAAGGAGACGTTTGCGATAGAAAAATTAGTACTGCAGTGTGTTGTGAATACATTCAATCATTACTTGTTCCAAAACAGCCATCAGAAAAAGTTTTCTACTACTCAATTCCTTCAGACGTAGCATCATGTGATATTAGCAAATAGTGGCCGACTGAGGAAGGGAGTATAAGAAGACGTGTAGATGGATGGATGTGTGGTAAAATGCAGTTATTGGCTGAGCTGTCACCGCAATCAATCACAGGTCACAATACCCATCTCTGCTCATCCTTTAGTTCACTCAGGTCCCCCAGTCGGCTAGGGGCCCAGGGTAGATGCCGTGATACCGCCCTGCTCTGGAGTATCTCGGACTGATGGGAAACCAAAGCACAGTACAGCAAAATGCAAGCTGCGTTTACCTCCACCCAAAAAACATTTCATTCACCTAACTGAACCAATAACTTTATTGTTCAATCTCTTTAGAATCTTCCTGTAAATACCGTATTTTTATACCATTAAAATCATTGGGAAAATGTCCCTGCCTCTTTTGGTCTGAATATGTTCCATAATGGTCCATGTGGTCCAGGACAATGACAATGGTCCTCTTATGGTCCAATAACTCCTCCAGCCTCCTTACCTCCAGCCAAGCCAAAGGCCACTGCCACAGAGGAGATCTTAGCTCCATTAGCACTAGCAGTACCCATTCTCTGAGACACATTTTACAAATTAAATTAGCATGAGTTGTGTATTTACATTAACATTCTGCATTGCAATATATACATTTTGTGACAAAGACTCGTATCTCCTCCCATATGTAAATAGCTGCTCATGTGTAAGTTGTTCAGTTCCAGATTGTAAAATGTGACTCTCCAATATTCGGTCAGTGTGTTCAGAGAATGGGTACTGATAGTGTATAGACACACAATGAAGTTTCAGCCCTGACACTCTGCTGCAGCCAAGATCTCCCTCCTGGCACTGACCTTTTGGCTGGAGGAATATAGAGTGAATACTGCATGGACTCCTTTGCTTTAACATTCTATATATTCACTTCATATTTGAATGGCTGTGTCTGTTTTTTTTTTGTTTTTTTTCATACATAGGCACAACATCCTGCTGGACCGAGCTGCCAAATGTTTGTCTTCCACATCATACAGCCAGAAGTTTGGTGTGACTCCAAAGAATGATACATTAACACAATGCCTAATGCATTTACCGAACCAAGAGAACTCAAGTATGGATGTGCGGTTTTATTTTACCTTTACGGTGCCATTTTCTGTGTAGTGAAATTGTATTTGAGATATCTGTTTTTTATGTGGGGTGGTGTTGTCCCCTAGAGGGGTATATTAGGTCTCTACAAGAGGGGGGGGGGGCAGGGTTTGCTTGTGAGGAGGCCAGACTGCACCTGTCTGTTAGGTACTATAAGCATCAGCCAGCAAAATGTGAGTGTTGGTAAATTCCCTACCAAGGCAAAGGGTAAAAAGAGACTACCATGGGAGATCGTCTTGTGGTTCTACTAACAACTAACTCCTGGCACCAGCACTTCTCTTACCTATGGACGGAGGCATGACTTGTTTATATAAATACAGATATCCTAAGTATATGCCCTGCTTGCTGCCACAGTGACTGTGTAAATATTCCGGCTAAGTAAAGGGATCCCCTGTTTTGGCTTTCTGCGGTTTCTTTCACTGAAAAGCTTATGTATGCCTCTATGGTTCAGAATCAGTGTCAGGGAGTTGGGGTGATGACAAGGAGTACTTTGTAACACTGGTGTAACTTAGTGCTTGGTAATGGAAGCGCCTCAGTATTGTAATAGACGTGCCCATGATAGGCCATACCCACGGGCGCATCCTGATCTGACTCAGCAGGAGAGTTCAGACTGTGTAAAGTTCTGGGAACATCTAGGGTCCTGTATATCTCTCCTCAAAGGCAAGGTAGAGGACAGACAAGATGGAGTCGAGGTGTAATTACAATGCTGTAAGGTGTACATACTGATACAGAAAAGCCTGCCAATGTCAAGGGCAAATGTATAGCAGAAACAAGGACCAGGGGCACAGACTTCAAGACAGAGTATTCCCCCTGGGGATGGGGCACCCTCAACCCGCTCATCACCTGCCAGACACAACACTTTTACTTGATACAATTAATGCAAAGGTATGCATTGTGGATGTTTCAGCATTAAACCTAATATTTATATTGTGAAAGAGAGGCCCCTGTGAGGCAGAAATTTAGTAATTAGCTGGATAAGTGGCAGAAAGAAACCAAGAAAACAAATGCAGACACCACATCTAAGAGCTGATGAGACGCAATATATGATCTTGTGTTTGGGTTTAATAACACTCCATGTGACATCTCAGTGTAAAAAATCAGCAGCAGTGTGGACTGAATTCAATGGAGGAGAACATAAAGTTAAGTAGCATTCGGATCAGCAAGTAAAGTTTGAATGATTGAGAGTAGCAGATAACAGTGAGTTTAGCAGATAGTTGGGTGGTGGAATTAATATATATATATTTCAATGATAAATAGTTCTGTCTGCAACAGTCTCTTCATTGCCGCTCTACAGTCCTAAAAGACATTCCCCCATTCAGCATTGAAAAGGGCAATAAGCATGACCAACCAATCAAAAGTCATCTCATTATTGTGGCGACAGTAAACAATTCTCATACTGCTGCCCCTGTATGACATCCCAGCACTTGTGTCACTCAGGGTAAATGATTATGAAGCTGAATACCGCTAATTAGTGAAACCTTCTGTACCTTTACAGATCCTCAGCTACTAAAGTTGTTCTAACATTCATCACACCCTACTGGCACACATTAATAAGAAGACCCTACAGGCATTACACAACGAATCTGTTTGTTTACATCATTAGTCAGCCTGCTGTTCAGTGACCTGTGCCCATCCTTGGCATAGTGAGCTCCTCCATGTCCTCTACATCAGCATCATCCATCAGACTGGGATGGCGGGTCTTCAGCCACATGTACAATCACAGCCATGGCACCCTGCCATACTCACACCCACCAGCTGGAGATACCAGGACCCACCATCCGCCTGTGCCCAATGGCCTTCCCCGGAGAGCTAGGTGCCTGGCGGGAGAGGCGCAGCGAAGAGATCCCAATCCCAGACGCTATCACCTGTCCAGGCTCTGTCCTCTCGCACACCTCTGGAGAGGGCCCTGCATTAAAGGCCTCTGCCTCGGATAGCTACTTCTTGTCGGAGCGACACTAAAACGGATGCTGCCACACTGGCTGAGAGCAGCCGAGACCACAGCTGTGATTGGTGAGAGCGGTGACAACACTTCCTGCATCCTCAACCATGTGAATCGGGCCTCACTTACTTCCCTGCGATGGGAGGCGCCGCCATACATGGAGCGGCAGGGGTGCTTACACCTCATACTACCACATCACCTCGTGACACTAACACTCTATAACACACATGAGTGCCAACACCACCAACTCACTCCCTCACCAACCACCCCATTCTATTCTCACAAGGACTGAACCTCCGTTCACTGATTCAACTAACTGAACTAGCCAAGTCCGAGGATAACTCATAATAAGAGCGAGTTATCATCCACACTTACTAAAATGTAAATTAACACATTAATATACAAGGAAAACTCTCTCGCAATTCCCACCTGCCCAGATCTGCATGATTTTCCTTCTATTATTGTATTTTTTTTATACCTTTACATTGTACATAATGTGTAACTGTTTCATTGTTATATCAATATTGGCTTTTGTTTCCTGAATATTTTTGTGTTCATAGCACCTGAGCCATATCACCTGCTGGTTACATTATATACAGTGGATCTAAAAGTCTACACACCCTGGTAAATGTCAGTTCCTTGTCTGTACAAACATGAACAAAGATCAATCATTTCAAACTGTTTCCACCTTTAATGTGACCTATACACTGTCACGTCAAATGAAAAACAACTGAAAACGTTTAAGGTGGTAAAGTAAGGAAAAAGATAAAAATAAAATAATGTGGTTGTATAAGTGTGCACACACCCATAACTAATGTTAAAGCACCTTTGATGTTATTACAGGCACTCTCAGTCTTTTTTTGGGTATGATTCTATCGCATGCACTTTTTGGGTATGAGTCTATCAGCATTGTTCATTTTGGGGTATGAGTCCTATCAGCATGGCACATTCTGGTTATAGTCGTGGCTATCAGCATGGCACATTTTGGTAGGAGTCTATCAGCATGGCACATTTTGGGTATGAGTCTATCAGCATGGCACATTTTTGGGTATGAGTCTATCATCATGGTACATTTTGGGTATGATTCTATCAAGCATAGGTATCATTTTTGGGTATGAGTCTATCACATAGTACATTTTGGGTATGAGCTATCAGCATGGTACATTTTGGGGATGAGTCTATCAGCATGTTAACATTTTTGGGTATGAGTCATATCAGCACGGTACATTTTGGGTATATCTAATCAGCCATGGTCATTTGGTATGAGTCTATCACATAGTACATTTGGGGGGGGGGGGGGGGGGGGGGTGATGAGTCTATCAGCATAGTACATTTTGGGGATGAGTCTATCAGCATAGTACATTTTGGGAATGAGTCTATCAGCATGGCACATTTTGGGTATGAGTCTATCAGCATAGTACATTTTGGGTATGAGTCTATCAGCATGGCACATTTTGACTTAGTAAGATTTGCCCACTCTTCTTTGCAGAAACACTCCAAATCTGTCAGATTACAAGGGCATCTCCTGTGCACAGCCCTCTTCAGATTACCCCACAGATTTCAATGGGATTCAGGTCTGGGCTCTGGCTGGGCCATTCCAAAACATCAATCTTCTTCTGGTGAAGCCATTCCTGTGTTGATTTGGATGTACGCTTTGGGTCCTTTTCATGCTCAAAGATGAAGTTCCTCTTCATGTTCAGCTGTAGTGTAGTGTCACCCTACACCAGTGGTCGGCAAACTGCGGCTCAGGAGCCGCATGCGGTTCTTCCCTTCCCTTTTCTTTGCCAAAATCCAGGTGCCATATTGCTTCTGCTAGCAGCTAGAAACATGGACTAGCTCCCCTCCTGCCGATCCCTGCAGTGGCAGAAAGGGAGAATTGTCGCGAGCAGAATTAAGCTGAGCTGTCAGCCTGATTGTGCTGCCAGAGAGTGTTCTGTCCATGTGTGAAGCCACTGTGGGTGGGCATAAGATCCACGTGTGAGCCAGTATGGAGAGCACATCAGCACGGGCGAGGACAGCAAAGAGGTAAACCTAAGCTGCATCTGCAGGTAAACAGTCCTCCAGTGTGCACACAATGCACAACACACAGCACTTCATCATACAGAGGGGGCAGCTATTGGGGTTACACTTTGGGCAGCTGGCTGGACATGAACAATGTTTTGTGTTATCTGTCCAATACACTGAAGAAACCTCCACACTCTTTTGTAGATAGTCATCCTGTCCCTATTGATGAGCCTCCCACTGTGAGCTGCAGTGTCTGGTAGGGTGAGCATATAACCAGGGGTGCACGTAACTTTTTAAGTAAGCTACTCAAATGAGTACCAGGAGATGTAGCGTGGTTAGAATCAATGTAGTCCTTCTCACTTGTAGTGAAAGAACATATGGTAGATTGAGGAAGGTATGTTTAGATGGTTAGATGTAAGCCGGATCGGACAGGGTCCTTCTGTGTCATAACCTGTACCTGTGTGTTATCTTGTATTGAACAGCGCTGTGTAATATGTTGGTGCTATATAAATAACTGATAATAATAATAAAATGGTTAGCAACAGCCTTATTAAGTTAATAACAATATACCTACCTATATATTTTAAGTTTGAAAAATGTGGCTCTCATAAGAAAGTTCAGTTGCTATTTTGTTGTTATTTGGCTCAGTTGACTAAAAAGTTTGCCCACCACTGCCCTACCCAATTCAGGTATTGTCCCTTTTAATTTGCCTTCCCACCAGGCCCAGAGAATCTAGAGGTACATAGTCCAGGATGAGGAGGGGCAGTCCAGAGGTGCGACTCCTCATGAAACAGCAGCAACCGGGCACACTAGCCGTCTCCAGGAATACAGCCCTCCACTGTTTATACTGGCGTGCAGGCAGCCGGGGGACCTAATAGTCTGCGCTAATCTCGTAAGACCCAGTTGCATCCAGAGTGCCCCCCGGAGGACCCACTTCAAGTGGGTTGGGGAGCTCCCTGGCATTCAGGCCCTGACCCGGTGTACCTACTTCCCAGAGCTTATTTCCCTGGTTGTTGAAGAAAACCTGTCCTGCCAAGGAGGCGCATCCTTCTGTTTGGACATTTAGACTTTGTGCCCCGTTGGGTTTCTAAAGCTGTTTCACACATCAGTGAGTTTTTTTGTTAATTGATAAGAGTTAGCAGCATGCCCGTCTCTTGTCGTGGTTGATCCTGAACCTGTACACTGCTTTCTAGTAGAAACCTGAGGGTTTTGTGCCAATATTGACTGGTATTTGGAGCTGGTTATAATTCCCTCTATCTTAACTTAAGCCCCAGTTCCAGCTGAAGAAAAACAGCCCAAAGCATGATGCTGCCACCACCATGCTTCACTGTGGGTATGGTGTGCTTTTGGTGATGTGCAGCATTGTTTTGGAGCCAAACACATTTTCTGGAATTATGGCCAAAAAGTTCAACCTTGGTTTCATCAGACCATAACACCTTTTCCCACATGCTTTTGGGTGACTTCAGATGGTTTTTTGCAAAATGTAGCCTGGCTTGGATGTTTTTTTTCTTAGTAAAGGCTTTCATCTTGCAAATATACTATACAATACTGGTTGGGTTAGCATCTGAACAACCACACTACTTACGTCTAGGTGTCAGAGAAGTTTGTGTGAATGACAAAACTGTAAAGGCCATGGCTTTTTCCTCACTACAGCAATTATAAAATGCATTGCCTGACCCTTCTTTTCTATTTATTAAATTATGGATTTCATTTTTTTTTCATTAAAGTGGACCTACCACCTCCAATTCTGCCTTCTATTATTGGCACCGGATTGGTGGGGGACCAAAACAGTCCTGCCTGGAGGAGCGGACAGGCATGGTGGCGCTTTAAGGGCAACACTTTCAAGGCTGTAGTGCTACTCACGTTTTCAGTGTTGAGACAGCACTCATGAGTTAATAAATAAACGTTTACCCAGGCTTTAAACTGACTTTTAAGAAGAGCTGTTTAGGAACTTTTTACTCATCCATCCAGCATTGCATGCGCAATTTGTGCCACTTACCATACGATGCACCTGACCATAAGACGCACCCAGTTTTTAGAGCAGGAAAACAATATTTGAAGTGTTCAAACGAATTGAGGAAAAAATCCCCATGCAGTACCCAATTTCAGCCACTAGATGTCACTTGAGCACTTGTCGTAATATTGAGACATCCTCACACATCAGTGAGAGGGAGGCTGTGTAGATGTCTCCCCTCTACGGCTCTTTCATTCATGCCTCTACTCTCCATTGCTTATGTCAGGAGGGCTCTGCTGATATAAACAATACAGAACAGATGAGAGATCATCCTAAGAAACCATTCATTACTGATTAGGATCGATACATGGCATAGACCCTGGTAGGAGAAAATAAATAAATAAATGAGAGTTGCCCCATACTATCCATGCCAGAGTCATGGGGCCTAGTCTGTACATCTATTTGTTTTGTGGACTAAAAAAAAATCATAAATATAACTTTAACCTTCTAAACATGCACTTTGGGGTAGGTTTGCTGACCCCGCAAACACCCTGAGCTACACTCAGGGATACTCCATTTAAATATGGCACAGATGGGTTTTTCTAGGACAGTCACCGGATATCGACCCTGCGGATGTGAAGGGGGAAGGACCAAGAACCTGATGTGATTGCACGTGCATAAATATAATGAAAGTGTGGCACACGCGCAATGCTGAGGTTAAGCTAGCCAAACACAATTTGACTTTAATTCATCCCACTTCTGTGCAAAATAAAAATTGATCTAAAGCACAATGACTTCCTTCTGCTTGCTGGTGCAAAAGGCTGAAAAAAATGTCTACACAAGGGCAGACTCCCCCCACCTTAATGCAGGACCCCTTTTGCACATGCATAGAAAGTTGCATTGGCATAGAGTCTGGCAGGCCTTAAAAGGGAACAGCATGCTTCCCTTTCAAACGATACTAGACCCCACAAGGTATAGCCTGGAAAGGAAGGGGGGGGGGGGGGGCGCTACATACAGAGTGTCCTACCTTCAAGCCATACCAGGCCCAGCCAGCAAACCTGGCTGATGAGTGTGCGCCCCCCACTCCAGAGTACTACCAGGTCTGATACCATAACGTTAGTGAGGACCCCTCCTCTGGAACATCATGTTTAGGTCCAGGTTGCACATCAGATTGTCCTGGAGCTTAGTGATGCCCTGGTCAGGATCTGGGAAGAGCTATCTCATTACACCATCGTCATCACATAAGGGGCCATACAAACCTGAGAACCATTTTCAGTTGCAATGACATTTCAACAAATTGGACTAACCTGTGGCATTAATGGCATTCAGATGTAAAATGTCTTGCTGACATCAAATTAAGCACATTTTCATCAAACAATGAGGCATCCTTTTGTCCCTTACACAATGTTCATTCCACATCAGTGTGGATATAAAGAATGATTTAATTCCCAATTGAGGACTTGAGATCTAGGGGTTAAAAGTCAAAGTAGGCATCTGTAAGGCCATGTGTCCACTGCTGTTTCCTTGCGCTGGATGAAAAAAGCAACCGCCGGCACATTTGCCAGTGGATTTCCCATGACTTGTGGGCAGTTTGTCTGTGGCTTAAGACACGCTCCCGCCACATCAAAGATGCAATAAAGACAAGGCTTAATATCAGCACTGCGGGCACACCATTTGAGGGTTGCAGTACTGTGAGAGTTACATTTTACCCAAAGCCAGCTGGTGACGTGTGGATGGAGACAGCTAATCGGAGGATCCATCAAGAACAGAGAGGTCCATCTGCAGCAGAATCTACCATGCAGGAAGCTGATGCAGAGACAGTGAGGAAGACCACCCTACATATGGGGTGAGTACCAAACACCATCTCCTGGTACTCATCTGAGGAGCTCACTATAAAAAAGTTATGTGCACCCCTGCTCATGTCCCTGTTTTATATTCAAGATACTGCCCTTCTCAATATTGTTTGTAATATACTTTGGTTTCAGCCATGTCCCCTCTTTGTCTCTTTTAATACAGGCGGCACATATTAGGTGTTAAATTTGTAGGGTTAAATCACAAAAATGGAGAAATGACTTTACAAATACAGTGGACCATTAAGTTACAACCAGTTTGACTTGAGGCCAACTTACAAAGTTACAACCAAACTTTGTGTTTTAACTTACAACCGAAGATTTGACTTACAACCAGGATTGTGGAGGAAGCCAAAACATGTTTCTGCTTGCTTGATGGCATTAATGTGACTTGATGTCACTAATATATACAACACGTCAATATGGACCCTCTCACCACTCTACAAGTCTGCCAGCCCAGATTCCTGATGTTCTTATGGAGGGGGACTCTCCTTCCAAACAATAACCAACTCCCATTTCATCCTCTCGCCCTGAAAGCCACACATATAAACGAGAACAGTGATTACGTATGTTTGTTTCTGGTAGTCTTGGCACATTTTACCTTTGTGGTGAGAACACCAGGAAAATAATTGGTGTTTCTGATATATTACACATATTATACAATGCTTTTTCTTATGAAAGGTGAGGTAAAGGGGGCTTTTCATTATTATTTTTCTTATAGGAAAAATCTTGACTTACAACCAACCCTTGGGAACCAAATACGTTTTAAGTCAGGTGTCCACTGTAGCAACTCGCAAAAATGTATGTATCCTTTGTATTTTTTATGCTAGGCGCTGCGACAAGAGTAAAAGTACCTTGGTACTAGCAGTACATACCCAGATCTGGCTACAACAGGGTAAAGGATGTCCAAATAAAGTCCTTGTTGCCCAGCACCACCTTGAAAGTCAAGTGACAAATGGTCCAGACATTAACAGAAACTTGAAACACACAGCAAACATTATGGATTGTCTCAGATGACAATCCCTGTACAGGAAGAGCCTCCTCCTTTATAGCACCTGAGACATGTACTCTGATCAAGCAGGACAGATCTCTGACCACCAACAGAAAATGAGGTAAATGCCATTGATTGCGCGACATCCATCTAGCGTCTGTTGGAAGCTTCAGTTTCAGCTGCAAATTCTCAACATATCGGCACATCTTCAGCTCCGTTAAATAAGAATCAGAATTCAATGTTGAATGACTTGCAAGTCTTTCCTTTACCCTGGTGTGATAGTTTTGTTCACCTGTTTTCTTTATGACACTGACTGAAAACATTTACTTCATAGTATGTTAAAATATAAAAACTCAAAAGAGATTTATTGTACTTTAATAAGAACATGGAAACCCTAATCAGCCCTTCACAAAATCAAGGTACATGAAATTATATTAAAGTGTTCTACAGTATAACACTAGAAAAGTCTACCTGTGTGTATATGTGTGTGTATCTATAGGGACCTGCAAAGTAACACAACTTCACAGATACAGAAATGGAAAGTTGTCATATGTGTTCAGTCTTGCCCACAAGTTCGGGTCAGCCCGTTTCATGCACTTCACACAAGTTGATGCTGGATAGTGGTTAGTATGACCACTTGCAGAATGATTTAAAGTTCTGATTTTCACCAATCATGACAGTCTTGAATCAATAAATCTACAGAGAAAAGTCGATCTGAAAGGAAGACTAAATATAATGTGTATTTTTAGAACACAGGAAAACAAAGGTGGATTTTTAAAAGGTCTAAAAAGGTCTTGTTTCATGAAAGAGTAATTATTTTACTACAAACCTATTTTCTTAATAAATACATATTTGCAACCCCCTCCCCCCAGTAAAAGCATTAATTCAGCACCCCACCTTTGTATTTAGAACTAGCATATTGAACTATGCCGTTTAAAATGGTTTAACAACTTAACCAGTATTGCAAAAACCTACAAGGACACAGACAAACTTGTCCGTTGTGTTAGACATCTGGGTGTAACATTATTTCTCCAGTAACATACAAATTGTTAGTCATTCTGAAATACAGGTTTCAGGGATTCCTCGGCGTCCGGAGAATAGAACACAGCCACCTTTGCTCTTCTATGTCCCCAGGAATTGTACTAGGAGCACAACTGTCCAGTGCTAAAACCAGTGAAGTGCATAAGTGAAAGCCAGTCCACGTGGCCTCATAGATACGAGGGTTCAGAGAAAACCTGGCTGGATTTTAGAATGGATCCAAAGTCACCTCTAGCAAAGAAAATGAAAACTAAAAACTCAATCCAAAACGGCAAAAGGCTTGTGTCCGATTATTCTTCAGACTGGACCCTTTGTTCTTCTATGCTCGAACCAACTTTGATTCGTGTGATCTTAATGTTCCAACAGCATCCTTCACTGCATGATAGATGATATTCTTCACCTAGAATGGAAGTGAAAAAAAAAATAAAAACCACCGTGTAAGCATCTTAGACTGGTCAACTGAATACAAGTTTATCGAAGTTATAAAGTGTTTGCCTTTCCCAATTACACTAGTGATGGTAGTTTAGGCATCCTGGATCGTGAGGGTTCGATGCACCTACCAACGGAGAAATATGGTAACTGCAATAGAGTGAGAGGAGCAAGTGCATTTTACTTTCACACCTCATCTTGGTTGGATTAAGGACAGGTTTCCACAGCATTGAGGGCTACGTCGATATGCCCTGTGTTATTCACATACCTATACATGCCTACAGCACCACCTGTTTCCACCGTGTTGAGCCAGTCCGCTGAAAGCCATGGAAACAGGCGGTGCAGCAGGCATGTATATGTATGGGCTGCGTCGATATCCCCGTCAAGGTATGTGATTAACGAAGGGGGTATCGACACAGCCCTCGACCTAACCTTAGCCCAACAATCAATGTAACATATAGCCTTGGGTGCCCTGTATGACAAAGAAAACAAGTGAACACCTGCTAATGTTAGAATTCAGCTAAAAAAGGATCTCCGGCATGGTGGTATAGCCCACAGAACGGAAGAACAGTGGCAGTGCTAATAATCCCATCGCTCTGTACACATCCCCCCCCCCCAACAGAGAATTACAGGGTTTCTGCTACTATAGTCCTGCTGATCAGCTAACAAAGCAGAGCAGAAACGCTACCTGTAGTTTGTCTTCGTGGTTGGTGTGGGTATTTGAAAGGTGCCTGAATTCCTGGGTAAGGCGGAAGCAGTGTTTTACATGTTCTGGAGAGACAAAATCTTCAGCTACTTTTATACAGCTGTATAAATTGTGGACCTGTGGTGGAAAAAGCAAAGTGAAAATACAATTAAAAACTTCTTTAGACTTCAGACTTTTAATCTTCTTAAAAAAACAACAACATGTTTTCATATTTGCTGGTACTTTGGAAAAAAAAACTTGCCACCCTGTTTGGTGGAGTTATTGTAAATCACCTACTGTACATATTCATATGTTTGTTATGATAAATAATAAAAATCACTACAGTTAGGGGCAACTGAGTTGATATGTAGGGCCACAAGTGAAGCCCTTTGCATCACTAAAGGGCCGCAAATAACATTTTCAATCTATACTGACTTGTCAAAGGTTATGTGTCGCAATATATAATATACAATCACCCCTGTTTATTGGTGGAATAGAGGGAGCATAGGCACTTTCTTGTCTGCTGATCCCCCGCCAACACTAGAGAAGAGGAGAGGGACTTGCAGAGGCACCATCTGGGTCGCTAATTGGCTTTTATGTACGCCTATCTTGTAAGTATATGGCCTCTCCTCCTCTTCCCACTTTAAGAAGATCCCGGACAAGGACCTGTCAGTGGGGGATCGGCAGACAGGTGAGTTCCTATGGTCTATGCATTAAGTTAGTTTTCAGGGGCCACAGGTGGAGAACTGAGGGGGGCCGCCAAAGAATGCTCAAAGGGCCGCAGGTTGGGCACCTTGGCTTTAGAATGTACCTTTGGAGTGTTGCTTTCTACATTCAGCCTAGCTGCAGATAGTCTTTTGAGGTTAAATCTAAAGCAGAGGCCTGGTTCTGGTACCTGATGTGGGGCTCCAGCTGGAATGAAGACTGCATCACCGAGGAATTGAACAATTGCCCAGCCTTGTACACCGTATTCATCATAGAGACGCTTACGTAATGCCTGATCCAAATACCAACTCTGATCATGTATTGGGTCATGGTCTAGTGGATTCTCTTGTCCCTGTTCATCTCCAACCTGAACATGAAAAGACAATTGAAGCGAGTTAGGAGTGTGTATTTCATGCGATTAATACTCTACTGATGATATACTGTACCTTTCTAAGAAGTTCTCGTATCTTCTCTGCGTCTTTGGCAGCATATATATGCCACAAAGCTCCCGGCTTTTCTTTTCCTTCATGAATACGCTTTTTTGTTACTTCATCAGCATCTCCCTCATCTATGGTCCGAAGTACCTCTAAATTGTGAAGGAAGTTACTTAAATGTCAAATGTCTTTACTACAGAACTATCAATGTGTAATTATATGTTACCCAGCTAATACAAGTATCACTTCGTTTTAAAGTCTTACCTTCATCATGAGCACCTTCTCCTTTTGGGATGCCAACATAAACCATGACATTTACTGCATCAGAGACGTCCAAATGCAGATTTGTGGTACCAACTCTGCGATCTTCAGCAGTTATTAAACCTTTTACAGTGGAAATATATACATTTAGATATTTGTGTATACAAATGACTAGCATTTGATTTAAATGAACAAGACTTTACAATCAACAAAGTGGCAACCTGCCCTTCAACAGCATCAAAGCCTGACCGTGTAGTACAGTTTCTAATGATTTATGGTGTTAATAATTAAAACTAAAAACCTGACACGATTACATTTCATTTTTGCAGTTGTATTTGGGTAGATACCACTGTACTAATAAATATAAAGACACCTTATTGTTATTGTCTAATCAGGAGATAGGAGCATAGTTGTAAGCTTATTACTTAATATGTATTTTATTTTTGCATACCTTCCCTGCCATTCCCTGCCTGCATTACTCTTTGTTGTCAATGCCTCTGGTGGTCAAATCACACCAATTTGTTAGGAGAAAATCATTGGACCCTATTCTGTGACACAACCTGCTGCTTTGGTCCCCATAAATATACTGTATACATACTGCACTATATACTAAGGATATGTCTCTCCCCCTAGTTTAGTACAAATATGTAAAATTTTAAACAGATTTGATCATAACAAACTACCATATATAATCTAGGTACAGAATTACAATAATAACTTTTTAACTGCATCCCATATGTCTTCCACTTTTACAGGTGGGAGAAGTTGTGTGCTTTCAAAATGAACAATACATAATCACTTCTGCTACACATCAGTACACTATCATTTAATTATAGTAATGAAAGCCAGCTTCTGAAAACAATGGACAACATGTGAATAACAATAAAGACATAAAATCATGGATGAAGCATACCATAGGCATTGTACATTTTAGGTCCAAGATCTGGTCGGACAAAATAGCTGGGCAACCTAGAAGCCAAATTAAGCCTCCCATCTCTTTTTGTATACTCAGGCAAGGGAAGGTTCTCCATCAGATCTTCAAATCTAAATGTTGGAATCACATAAAACATAAGCCTGATGATAAGCCAGATTTGAACAGATTTAAGGACATACAGCAAACTGGACAATACCTTTCTAAAAAACTGGATTTTACTTATGCCTTGCTGTATTGGCATCTGTCTAGCCAAGTAACGAGACACAAAAAATCTGTAGCTAATACAAATATATTTGGTTGCTACAGAGCTTTCTCAGGTAGAAGGAGAAGGTATGATTCAAGCTGAGGAAGGTAACTCTAGATCAGCCAAAACAATGGACCATGGAACAACCTGATATAAAAAGTCTCGGACAAGGTAACAGCAGTTAACCTCCTGGGTGTTACGCACATGGCGTGCTTTTTTAAAAAGCACACCACGTGCAATCGCTGCAGAGCATATAAAATGGTGCCGTGATTTTTTGCCCATTAGGAAGCGCACAGCATAATTCCGGCATCTCAGGTGACGCCATTAACATGGAGGTCTATGGCGACCCCTACACCGGCCCCTTTCGCGTCACCGGTGAGGTGATCCGGGTGGACCCAGAAGGATCAGCGCTTACAGAGAGTCACTGGGGGAAACCAGGGGTAGGGTACGTTTCCCCGCAGTTAACTCGGATTGAGTTTCATGATGGATGAGACCCAACCTAAGGTAACTCGGGGAGAACACCCAGGAGGTTAAATTACAATATGTGGAGGATAGCAAGCCCTCCACCTACTTAGGTCCAGTATTTGGCACAACTGACTGCAAAGTGCAATGTCCAGTTTTATTGCTCTAACATCTCTTAGATTTCTCTATCTCCCTGAAGATAAACATTACAAGGAATTATGTTTCTGAACTGCATTTTACCTTGTAGGCATCATGTCCCTAAAGTCTTCCCCTGGCGGCCAATCTTTCAGTTTAAGAACCATAGGTGAACCATCATCTGCTCGTAATCTCTCTGCAAAAATGTGTTAGTGTTAGCGGTTATATTACTACATATAGATATTTCCAAATTATGTATTCATTTATCTGTGTAATCAGAAACAGAAAACATAGTTGACATAAATATACTTCACATGCATATAATACAAGTTGACATAAATACAATAAAAAGCCTAAAGCCCCAACATGTATAGATTGTGACCCGATGTTTTGGCCGATCGACCATGATGTCATCACGCGCGGTAAATCGGACAAAACTTTGGGTCACTATCTTTCCGGGAACCCTTTGTGTGCCGACGGCATGTAGTGAAGCCAGCTGTGCTGTGTGTCAGCACGAAGGGAGAGAAGCACCTCCCCCCCTCACAAGGAGAGAAGCAGGAGGCAGCCTGTGCAGACAAGCGGATTTCTTAGCCCGATGGATCTGAGATCTCTCGGAGCTGAGGAGACATATGCCCATACATAGAGTATCAGACTGATCTAAGAATTACGGACATGTCCATAATGGTTTAGATTGATTTGGCTGCCGATTTAAGCTCTTTAAGCTTAAGATCGGCACCTGATTTATCGGTCGAGCATATGGGGGGATGTATGGGGGGCCTTAGAATTGGTAATAAACTTCTAACTCCTTTTTGTGTCTGCTTGATGCCAAAAAAAGGAAATGAGGAGGAGAAGGTGGAACCAGAGCTAATTGCCCAACCCCAGGCAATTTACTTACTTTCAATAACTTCGAAACCATCCCAAAAATCGCGCACTTTTACATCTGAAATGATGGCGCAGTTTCGGCAATTTACCAAGTCCACATCTTGATCTCCAAATTCCAGGCTAAAGGCTTCAGGTTTCCATAACTCAGATTTAAGCTTCTTCTGTACCCCAGAAACTAAAACCGGCTGAGAGAAGAAATTAGATGGGTTTAAATTGATTTTTATTATTCTGACTGTGGAAACTGATCAATTCTGTAAGTACCGGTGCTCACCTGGCCTTGTTTCCAACACTCTCTAAAGATTTTCCAGTTATTTTTGTTACTGGGATCATGAAGACAGAGCAGCCTTCCATCACATAGCCAGGAATGTGAGGTGTGTGGATCAAGAACGTTTAGTCCCATCACCATTTCCTTTCCTTCCTTCAGGCTTTCTGCTGAGCTGGTGGCTCTTTTGTTGGCATCTGATGTCTTTTTGTTTTCTACAACAGAAGCAATAATGTGGTCCAGGAAGTTTGGCAAGCTGGATTTCCCCTTTGCCTGCAAGATTTAATTGCTTTAGTTACATTTACAACTTTACTTTAAAAAATGGCAATTATACATTGATCGGCATCATCAATAAAACCACTGACAGGTCACGAAAAAATAGGTCTCACTGTCATAGTGTAAAATAGCTCTCACTCCTTAAATAAGGATCAATTGAAAACAGAATGAAAATCCATGTGTAATATTTATTTGGCTAAAGAATGTTAACAATGCAAAAAGTTCTGAAAATTCTGAATGATCGATGAAGCATTTCAGACAGATGTCACAAGCACTAAGCCAGTCACAACTGACATGGGTCCCTAATGTAACAACGCAGTAGTGAGGCAGATGCTGGTGATTGGTATGACAGTTCAGAAAAGGAAGTAGGCATTTCACACAACTGAAATTAAGTTTAACTAAAATTACAATTAATGCAAGGAAATTCTTACTGTAGCATTGAACACAGGTGGGAATGGCACTCCTCCTTCTGTAGTTCCTTGTGATAACTTTCCAGGGCCAGAGTGGAGAAGATCTCTTAAACTGGAACCTTCAGACTTCGTATTGGAGGCAGCCGGGCCTAATAAAAGGCTATTGAAAAGTTTAGGGGAAGAATTACTCTTCACACTGGAATTAGGAGAATCCAATGCCATGGAACACTCTCGAGGTTGTACTGTCCTAATGGAGCTTGGGTCTGAAAAACACAAGGACACTGGTTATTAGTTAAGCCCCATAAACATTTCAAATTTTGATTTTGCAGCAGATGGCGTCATCACGCACGACCGGTCGTGGCGAGGATCAGCTGCGCACCCCTTTGTGTTCCGGTATTTAGTTTGGATGGGGACACTGGTAGGACAATTTAAGAAGAGCGCTTAAAATTTGCGGCCAAGTTGCGACCATGCGTGGTGGTTCGATCAGCCACGGATCAAAGCCTGTATGGGGGGGGGGGGGCTTTACATATGCTTTTATCCTATATCGCTCTTAGAGACAAGTGTTCAATTCAGTACATTTATGACCAGTTTTTATGGGTAGTTTTTAACGGACAGGTAAACTCCCCTTAAGCACTGCAATATGGGCATTGTTTAAATACCTCCTGGTAATTATAGGCTTATAAGTGGGAATCTCTAGGTTCAAGCTGTACCCTGGATTTTGAACTCCTCTTTGAGGTAACCCTCCAATCAGCTGTTAATGGCAAAGCTTTTTGGTGACAATAAGGCTTTTAAGAGTATATAAATCTGTTTAATCCATACAATTGCATCCAGAAAATATTATGGGTAGTACCAGTAAGGGCTTGTGTCCACTGCTGCTTTTTCCCATTGCAGACGTGCGCAGCTGCTTTTTCCCCTGCTGCAGATGCATTGGAACTCCTGTGGTGCTGTTTTAAAGTAGTGGGCTGCCGCGTCTATAAAGCAGCACCGCGAGGTGCCACCGGAGACACCTCCATTGAAGATCATCTTTCACCTGGTGCATCAATAGGCACGTGCACCCTAAGCCACAGGCAAACTGTCCGTAAGCAGCGGGGAATCTGTCTGGCAAATGTGACCGCGCACTTTAAATCTGCAGTGGACACATGGCCCAACTCAAAACATGTACTAAAGGACAGATAATTTACAACTGCTAAAAGAAAATGGACCACAGACACATAACTGAAAGACTCCATACTTCATTCTTCCAACCTATGAATTAGGAAAAGAAAAAAGTAAACAAGTACCTGCCACATTTCCATAAAACTACCCCACATTGAAATTAGCATGAACCAACAACCTTTATCTGACCGTCAAAATATGATGCCAAGCAACAGCAAAAAAAAATTACCTTTTGTTTCCTCTTTTGCTTTCTGTGCTGCCAAGTCAGCAAGCCAGTGCAAGGCAGATGAGGGGGTGGTTTCTGGGCATTGCTGTTTGTTCGTTTTATTCTCTGAGCTGCTCGGATTAATATTTGGTTCAGTCTTTGTGTCCCCTGTATCAAATTCAGCTGTTTCTGGTTTTGGACCCTCTTCCATTTTAATGCTGTCACTACACGTTGCTGGAATAGATGGAGCTGTGGTCTCACATGTTGAAGGAGGATTTACACTTGGAAGCTATGTAAAAAGAGCAATGCCGGAAATATACAATTATTACTAGAGCTTGAGTGGGGGGAGTTGACAGTCAAGCCTTTAAAGTAGGGTACAGATAAGATTAAACGCTAAAGGAGGAGAAAAAAAAGATGACTATGCACTATAAAAATGTATAGAGCTATGCATAAGCATGAATACCTGGGACATGCCATTAGTGACTGCTGGTCTCAATAGAGTTTTGATGTTTCTGCTAATACATGGGCAGTTCGCTTTAATTCCCCATTTCCCCCTTGCCGCATGGACCATATCCCCAATGCTGTAAAGAGCTGTAAGTAAAACAGAGAAAAAAATCAAACTAGCAAAAACAATGAATCATGACATCATTATGTGCATATAAATGTCCTCCTCTCTGCTCAGCAGTTGCCGATACCCATCTTTAGGTGCTGCTCCACTCTAGGGTAAGAAAACCCTTCATCTAATCTATTACCACATAGGGCTATTACACACAATACCAATCTTACCAGTGCCAGGTATAATTTGTGTGGGCATAAGATTTTCGGGCTCATGAGACTGTCCTTTAGCACATTTCAACCAGGAAAATACTTCCTCGTCAGCCACCTCGTCCTCTAAAAAATGTAAGAGAAAAAATACACATTTACGCATGCTTTTACAAAGTTTATAGCAACCTTCCAATCTATTTTATAATACTCTCCTCCCCAAACCCCAGGAACCCAGTTGGTGTTTGCCTACATTTGCAGCTTTATGTACAGCCCTAACATGCAGTTGTCTCTTATGGCCAATATAGTGATCAGCTGTAGCTCTATTTAGTTCTCCTTCACAAAGGGTCTTAAAGCTACTTAAGCTCCAACGGCCCGGCAGTGTTAAAGTTTGTCCCACCCCCATGGAATCTTACATACATCAGAATACATTATACATGGTGTTCCTACTTCTTCCAGTCAATGCATGAGATAAAAAAAATTTTAAATAACCTTTATTATTATTTATAAGGGTTATTTACCGTATATACTCGAGTATAAGCCGACCCGCATATAAGCCGAGGTACCAAATTTTAGAAAGAAAATCTGGAGAAACCGAATTACTCGAGTATAAGCCTAGGGTGGAAATGCAGCAGCTAAGGCTCAGAAACACACAGCAAATGTGCTTTTGTTTTGAGGTGTAATTATTTAATTCAGCAGATTTGTAAGCGAATTACAAACCCCCTGAACAGGATATCATTACTAGAAATGCTGGAGATGTAGAGAAGGGATGTGGAAACATTGTAAAGAAAAATGTATTGTTCCAGCATATCAACTTTTTGCACAAAATTTTCAAATTTTACTTGACTTTGAACCTAATTTATGCAAAAACTACATACGCTAGAGCAATCATTTGTTTTTTCAAATGTTCCCACACCCCTTCTCTTCATCTCCAAATGTGCAAATGTGATGATGATATCATGTTCAGGGGCTTTGCAATTCACTCATAAAGTCCATCTACAAAATGCAGCGATTTTATTTTTTTACCCGAATATAAGACGAATTTCATTTCTTGTCCACATTTCAGGTGATGAAAAATTCAGCTTATATTCGAGTATATACGGTATATTATTAAAAAGAATAACAAGATCAGTTCCCCAAAGTGGATCAAGCATTTAATATAATGTAGTTTATGAATTATATTTGGAAAAAAATAAACAGGACTAAAATATAGCACAAATGTAATTTTTACCTCTTTACACTATGCTAATCAGAGAATATTAATATACTAGATGCTGATTCTTACCTCTGCGAGGCCTGTTTTTTCTCAGTCTATAGCAATCAAGGCAGACACCAAATCCACACTTGCGACACACCCAATGAATGTTGAAAAGTGTTGTTTCGCAGACATCACACATTTCTCTAACACCTCTGACAGCTCTCTTCCAGGCTACCTTTTCTGTATAAAAAAAAGTTAATGTGAAGGTCAGATACCACATATGTAAAAGGAATAATAGGACCATCGGATGGGACATGAATTTATCTGGAACAATAGAGTAAACAGCCCTCCAAAGTGTCTGTGAAGGTTCCCACTGGTATTGGTATAGCTAGTTTGAGTGAATTGCATTTAAATGGTCTTCATAGGCTTGGAAAGGCCATTAAATGTCTCCTACTAGCTATTTCAAAAATCCATTCTTCAGACTATGGCTTAGGCTCCACTATGCATTAAGGATGCACTGTGTTAACAGATCCAATAAACGCAACCCATGCGCTAAGGATTCGTCAGGGATGCATTAAGGAATGCGTTTGTACGTTTTTTTTTTTTACCACGAACAATTAATCAACACATCAAACAAACGCATTGCATTTCAACAATTCGTAGTGCTCTGCGTTGATTTTAACACATCGCAAGCTGAAGGATCACACCATCCATAGACTTTCAATGGAACATACATATGCCAAACGCAGGGTTTTAACGCATAGTGGAACCTAAGCTTAAATCGCAAACCCCTTTGTATGGTGTACCACTTTTGTACCTCATTCTATGAATACTGCTATATCCATTTTATTAAGCCTTAACTGCAGGCATATGCGTATAGCAGAAATAGTAACATTTATTGCAAAGCTCCCCAGCAGGGGTGTAGCCTGAAACTAAGTATTCCACTATTGATGCTGGCCTTAAAATATGTAAAGGCCCCCATACACATTTCGATTTTTCCTTCCACATGGTTCAATCGAACTAGATAAAAAAAAATCAATCGAAACGTGATCGGACATGTCAATTTTGATTGATCATGTATACATCGAATGTTATTTTATTTGTGCCTGACTGATTTTTGGTTAGACTTAAATAATAAGCATACTTATATATATGTTGACAGACATTTTGGTGTGTTTACAATCATCTTCCTTTGATTATGCTTTTGATCGATCGAACATCGATCAAATATCGCTTTCTCCATGTGGGAGGTAGTTCGATCAATCGAAACCAACGTTGATCAAAATTTACGATGGAATCTGACACCGATCGTAGGGAAATCTAAACGTGTATGGGGGCCTTAACTCTACATGCCAGTAATGTCAGATGTCTGCTGTGCATGTCTGTGGATATTGATTGCATACCCAAATTCATTTTATGTCAGACATATGAATTGTATGTTCATGCATGTTAACAAGTGTAAAATTTGATAAATTCACTTAAACTACTGTTTTTGCATTAACATGGAGCCACATGCAGCATACGATCTTGCATAATTCGCTGTATGCAGCTTATTGATCTAACAAGGGTGGGGGGGGAGGGGTTAATCAATAGTTTTGGGTCAAGCTCTTAACATACTGGTATTCAGAAGCGTAATGGCTAATGAAATCCTCACTTGTATTGCTTTTATGTGTTTCTTTGCATTTACTGTGTTTGTTTCTGTGGTTTGCAGACTACTATTTTTTGGACTAGCTGTTGGAATTTTATGAAGCCAAAATGTTGCCACTGCTTCGTTTTGCATGTGCATGCACAGCATGTAACTCACATGAGCGCTTCCAAAAAAAATAAGTTTGGGCCGCACTAACACAAGACAGTGAAAGCAACAGAGAATACATAAAATAAAAGAAGCGAACAACTTTTTTTGGTAAACAAACACACAGAAGTGAAAGTCTTAAAATATAAATGAACTTACGTTGTGGCTCCACCATCATCATGGCTTCTTTCTCTGACATAACTAACTGACAAAACTGATCTCCGACATTAGCCAGAATATATTTGGAGGTCTCTAAGTCAATGCCTTCAGCAAGAACAGTGGTGGGAACCCAGAGGCGCATTGCTTCAGAGTCACTTTGCTGGGGACTTAGAAAGCCTTCAACACGAAGAATTCCTTTCCGCGTAAAAACCAACCTGAACAAGAAAGTTATTTACTGTCACAAAGAAATTACAGGCCCAACTGATCAAATTCAAAGACCTGGAAGTACACACAATACCCATCATTTTGCAACACAAAATCAAGCTTCAAAGTAATTCAGCATTACAACACTGTCCTAAGTTCAGCTTTAACCGCAAAATGCACAGCTAATAAATACATTCAGATTTTGCTCATTACAAAACAATAAATTGTCTTTTTCCCTTGCAGCCGACTCTCACATCATATACAGTATATAATATCCACACAAACAACTATAATGGTTTAAAGTGTAACAATAGAGGTCTCTACATGGGCAATATCTCACATTTTGTGCACCGATGGGAGGCATGACCCTAGTTTCCGTGTTCTATGTCATTTGGAAGGAAAAGAAAGCTTAATGGACCACTTAGTCTTTTTCTGCCATCACCCTTCTTTGCTTCTGTGTAAGTCCCATGAAAGCTGCTTTCCAGGACACTGCATATTCTTAACAGTTGATTGTGTAAGGGGTGGGGGGTTGAAAATACAATTTATCTGCCCTTAAGTAGATACTGTCCAACACTCAAACAGTTCAAACTTACCTCCGGAAGTGAAAGAATCTGCAAGCTACAGTGGAATCATCCTGGTCTTGTTCTTTAAATTTCCGGTAACGTTCCAATCTGCACTCACGACACTTGTGTAAATGTGGAGCAACATTAATGCAAGATCCATCTTGAAGAAAAGGTTCACCTGACTGCTTCAACTTTCTTACTTTGCTCACATCTTTTAAAACGGATTGACCTACTGTACAAGAAAGAAAAATTACTATGACAACTAAACCCTGGGAGTTACGCCACGGGTGATTTCCTGCCCACTGGAAGATTCCAAACACATACCACCGCCGGAGGTGTGCTCGGAAAAAGTGACGCCCCCTCCATAACATGGAGGCCAATGGTGCCGCTTACCCCCTTCCTAGCGCCATATCGGACGTCATCAGGGTGGAGGCGGAAGCGTCAGTGGGTCAACAGATATGCTGAATCACCAAGGGATTTTGACAGACAGGTAAGTTTTATGGTGAGTTTTATTAGCTGGTAAACTCAGGCAGAATGCCCAGGAGGTTAAACAATCTTTGAAAAACATTAAGAATTTCTAATCTCTAATAAATTTTATGTCTTACCTTTGAGTGGAGTAGTTCTTGGCCTTCCTTTTGTCACTTGTTTTCCCCTTCCTTTTCCCAAAAGTAAGTCAACACTGTGCTCTCCATTATGTCCCATTCTGCCAACAAGATGTTCTGGAATCCCTTTATAGCCAGCTCTCGAATTTAACTGTTCCTCTGAATCGCTTAGGTCACTTAGGTCACTATTGGTACTTGAATCAGAATCTTGCTTTGATGTCCTGCTTCTCTCATCTAGAGTGAATCTGTTAACGGATTCGAAAGCTGCTTTCCCATCATGAGAGATTTCAGAGGATGAAACAACACCAGGCTGTAGCCTACTTGACAGAGCAGTGAAGGTTCTTAGCAATGGATTATCTAACTGCCCAGATCCTATAGCAGGCTTGTCTTCAGTTGGACTTGATGACAATGTTGGCATCTCAATAGGTTGGTTCAAGCTACTTGCTGGAGAATTTGATCGTCCGTTTCCCAAAAAGGCAGAGCTTTGAAGAGGTTCATTAACGGATGGAGCAGAAGAAACCGGCAACCCTTTTAAAGGCTCAGTTGAAAGAAACAGAGGTTTATTTTTGATTAAAGAGCCAGGGTCATCAGGCTTATGCTTATCCTGCCAAAGTGAAGTCATAGGTGTACTTGGTAAAGAACTTTGTAGTGGATGATTTGAAAAGCCAAATGGTGAAACATCTTTTGAATTTGCAAAGGCTAAAAAGGGATTTGATGGATCCTCACGGGATAGCTTTGGAGGCTGCAAAAAGAGGTTTTCATGAGTCTCTGGTGGCCGTACTGCAGGCACTTTTCCAGGAAATGCTGGAGTAAGTTTTGGCATAGAATCAGAAAAAGGCAATTTTGCATTTACTTTAGTTTCTGAAGATATGAGAGGCTTAGGCTTAAAAAGGGCTGAACCCAGACCCTCTTTACTTTGTTTAAATGGGTCTTTGTTTGAAGCGTCTTCCATAGGAGACTCTGCTATAGCAGTAAAAAAATTGCTGGGAGGAGCATTTTGTGACATACACTGGAAAAACAGATTTTTAGATAAGTCGGTATCTTTTGAATCTTCTTGTGCACTTGCACCAAACTGGAATCCGAGTCCTGCACCTGAACTGGAAGCTTGTACTGTACCATTCGAATGATTTCGAGCCTCTCCGAATGGTATTGGGGGGACTGACATTCCAAAGCCACTACTTGATGGCACAGGCTTTTTAAAACTCTATGTTAAAGAAAGAAAAGTAAAGCTGTAATGTCAGGTGAATCATTTAACAAACTTCATTATTTGAGTCAAACAAAGCCAGCTTTTAAATAACTATTGGTGTCCCCCTTTGGGAGATTACCAGACACTTTCCGTCTCCATTACAGTGGATTAAACAAAATAAAGTGGAAAAAAAGGTTACATTTACACTGTAGTTCCGGTAGTAGCGACAGGTCTATCGGGCGAAAGCCGGTTGGTTTTGCTTACAAGTCGTTAGTAAGTGAATCCCTTACTAACAACCCCCCCCCCCTTTTTTTTTTTAATTGGTTTAACCTCCTGGGCGGTTTGCCCAAACTGTGCCCGTGCTGGGATCGGGCACAAACGGTGCCTCTCCGTCTGCCTGCGGCTCTGTAGAAGAGCCACAGACACACAGCCTTTCTGGCCCCGTGTCTTCGGCGTCATCTATGACCTCCATGTTAATGGAGGGGGCGCCGCTCTCCTCCCCACACACCGCCAATCACGGTATGATCTCTGCCCGATTCTCTAGCAACCAACTGCAGCGTGATGACATCACGCTGCAGCCGGTCACCTAAAGGATTGCCGAACACCCTTTGTGTGCCGAACATTAGCGTCTCCATACAAAGTAATGTGATCAGCCAGGAATCACGATCCTGGTTGATACGTCCAGATGGGAGCATCCGATTTGCAGCCAAGCAATTGTTGCGAACGTGCACGGCGGTTGCATTATCGCCTGCGAATCATAGCTACAACTTTAAGCATAAACACATATTTACACATCATGGCAGACTCCCTTGCCTAAAGCACAGTCCTCCACTGCCGACGTCTTTGTCAGATCTGTTTCCAGGTTCATTGTTTTTGAACAAATAAATTGCCAAGGCCAGAACAAAGTAGCTCTAGGTCAATCGATTAATCCTGGCACCCAAGGTACACCCTAATTTCTGCTGTAAGGAATGCCTAATTTCAGCCCTAAGTTACATGCCATATTTTCCTCCGTTTCCCAGCACTGCTTCCCTGACACAGATTCTCCATAACACTTTATCAATTAACTCATTCTTCAATTGCCATGACCACTCCAACATATACATGGGACTAGTAATGGACCAATGAGCTCTACTTTGTATCAGTAAGAAGATAGTCATACATCAGCTGTAATTACAGTTTTCTGTTAGTATTTTTAATCTACAACACCATAGAGAACTATACACAAAATTACCTCTCCGATGGCCCAGCTAGACTTATTATTTTCCTCTGCGGTCACATTGGAAAGACCAGTGTCAGAAATCCGTACTGTGGTAGGAGTCACTCCACCAGACGTCACAGCCTCAATTGTGCTTTCAGCATTATCAACTTTGCTCCCAGATTTCACTGCTTCAGAACGCAATGCAGTTTGACTTGCAATGACGCTAAATGATGGAAATGGGGTACCTTCGGCAACAGGTTGATCTTGCACAACTAGAGTGCGGCCATTCTCTTTGGTGTAGGTTGCAAAGCGAATGTTAGGATTTATTTGTGGAACAAAGTGCAAAACTTGCTTTGCTCTTGAATCTGCTGTGGGGTCTGTGCTGTTTACTTTCCAGGATCCTTGTGTGACCTCATTAGAATCCCCACCATTGCTGTCTAAATCCTTCTTTTCTGATTTTTGTTTCTTTGCAGAAGAATCCCCCTCCGTGTCAATATTTTTCCGACGGCGCCCATCCCTTCCATCTGCAGTCTCTTTTTTCTTCTTAGATTTTGATGCTTTTGATTTTACGGGTGTATCCTGAAACAGATGACAAGTTAGCTACTTTAAAATCATGTATTTTTCAATGTAAAACATATACACATATTTTACAAACAAACAAAGCTGGAGTCAAAAGTTTAATTTTTTATGGTTTGAAAAATAAAAGCAAAAGAACAAAATGCAGTATCAGCATGCCTCAGCTTTTTTAGAAAAGCAGTACCAATACTATAGCCAAAATCTGTTTTTCTTTTTGTTACCCACAGAGATAGAGGACTTTACCTGCCAGGCATAAAAAAGACAAAAAGATACAAAACAAAGCAAACAGACCAAAAAGCCAAATAAACAACAAAAACAAGACAGTTGACATTAGGAGGGAGAACCTTCAAGCTGTCAAGCTACAGTATGTAGTTATTAGTGCACGGAGGCCATCTTGGGAAGCGCTATTATAAGACTACAATATTTTCACACAAGGAACTCATCATAATCAGATGCCATCAAAAGCTGTCCACAATTAATTGTATTTTATGGGATAAAATAAATAGCAATGTCATTTTCAAATAGCACAATGATTGGAAAGCAAAATACAAACTCTATAGACAAAAAAGCTTACCTCAGGGTTCAGGAACGACTCATCAACAAGCACCACATGTACTAATTTTGGATCAATAATCACAGTCCCACCTCCCTGTTAATATTAAAAAGTCATGTCAACATACAAACAGTTTTGTAGAAAATAAGATAACATAAAGAATAATAATATTAAAATAAAAGAAGACAATTTTGAAAAAAAGAATGCACTTTTCACTCAATCCCAAGAGAAGGCAGAGCTCTCTGGAATCTTGGAATTGGGTGTAGAAGTTGAAAATCAGTTACTGTGTTTCACCCTGCCACATATACAAACCAGCTGGGTCCCCAATATTTGGTATTTTCACAAATACTTCCTGTCCTGACACCATCTCCCAGTGCTGCTGTTTTAAGGACTAAAATTTAAATTCTAAAGCTTACACTTGTTTGCATATGACACGTATAACATGCATGTAATAAACATGTACTGATATATACTGCATATACATATATTCTAATATTTAGTATTTACTAACATGATTACTAAAACTGTTGTTTATTATGTGCCTGTGGGTTTTTTTTTGGTGAACTCTAGGTAAAAGTATTCGTAATGCAAGTGTCAATAATAAGTTGAACTAAATTTGACCTTGAGGTAAATCTTATCTAATATCTAATCTTATCTAATAAAATTGCTGGATCTTTTACGGCATATGTTAATAAATGCAAGGTAAGCAAGGTAAGCAATAGAGCACAGCTCAAATGTGTTTGTCAAAAAACCTTTCGATTTCAAATAAGAAAAAGGTTAGCAAAGAATTTAGCAAATTGAGGATCTGCTGGAAATATGCTGTCGTCTGCATATGCAGATACACAATCTCAAAGATAATGAAGGTATATTTAAGTAGGCTGCCAACTTAAACACTAACTTTAGGAAGTTATAGCATTAAAGGTTAATCTAGCTCTGAGCTAGCACAATGATGGAGAAGTGTTCCACAATCCTAAACAATTACACCTGCTATTTTCTCAAGACCTGGCAGTTGCTCTCTTGTGTGTTGGAAAGTGAATCCTTTGCTGCCAGTCTTCCCATGTTCACCATCCTGCCATACCAAGAAGGGCCACTAATTGTTTTCAATGCTGAAAACATATGTCCCAAGGCTGGGGAAGGAAGTGTCATTAAGGCAGCGATGTCTCCCTTCCCAAGTATTCTTGCATCCAGTAGAGTGGGGATGCCGATTTGATTATGTGTATAATGTGTCCGTAGACTTCGGGGGATATAGAGCACAAAAGGCGAGTTTAGATCCGTTATAAATCTACTCTTCAATATTGTGTACAGAAAAAGTTAAGCAACTGAATTTTTACATTTTAAAATGGCAAATAGGCATGAATGCATAAAATGACTGACAAGAGGGTAAAATATTGTTAAAGTACTTTAAAAGCCACGTAAAGCATAACAAGCACAACACGTTCACAAGGGATTATAACATTTAATATGATGTATGCATACTTCACTCATTGTGACATTTATCACACGGCTGATGGGATCTTGATGGGTCACAAGCCCATATACCCAATCTTTATCTTCATCAGGCCTGAACACTTTAACCTCCTGTCCTTGAATGCTACAAATACCTAAACAATAAAGAGAAATGCATACTGTCACTGCAGTGAATTTGTGTAAAGCCTTTAGGCCCGAGTTCTGATATGTCAGGGGGATTCTATTACATAGCACAGGGGTGCCTAAATGGAAGATTAAAATCATCACAATAAATGTTCCCAGTTAACCTTCTGACCGTTAACCCCTAGTGTAGCTCGGGTAAGTTTGTTAATGCAGGCATAGGCGCCCTGGGTCCCCACATCCTGGGATTGTGACAGGGACGAAGAGAACGCAGCAGGGAAATTTAAACAGATCTGTTTATGCCTGCCATAGACACACTGATGGTGTGCAGGCAGACTAGTCCCGATGTGCACCAAGATTCAAACGTGATGACGTCATCACGTTTGCACCCCGGTGCATTATGGGGCCCCTTCAGTCGGCGGCACCCTTTGTGTGCCGGCCATAAGCTGCAATGAAGACGCCGTCTTCATTGAAGCTTATGGCATCGGCTTTCATCGGCTTGCGCCGGCCAGAGATTATCGGACATGTGTGGGCACATGCCGATTAGCGGCCGATTTTTAACCTGACCGACGGCGCGAGCGCGCACGCCCATCGGTCAGATAAAAAATCGTCCGCTTATCGGCATGTGTATGGCTAGCATTAGATTGCCATACAGTTTGTTTTTTTAAACATTGAACAAGCAGAACACTCAGGGGGGTTAATTTTTCCATTAAATAATTTCAATGTAACATTTCTATTCAGTAGATCCATTAAAGATATACATATATTGAAAGTTATTTTTTGGAAATTGATAGTGAAATTGAGAGAATTTAACCTCGTAAAATGATCTCTTGGACTTTTCTTGAATTGATCACATCAGTTACAGCATCCTTCAATAAAGGCTGTTCTTTCAAGACTAGCCTGTGACTGTCCACTCCCATTTGCTGCAAATTGAAAAGAGAACTAGGTCAGCTTTTAGAATTTTTTTGTTTGTTTTTACAATTGCTGCTTCTCAATGTTAAAGTAATTACCTGATAAAGACGAAGTGTACTGGCATCCGGAAGAAAATGCAGTATTTCCTCTAGTAGAAACTCTATGGGGACCAGCGATCCCAGGCCTAACTTATCCACCAAGGTTGTGAATGTCTGCAATTTTAAAAACAACTGATGTCATATTTCAAAGAACACAAAATAAATGCACCAGTGACTGACAGTCAGGAAATATTAGAATTGCTCAGTGAGAGGTGGCACACCAGCTTACATAATACCTTATCAGCAGATAAAAACCTAAAGCAGGGTACACACATGAAGCTATGGGCCAGATCGATGGCCGCTTCGAGCACCGTGCGCACTCACGGCCATCTGTCATATGCAGCCATCCCAGTTTTCAAACCAGAAAACTGAGATATCGGACATGACCGATAAAAGCGTCTAATGTCCATTGCTGCGAATGGAAACCGCGGGTCTCCATGCAAAGCATCAGCTGAGCTGGAGAGAGAGCAGAGCGGTCTCTCCAGCCCCGCCGATATCTGACAGCAGTGTGATATCATCACGCTGCTGTAGGGAACATTGGGCGGCTCCAATATCGAGCCGTCTGTACCCTGCTTAAGGCTTAGGCTTCACTGTACGCTGGGATCTGCTCAAGCCTCCGCTGTGTTCCCAAAGATGTAGCTTGCTGCGTCGATTTGAACGCAACAGAGGCGGGAGACAGCTCTATCATAGCTCCATTTCCATCAATAAGCGGCTCATGCACTCCGTTAAAACCCCTGCACTTTTTTTTTCTTCAAAAGCACTGAACCAATTATCCAAAAAACAGCACTAATATTCCTGACCAACAAGAGTTGGTATTAACTTTTTTTTTTTATCACAAATTACATAGCTCTGTACATTACTTAAGAGTGGAGATGAAACACACGCTAACATACAGGTACATACTATGACACAGTGAAGAAGAGGGCCCTGCCCAATTGGGCTTACAATCAAAGAGCTTGACAAACAAAGTGGCAAGGTTGTGATGTTAGGAATGAGAAGATGGATGGGCCAGGGGTGGATTTCAAGGTATTGAAAGTAGAAACCAGTTAATAGGATGAGGGCGAAAGTTCTAAAGAGTAAGTGCAGCACTAGAGAAGTCTTTAAGCCGACATGTCATGATGTTATAAGTGGGTATGTCATAAGCAGATAAGTAAAGGATGGGGGTGGGGCAGTTAGGTGTATTTTTGTATGAGGTTGGAGATGTAGGTGGGACAGGGGATGTGGAGTGTTTTAAAAGCAAGGCACAGAATTACACACATAAGCAAAGATATCTACACACTCAAATCATTAAATGTGAACTAGTCACCAACAAAGAAACAAAAGCTTTAGAGCCACTGACAAAATATGTTGCACATTGGTTTTAGACCAGTGTAGTACAAACCAAGTGTTTTTAGGTAAATAGGATCTGCACATGCTTGCATAGAATAGCTCTTTTAAGAATTACTATAGGCCCAAAACAGGTCGGACAACTCCAACCATAACGTTTATCTTGTTTATTTTTTGTTTTGTTTAGCCTAATTCCTTAAGGCTTTGTTTCCATTGCGTTGGGACCGTGTACGCTTAGCAGGAGGTCCCAACGTAACAGATAGACTTACCTGCTCGGCAGAGACTCTGTCTTCATTGCGCCGAGCCGATCCGCTCGTAGTAGAGTACGTTCAGCCTTTACACTGGCAGATGTGTAAACAGACCATCCGCCGGCAGGCAAAGTCTGTGGGATACGTCGGGACCCCTGCTAAGCGTATACGCTTGGCGTAGGGGTCCCGACGTATAATGGAAACAGCCCTTACTTGCCATTCTGTCATGGAACAGGACAATACATCTTTCTCTTATTATTTAACAAATCTAGCTGGAATCTGTGACGGTCAACTTACCAGTGCTGGCCAATGAGTTGGGCACATACGGCACCCTTGGACAATAATTGGTTCTTTTCTTGGTGACCAAACGAGTGGTCCTTCCAATAGGATAACCAGGACATCTTTTCCATGCACTTGTACCCATGACGGTTTCCTAGAACTTTTTCTATCAAATTCCACATATACCTGAAAGAGATAACTTGTATATATTAGCTGGCATATAGTATGTACTCCCAAAACAGTGGCCAAAATTTCTATTAATCTTATAAAGCTCAGGAGAAAATAAGATTAACAACCATATTCTATTGGAAATGCACCTGCATTAAAACACAATTGTCCTTTTAAGGCTACACAAGTCTCATCTGTCACACTACAAACTCAGCAGTGTACAATTGTAAAGTAACATAACATACAATTTATCTCATGTGGGTCATCCAGTCAGGATGGTTAAAATGAAAATAATGGGTAAAGATAAAAATCCCGGATAGAGCGATCAAGGTTCTTAAGAGAAGGTATGTGATGTGAAGATGCATCCATCTTGCTGAAGGTGCTTGTAGCCAGGACCAGAAGTGATACCCAAATCATTTCATTATGGACAGGTAGAGTAGATATGATTTTGTCACAATGACATTAGTCAAGGGCTGGGATATTTCAGAGATGAATCAGTTGGTTATTGAAAGTGATGTGTTGCAAGCAGCAAGGTTGGTCAAGTGTAAGGATCTGAGCAACTTTCAAAAGGGCTTAATTTGATAAGACTAGATCATGGAGCCTGAGCATCTCCAAAACGGTTACTTGTGGGGTGTTTCCAGTAGAAAGGGCTGCATATGTCGTGACATGCACATCTGCTGAACTTACTTCACATATGTTCATGTCCACACTATTTTGTACATTATAAATTCATTTCCATTTTCCAATTAATTAAACATGCTTTTTATTTTTTTAAACTGTCCATGTTGACCATAGTTTACTGCTTGGAAAACACGAAGGGGGCCTGGTATGATGAAGCACAATTTCTTTAAAATTGTGGGTGACTAGACTGTGTTTTATATACATGGGAAAGAAATAGCAGCAGGCGGCCCTAAAGGAACAGGTGCATAGGTTGGTAGTGGCAGGTTGAGCAGTGATTCCCAACCTTGGGGGTCTGTGCCCTCAGGGTAGAGATTACAGGTGGTGTGTGCACCATAAGTGGCATGGGTGACACCGTGTGATGTGCAGCCTCTGCCAGAGAGAGACTGCAAAGTTCAGGCCAGTTCTTCCCAGTCCAGCTGGGGCTGAAAAACCTCGCTGTAAGGGTTAATCCCGAGCCTGGCTGGTGAAATGTAAACAAGCGGCAGCACCATCTTGTGGACACTTAACTAATAGGCACTAGAGATGGCAGAATTTATTTTTGTGACTATGAGTTAAATCCAAAGCCCATGAACATGGTATCATCCCCACATTGCTGGAGGTATACAGAAGGGTTGTGTGCATGCAAGTTAGGAGGGAAGCAATGTTACTCCAGTGCAGGAGCATTGTGACGTCCAGGAAAATGTATTTTCATGTGGGTAGGAGTTCGGGGGCTTGGCTGACACAGGCAAAGGGGGCCTTAAGGAAAAAGATTGGGAACCACTGATCTAAAGGGTATACAATCGTGGGAACAAATACATGTGAATATAGATGCCACGTTTTGACATCAGCATGCAAATTGTAGGCAGACTGAAGATGACCAGGTGATGCACAGCAGTGGAGTTTGATTGGGTCAACTTCTGAATGCAAATTGCACAATATTGTAAAACAAAGTGACATTTCTACATGTGAGCACAGCAACAATATTATACAGTAGCATAACACATGCCAGATTTTCAATCCTTTTATTTGTATTTTCAAGTCAATTAAGATTATTGAACATGCTTTATTTATTTTTTGTTTTCTAATTTGTCCTATTACTTTTCAGCCCCTGAAATGAAGAGATTGTGTTAAAAAAAAAGTATTAATCCCTCACATTTCTATACAATCATTTTGTTCAAATTACTAAAATCAAACGAAACGAAAGTCTGCAGTTCAACTGCATTGGGGGTATTTCATTTAAAAATCATTGTGGTAAAGTGCAGTTGGTGGGTTAGACTGCTGCAGGGAGACCACTGCTTTCACGCAGAGAACACAATATTCTGTGCCAGTGGTCAGACCTTTATTTTTCAGCTTTTCTTCAATGTGAGGCCATATGACTTTGCACACAATTCTTTATATGTTTGGAATGCTTTTTGAACATTTAAACGTTTAACTGCTCCATAAAGCAGATCCAAAGTATTTGCTGGCACTCTGGCCATGCAGAGCTGGTGTCCTAGGTTTGGGCAGAATCTGCAAGGAGTTTGCATGTTCTCCTCCAATACTCCAGACATGCTGATTGGGGGGAGCCAATTCACCTAAGAGTCTCCTATTTTAGTTACACATGACTAGAGCCCCCCATACACCTCACAATCTTTCCATACAATTTCTGTACAATCAACTTGCCTACTACCAAAACCATGTAATATGAGGAGCTTTCTAATCCTTCCAATCACTATGTATTCTATCAGGGAGGACCCGACACTACATAGTTGTTGGTAGGTCTAATGCCTAGGTGCCCAACCTGTGGCCCGGGGGCCGCATGCGGCCCTTTGGCCGTTCTTCGGTGGCCCCCCTTAGTCCTTTACTTGCGGCCCCTGAAATCTAACTGTTCATGCATAGGGCATAGGAACTCATATTAATAAATGCTTATACTAGTCAGTATAGAATGAAAATGTTATGTGCGGCCCTTTAGTGGAGCCACTTGTGGGCCTCCATATGAACTCAGTTGCCCACCACTGGTCTAATGGAAATTGTACGGAGTGATCTAAAGGTGTTGGGGGGGGGTTGATCATGACTGTAATAGTGATGTGACTATATATGCTCTGTAAAGCGTTACATAAACACGAGAAAATAATAAAAATGTGTATGAGAAATGACAAGAATGCACAGTAAATTCTTACATGGAGCACAGTAAGGCTATGTTTCCATGGTGTCATAATGGATACGTTTGCGATGCGCTTTTTGAAAGCAACGGAGGGCTTTTCCCTACTTTGGCGGTTTTCCCCACTGTAGTAGAATCTCTGCGTTCATCACAAGGATTTTAGCGTATTTGTAATTGAAGTATAACGAAACATTGATGCCATAACGTATCCATCGGTAATGCATGGATCATGTGTCTGCAATGCATCATCCCTCTCCATTTAAATAATAAAAAATGAACGCATGCTTAAGAAACAGATCACAGATGGATGTAAACACAACCTCCTGCATTAGAAGGAACACTAAAGGATCCAATAAGCAGAAAAACATAACCTAATGAAGAAACCTGTCCTATAAAATACCTAGTGCCTGCAACACATGCATGTAGACAGGAAGTGGCTGCAGGAGATCAGCAATGGAAGAAGAAAGGAGAAAACATGTTTTTATTCTGATTTTTTGCACAGTACAGCGATTTAGTGATATCTAGTTTAAGTGATAACCTAGTTTGCTGGGTTCCTCTATGACACCCTGCCAGGACGGAGGGGTGCTGCTGAGGAAGACCCGTCTCCCCTGCCAGGACGGAGGGGTGCTGCTCATCCCCTGCCAGGACGGAGGGGTGCTGC
>CM070034.1:45475854-45488576 GCA_036250615.1 Ptychadena robeensis | reverse complement strand
CTGCTGAGGAAGACCCGTCTCCCCTGCCAGGACGGAGGGGTGCTGCTGATCCCCTGCCAGGACGGAGGGGTGCTGCTGAGGAAGACCCGTCTCCCCTGCCAGGACGGAGGAGCTCAGCCAGTCACAATGTACTTGTACACATGTGTGCGCCCCGCCATACATATACATAGTTCCGTTCTCGGATAAGTTTAGTCGCAGTCCGCACATGTTTATATGAGATCCTATGAATAACACCCGGGTGTGTTGGACCGGGAGGCACACCCCTCCCCCCCTACATACACAGTGTGAGAAGAGGGCGGTACGGTACGCGCACCGTGCGCTATGTTTACACGGTGTGGGGGAGGGGCAGCCAGCACCGGATTGGGGCCGGGCTCAAGGCCTAGGCGGGACACTCCCGACTCACAGAGAGCAAGCCCTGCGTCCCCAGGTGCGGAGTGGCCACTTACCGCCAGCTCCTCAGGCGCCGCTCCCTTTAGGCCCCGCACGGTTCCGCCCTCCCAGGCCCGCTTCCCCAGCGGAAGAGACGGTTCGCCCGGGACTCCCTCCCGTCCGGAAACGCTCTCGTCAAACAGAAGCCTCAGCCGCTTTCCTACTGGAGATACTGGGGCCGCCATTCTTCCGGGCCGCTCGCCACACGGTGCACGGAACGATCAGGAGCCAGGCCTCTGCAGCACCCGCGGAGACAGCGGGTTACACAACAACGCCGCCCTGCGGCTGCAAGTTCGGAGTGCCTAGTCAAGACAGCGCCCCGTGTGGCGAGGAGGAGAAGCGCGGCTAGAACAATACACCAAAAAGCCCTTCCTTGTGTTTTGTTCAGATTCTATTCAATGACGTTGAGCGCCCCCTAGTGGAAGGGATCCCAAAAACACACACAGTGCAACTGTGGTGCGAACAGAACGTGTGTACATCGAACAGCGCCCCTAGTGCTTAGGAGTGTTCCGTGCAGGCTATAACGCGCGCGGAAGTCATGCGATTGGTTGACGAGACGCCATGTTTGTAGAAAGAGGCGAACGTTCCTATTGGCTGACAGATCGCGGAAGAGCTTTACTAGTACATACTGGGGATGACTGTATACACGACAAGCGGGCGAAGCTTAATAAACATTGGAAAGTGACATAAAGAACAGTGTAACTGCCAACAAATAGAATCAGGAAAAAACAATAGGCAAAGTCGTAGGTTACTAGGGTGGTGCTGTGACACCCCATTATTTCTAATACCAGGATGAGGATAATGGACAGGTAGTCTACAAGGCTTATGTGTAACATCTCTGACCTAACTCACCCACACCCAATAAACGTTATACTGCATAGCAGAGGGATTGTGCACAAGGAGCCCATGTGAGATGATTAGACTCACTGTACCCTGACACATGGGTTTTCAGTGGCCAACACATAAGCTAGCCATACTCATATTGATTCTGTGGTTGATTCCTGAATGATCGGCGCATGCATTTGAAATCGGAAAAAAAAAACGGTTCAATCCAACAAGTTGGTATTTTCCTGTTTGATCCCCATTACTTTGGAAAGGGACCCTTGATCCCCATCCAAAATGTTGGGATCAATTCCCAAACCGATCGGTGAACGTAAGCACATGACAATTGATTTAATGATCAAAGGGGAATATATATAGGTGTATGGCTTGCTTTAGGCTAGGGCTCCACTATGTGCTTGAGTGCAGTGCATCCAACGAAAGCATGTCCCCCTTTTTTCACTCTGTTAGGGGCACGTTATCAGCTGCACTACATTCGATAATGCAGACCCTTTAAATGAATGGGCTGACATATAGCTAATGTGCAGGGGCACTTTGGTCATACAACATTGATAATCAATGGATGAGGCATCCGTCAAGATTTTGTTGCATTGATGTCATGGAGCTCTGCATCGTCATTTACGTGACTGAGGGTCGGACCAACAGATCGGGGCTCTGACTGACTGTGGAGACCGCCTTGTCATAGCCCTACTGCCGTCAATGGGCGTCCTCTGCACTGCGTTAAAATCCTTGTGTTCAATGCAGGGTTTAATGCGCAGTGTAGTCAAAGCCTCACCATTTGGAGCCCTTTCACACTATATGCGTTGTGGGGTGTTAGCGTTTTACAGTTTTCACACAGCAGTGCATGGCAGTTTTGCCTCAACGCAGCACGCCTTTTCCTAATGCACTGTAAGCATGAGAGACCCAGCGCAGCGGCATGTGCTAACATAGGGTTTATTTACCTGAAATGGTCAAGTTTGCATTACAGCATAGTCCGTTGCCGGTATAGTATCCTCTTGCGATTGCAGAGTGTGTAGTGTGAAATGACCCCAAAGCCATGGCTATAAAGGGCGCAGGGCAGACACAGTCCATTCAAAGTGTTGGGCTATGACCTGCCTGGCCCGTCGTACCTATGGCAATAATAACATGGTGCGTCGCTTTGTTATTGCCGCAACGCTGTTAATGCGTCAGAGCAAAATGGGGAAAAAAAGCGCTCAAGGAACCGTAACACACACAAACAGCAGCAATCTGTGGGCTGGGCATCATGGCTGTCCTATAGAAGTGCTTCAAGGTCCAACAGTTGCAAACTATATTTGTAACCAACAAAGACTGTCAGATTAATAATGCCGCAACATGTACTAGGTGCAGCTCACTACCCAATCATCAACTGTTACAAGAGTCTTCCATGTTCCCCACTACTTGGGTGGTTATTATAAACATCATCAGTACATTCATGTTCAGAGGGTGGAAGGCCTGGAACTAGTGGTTTTTTTCTAAATTTTTGAAGGTCCCTAACAGTGTTAGGCTATGCTCTGTTCTCACTGCGCTGAGCTGTTCTGCCAATGCAGGGGTTAACTTGGTGCAGTGTAAAGTGTATGTGATCTGTCGGGACCCCCTGCCAAGCACTGCGCTGAACGCAGGGGTCCCGTGGGATCACAAAACGAAGAAGTGGAAACAAGCCCTTAGGAGGATAAGCCCACCCATTCAGCACTGACAGAGAGGCTATTCTGCATATGTCAGTTCTTTTATACCCAGAGACAGTCCCCGTTTTTACAGAAAGAAATATTCTACGAACCCTTGTAAGCTGGGTCCCTGTAATGAGCTATATATATATATATATATATATAAATATAAATAAATGGACATTGCATAGATATTGTAACAGAACCAATCCATCTCTGTAGCTGCACCTACCTACTCAAGCCTGCTTTCGTCCGCTGCAGCACAATGTAACTAGAATAACTGATGTGTTACCTTATTTTTAGGCATTATACAATATACACTGGACCATAGTTTTGGAGAGAGAAAAAATAGATAAATAAATAAGAAACAGCCATTGACATGTAAAGTGAAATTACAGCAGGTTTCCAGCCAAGCCAAAAACCAAGTGCCAGGAGGCAGGGCTTAGTTTCTGCAGAGTGTACAGGGCTGAACCTTTAGCATCTCCATACACTAGAAGTATAAATTCTCTGAACCCACTGACCAACTTATAGTCACATTTTACAGTCTGGCACAACTTGCCAATGAACAGCTATTTGCATATAGGGGGTAGATCTATGCATGTAGGTAGGGCAGATGAGAGTGTGTCACCTTATATATTTGCTGCATTGTAGAATGTAAATAAACACATCTCATGCGGTCACTGTGGCCTCAACTCACTAGGGGGGGGGGGGGCTTCTGCTCTATGCTATATGAGCTAGGGGGCTTGAGGCCAACTCACATACAGTGGCAGATGGGAGAGCTTCCCAGCTCACATACAGAAGCTGACGGTCACGGCTGGAGGCAGCAGAATGGGAAAAGCCAAACTACTTTTTGGCGCTGAATAGCCTACAGTACCTTGTCTGCCACTGCATGTCCGCTCCCAGCTCTGCAGGACCCTCAAATTCACAGCAGCGTTTAAAAAGAATCCAGAGAAACTTATTAACCTACCTAGCATTATGGGCTTTTCATTACATTTTTTATGGCACGAAGCGCCTTTTCCCCCAGCCCTCTACACACCACCGGTGTCAATTAGATGCTGGCGGTGTGTGGGGAGAAAAGGGACATTAACATGGAGGCTATTGCCTTGGATCCCGGCACAGGCGCAGTTTGATTCATGATCCGTACTGGCTACAGGCATAATGCTAGGGAGGTTAATTTAAAGAAATTAGACCTCATCCACATTCCTAAAAAGAGAGCTTTGTATTACAGGGTTTAATGGTGAAACAAACCCCAACAGATGTCAGATCTTTTTGCAGGCAGCTCAGAGTTTGAAGAAAATGCTCTGAATGGCCTTCAACTTAAGCCTCCCATAAACCTTTAGATCACTTCATACAATTTCCATTAGATCTACCAACAACTATGTAGTGCAGAGTCATCCCTGATAGAATACACAGTGAAGGTTTAGAAAGGTCCTCATATTACATGGTTTTGGTAGAAGAAAAGCTGATTGTACAGAAATTGTATAGGAAGATTGTGAGGTGTATGGGGGCTTGTCTGTACTTGGGGCTTCTTTGATCAAAAGGATAAACCACACTTAACATTTAAGGATGGTCCTTTTCCAAAGTAATTACAATTGTTGCCAATCGAACAGGGATTTACCAACACATTGGTTCCCTGTTTGATTGAGCTTTCTTTAACCGATTCCACTCACAGAAAGGCTAGATGCAATAGATTCAAGCACAACCAATCACAGTGAACATGCACAGTGCTAGAAATCGAGCAGTGTATGGCTAGCCTTAGAGCTAGGCAAAATGTATTTGTGGAGGACATGGCTGGGGTGGAAAGCCTATTTTATATAGAAGTCATTGAAACAAGAGCTGAACTAACCTTCCTCTTGCTGGAATGAGCATCTTTATCCTGATCGTCTTCCAAGTTTGGTATATTCAGCCATCTCGATTGGCCAGGTATGCGCAGTGCATGTGAATGGAGTTCAGGCTCCAAGCAATCCACATCTCTGCACATGAACTGCAAACTTAATGATACAATAGGAAGAGATCTTATGTGGCATGCTATGACTCTGAAGGAAAGCTTCTAGCTTCAGCCAGGTCATGTGTCCCCAAAAATGTTAGGTTTCTCGGCACAACACAGCCAGCATTTGTTAAACAAAGTTGAAATGCAATCCACAGTGTAAAGATCGCTTTGTCCACTTGAAATGTCTTTAAATCAGCATCTTCATGTTTAAATAGATGTAGGCTCCAGGACTGTCATCCTCAGCTTACCATTAATGTGGAATACACATGCAGATAATGAAGACTGAAGAGTCTAAAGCCGGGCACACACGCTTAGTGTGCTACCAATCTACAGGCAGATCGACAGCGTGCGATAACCACTCTGTGCGCCGGCCATTACTACTAAGTTTTGGAGCGAAAATTAGAAAGAAAGAAAGAAAAAAAAATCAGAGAGACACAGCCATTCACATATATAGTGAATGTACAGAATGTTCCAGCAAAGTAGGCAGGTCTGGACCATGCGGTATTCACTCTATTCCTTCAAGCAAGCCAAAAGGACAGTGCCAGGAAGAAGTGTGTAGAAATTTAACTTTAGCACTAGCAGTACCCATTCTCTGAACCCACTGACCAAATTAAAAGAGAGACACATTTTATGATCTGGAATAACTTACCCATGAGTACCCATTTACAAAAGGGCAAAGAGGTATTTGAGTCTGTATCACATACATTTCTTGCAAAATGCAATACAAAATGTTAATGTAATACAGAAGCCTCTCTCTGTTCATCCAGCTGGTTGGGAATTTTGGGCCAGAAGATGCACAGCCTTTTCCTATTGATTTTAACGGGGAAAAGGTGTGTAATATAGTAAACAAATATACAGTATATATCCTATTTCAGAGGTTTTCTAAAATTTATATAATCTAATAATAGTCACGATCTTATAAGAACCATCCCAAAACAAAAAACATTGGTTGTAGGACTTTATTAAAATATTATAGAGAAATGATTAGGAGACAAAACTATCCTCTAACAAATTATTTTCTAAGTACTATAAGTGAAAAAATTAAAGTAGTTGCAGTCAGACAAATTAAAATTAAAAAAAGGAAAAAAAAAACAAAAACAAAAAAACCAAAAACAATGAAATACAGAACACTTGTTTACAGACAGCTTTTCAATGTTTCACAGTTTTAGCTATCCAGCTGAAAAAAGGCATATTGTTCATCGTCTACAAAAATATATTTCTGACACTCCGAGTAATTTATAAAAAGCTGGTCAGCTGTGCATAACCTGTAACAAACCAACACAAGATTGACCACAAAACACTGCACCTTTAGGACACAGGGTCACATCTCAGCTCAGTCCATGCGGGGTTAATACAAGATCACCCATTTCAGATGTAGGGCCACTGTACAGGGAGACAGAACGCTCTAATATCCTCTACATGCAGACTGGGACATCACCTATACAGGAAAATTAAACTAGTCAAGGCTCCAGAAAGAAGGAGTCTCTTCTTAGGGTCTTTCGTCGCCCTCATCAATCCCATATGACATGGGATATTTCTGGGGAAAATAACAGAACCCCACATTAACAGGGGAAAAAACAAACCATTTAATTACCATAATGCAAGGAATTACTGCTATTAGCCAAATATTAAATGCATGGCCTGAATTCACAGATCACCACAAAGGCCCTCTTGCTTATCTACACAAGCTCTTTTGCTGTAACCAGAATTTATGAACCCCTATCTGTCCATATAAACCTTGAATGGGAGAAAAAGAAACCTGCTATGTGCATGTCATACTGAGACGCGGAAAGTCTTGCATTGAGCTGATTTATGAAGCTGGTTTTAAAACAGTATAAAAAAAGGCTCCTTTTAAAGGAGAGCGGATAAAATACATGTTATATCACAGGATTCACGAGGAGATTATTTTCTGTGTGCTGGGAGGCTGTCGTAAAACACACATACATACACACAAGGAGAAAAAAAATACACCTTAAGACTTTGGTGAGTTGCTTCCCAGACATCCCAGTTAGAAATGATTACATCCGCACTACCAAACTGCACCAATCGTTACCTCTAACGTATATATTGTGCTCTGCATTGTTATTAGGACCCAACTCTTCCCTAATGAGCAGGGTAGGGAGTACGGCTCACTTCCTGCTGCCTACTGCTAACTTATAGTTTATTTTAATAATGGATGACGCTTTTTGCTTTTTTTAGATTGATCACACATGCAAACATTAAAAATGATATCAGAAGCAACAAAAATTAAGATGTACATGAATCCTTCTGAAATGCTTTAACCAAAAGAAACACAAATCCAGGCTACTGTGCATGCTGTGATCCTTTCTCCTCCAATGGTTACTGACCGGGCGGACATAGAGCAAACCATTGAGGTACAAAGATGTCTCTTAATAAAATGTGGAAGAAAAAATTAATCTACACACTGACATCACTGAAGGTAAAACATGGAACAGAGCCAGTGAATGTTCAATAGGATTTAACAAAATTTCCATTTTTAACTAAATTAAAGTTTACTGTGAACCACCAGTATCAGTGAATTTATGGCAAACTCTTTTCCCTACATGGACATAGCTCTCACTTAACTTCACAAAGGTTCACAGTTTTGCAAAGGTTAATAAATTAACTTGGAATTCAGTTTAAGCCAGCTATACACAGCTCGATTCCCCTGCAATCTCTGTGCAATGCAAGAATCGCCAAAGATCACTCAGGGAATCAATCCCAGGCCGATACTTTTGTAAGTAATGGTGATCGAATAGTGAAATACCGACATGTCATATCCCTGTTTGATCGATTTTTCTTTGGAGCGGGATTGACCACTCGATCGTCGAAAGCCTGAAAAATCGAGCCGATTACAGATAGCTTTAAAAAGGACTGATTTTAAATGCCATGGACCCAAACCCCAATGTTTATTTGCAACAAGTTAATAAGGAAGAATACTAGAAAATATCTTTGTATAAGTAAGCTCGGCATAGAACAGAATATAATGCCAGCTGTATCAATAAATACAATGACACTACCTTGAATAAATAAACTGGCCAGTATCTCCAATTCTATAGAAACATTGGGAATTGTACGATGATGTGGATCATTTACAAAACATTTTAAATCAGAAAAACTTTTAGACAAATGCCCTATTGAAGCCCATTCCCATCGAACCACCGTAGTGGTTAAATGCTCACAGTGCTTGGATATAAATTGTAGAAAAAGGAGCAGGTTTCCACCTAAAATTGTCCAGATTAATTAGAACTCTAGTTTTTTCCATTGTTAATTATTTACAATGGTAGCAGTGCTTACTACATTATTTCAGTCTGTCTCATATGCAAAGTATAAGGTAAATATGTACTGCTACCAAGGGGACTGAAATTGGTAAGCAGTTTACAGCAAATGCAGGATATAAATCTTCATGCCTACATTTACCCACGAGCCCCAGCAGCCAACTGAGTTACAAGAAGGATGCTGTGTGGCAGTGCCATATCTCAGCTGGTGAAAATGGGGTATCTGTTAACCAGACACTTGCTCTGAGCTGGTAATACAGCCTTGTAAAAGAGTCTCCAGTTTAAAGAGAATTTCTGGTATTGTTGGATCTTTTAGTTTAAGTTTGTCAATTCTGCAATATCGTCTAATAATCATTTATTTATTCTGTAAAAATTCCACAGTTAAAAGCAATGGCTTCAACGGCTATATACAACATTTAGAATAATTGGACATAGGCATGTAGCCATTATAAGGGGTTGAATGCACACTGGCTTTTGTATGAATCAGAACCGCTTCTCTTCTAACAAAATCACTGGAAACTCAAAGCTAGAAAGTCCTTGATAACAATGTGCACTTGTCTATTAATTAGAATATCATCATTGTTATAGTTAGTATTTTTGGCTGTAATTATATTCTAGTGTTCTGTAGTTCTATGGGAAAGTGTTGAGTCCAAACTTTGTTTAGGCAATATGTGAAGCAAGCAGAAGCTCTCCTGGGTTATGTTAGCCCACACAAAATAGGCTTAATTGAAGCAAGATCATTTTTATATGAAGGCCACATTGAGCCATCTATACTCTAACTAAAAGATAGTTAAATAGATTTGCCGACCCATGAAGCTGCTCAAGTGATTATGGATGATGCAACAATGCTATATGAGGGATGCTGTAATAAATGCATACACAAATAACTTTTCTCACTTTTGCACATTGTTAGTATTCTTCCACTGGTGGTTCCCATTAATCTTCTGGATTGACGAGTAGTGAATCAATGAAGAACCTTTATGTACAAATACTTCTTCAGTCTGCTGGAGAAACAAGTGGTGGGGCACATAGAACTCACAAGGTGGAGTACATGGAAACAAAGAATGCCCCTGACCACAGACAACCCTGCTTCTGGATCATGGTCAAATATGAGGCAAATAACCATGAAAACCACAGGGCATGCCAATTTCTTGGCAGGTCAAAAGGTGTCAAATCACGTATTTAACCTGTTAAGAACTTTGGTCAGTTGAAACATTACAACTACAACAGGCACTTATAACTTTAAACAGTCAACTATCAACTTTCTATTTGGGGGGCTTAGGAACCTTTTTTATAACCTTAATATGCCAAACCACATTCCATCTTCACATGTGCTGACAAGTTAACCTATTTTAAGCAACAGTTATAAATATTTCAATTACGTTATATATATCGGATAATGTCTGCTTATCTTTATGCTTTAAAATGTAAACTGGAGTAAACGTTCAGATGTGAATTTGGTAAATAATAAGGAAGTATGGTGTGGCTAGGGACCACCACATTTAAACCACCAAATCTGCATCTGCGTTAACACACACCAACAAATATTCACAGGGAAATGAACTTATTATTTAAAACATGAATGCCCTTTAAAAGAAATTGTATATTTCATGGCCTTTGATGCAGAGAAGCGCACACTCACAGTTCCACTTAGTCAACAATTAAGGTATGGACAGAAAATGAATGTCTGTTGCACTGCACATTGTGTATTGGTTTTAGGGCAGCTCAATGGTGTGAAAGGGCCTCCCAATCCAGGGGCTAGACTGGAATTAAAATGCCTTTGCTTGAAAAGCTCTCTCACAGTGTTAGTGTTTACAAAAACTTTGCATCCATCAGTAAAACGGTCAGTGTAACCCTAGTTTAACCAAGCTCTTCTGATGTACTGAAAGAGCACAAGTTGTTTCTCCAGCAGGCCTCTGAGCCCCCCCTCTATGTAGCTGCACAAGTATGGGATTGATGAACTAACTGCTACAACATCCACATAATCAGTTATACAAAATTAAATAAATGCTTTGTACATGAACTGGAAACTTTAGGCTAAGCAAATAAAAAAAAAAAAAAAAAAAAAAACTTACACATACAGAGTACACCCCATCTTTAATGATGATTTTCCCCACAAAATGCCTGTGCAGCTGTAAAAATCATTACTCTAGATGATCTACTGTAGATGGAAGATATTGAAAACAAATATGGTTGCTGTCAAACACTGGACTCTCAATACATCCAATAGATTTAATCGTGAAGAATAAACTAAATTAATGCCCATGAGCAACATTTAAAAATAAGACTTTCAGTCGGTGTGTGATAAAAACACCAATTACTATCCAGTTACTATCCCTTCTACATAGAGATGGGTAACAAGGACTGTTAGAACCCAATGTAGAAACTTTGCGCATACAATCAGTTCTGTGAACGTAACAATTCACTATTTACCACGTTTCGAATAATTCCTTGATGGAGAATAATCCTCTTGTAAAACAGATGATACAAACACTCTCCTGCCATAGTCAACCATTGGGTAGGGAGAAGAGCAATATACTATAAAAGAACAGATCCTCCGGCACTGAAGGAGTTAACATGCAGACACCTACTACTAATAAAAAATTTGGTGATGCCTCAGCTCCCTGAGACAACTGGGCATGTCTTGTACTAGAGGAAGCAGAATAGGTCAGCATACCCCAGCACACAGAAGCACAACCCACCCGTATATTTCACTTAAAACTAAATCAGTTAAAAAATAGATCTGTTGAAAGGCATTATCTAAAGGTTTCCAGACATTGGTAAGAACATTCTCCTTTTCGGTGCGAGGAGAGATGATACACCTCAGGGCTTGCAGCCTGATTACATCAACTGGGTAAAGCTGCTGAAAAAACCTGGATTCCTGCCCTTGTCCCCCAAACTACACCGAGGGGGAAACCGAGCACAAACACGGGAGTGGTGGTTTAGAAAAAAAAAAAATCAAGGAAAAACAAAAAAAGCATAACAAACAAAATAAACAAAGAAAACCAAACTAGGTGCAGTATTGCTACTGATCAGTAGGAATTTCTCTGTCTGGGTCAGGTTTGGTGGTCTGTCCAGGTGACGGAGTGTGAGAAACAGTGGCGATTAATGGGTGTGCAGCAGCCACAAGCCCTTCCACTGCAGCTGGGTGTCCTGGTGCACCTACTCCTACAACTCCTGGAGGAAACCTGCAACGACAGCAAAACCAATATATAGGATTCTCATGGATAACACTGAAAACTAGTTTTAAAAAAATAAAGCGGCCGATCCTGTGAACGCAACACGTCACGCCTACAGAGGCGAGCAGGCGCTTTTTGTGCTGCTGCTGACTGTCATATGTGTGAATAAGCATACGAGTGATAACAACTAAATAGAAAATTCACGTTTACTAATAAAGCAACTGCTTTGCTCTTGTTGCTACATGCACAAAATTTCACAAGAAAATCTAATTTAGAAAAATGAAAATACCTAAAATCTGTTAAACATTGAACATCTATTATATTAATGATTCAAACTAAAATGCTTTAACTATCATGACATTTCGATTTCTAATGGCTACATAATGCCACCTACCTATATCCTGCCGCCCCATTAAGTTCTGGATGAACAGTTTCCATTCCTGACCACTGTGCAGCTGCCAACAAATACTCCTTATTTATACAATTTCTCAAGCAATCTGGAATTGGACCTGCAAAATGGAAAAAAAAAAATCAAAGCCTTGTGTCAAGTTCAATGAGCATTATTGTAGAGACAGATTAAACAAAAATGCAAATAAATGTTGTTTTGGTTTTTTCTATAAATATACCTGCTATGGCTCTACGAACTTCTTTAGCTGCTTCTTCCCTTGCTTCAATTGAAGCATGCTCACTGTACCAGGCAGTATGTGGGGTACATATCAAATTAGGGGCATCTTTCAAAGGTCCCTGAGAAAAGCTAATGGTGGACATCGAATCAGAACAATGCAATTTTCATTGCTGATAATCAAATCGCTAAAAAAATAAATAAAACACAGACCTAAAAGGTTCAGATTCATGGACATCCAAAGCAGCACCACGGATCCGGCCATCTTTTAGAGCCTGGGCTAGTGCTTTCTCATCCACAAGTCCTCCACGAGCTGTGTTTACCAAGAAGCACCCCTGCCTCATCTGAATCAAGTGTAAAGAAAAGGTAAAAAAATATAAACAATACCAATGCACAATTACTGAGAAAGCAAATAAATCCATAATATTCTATTATAAAAATAACTTCAAATTGCATCACACTTAATATATATTATATTAATATAATAAATAACAATATAATATAAGATATGATAGATCACAATTACAAATAATTACTAAAAAAATGATTGTACATTCTTTTTCTTGTCTTAATCTCCCTAGCGCTCTTGCAAGGTCCAGATTTCTGTACCAAAAGCGCACCATAGACTTAAAAGGAATATTTTTATGTTGTAGGCATGTAACATCCCAAAATATGGCCGTACAAGGGTCTAATAGACATCCTGACTATAATAATGTTTGAAAC
>CM070034.1:45439773-45467875 GCA_036250615.1 Ptychadena robeensis | reverse complement strand
CCCCCCCCCCCAGCTTCTCAAGGAGAGTGATGCAGCTGCAGACAGGTTCTGTGTCCTCAGCCCCATTGGACCCCCGACGGAGCTGAGAAGACATACCTGTACTTTGGACGGGGACACTTGTCCACGGATCCCGGGGGCCCACATGGGGCGACCGATGTGCGTGCGTGCGCGCTCGCGGCCGTCAGCTGCAAAATCATCCGTGGATCGTGGGTGCCCACATGGGCAGACAGATCTCTGTTGCCCCAAAGCTCGGTCTGCCAGAGAATGGACATAGTATATATATAATTACCACCACTGTCAAAAGTTGGCCAACATCCCAAAAACAATAAATACTACACCCGAATAAGGTATAACCATGTATGACTCAGGAAATTCCCATACTCCCTTATGGGTGATGGACTGCTTTTATGGACTATTAAATACAGCTTCTTTTCTTTTTTCTATTCTGTAACATTTTTTCTTTCCCAATAATCCTGCTGACTTATATTTTTTATTCTAAAAAGTCCCCTTGTCCATACTTTATGAGTATGGGAATTTCCTGAGTCAAATATGGTTATGCCTTATTCGGGTGTAGTATTCAGAGAATGGACATGTCTGTAAACTCTGGCGATGCCATTAGTTTGAATGAGGACTGGTGTCCCCGTTCAAACAAACGGCCGGCACAAAAAGGGTGCCTGTCGATACTCTAAGCGACGGGATGCAGCGTGATGACATCGGCCCCTGCTTGGTACGTGTGTGAGGGCCTTTACGGATATGTCTGTAATTACTTAGATCGATTTGGCGGACAATTTCAGCCCTTTTAGCTTTAGATCGGCACCTGATTCTTTGGGGGGGGGGGGAATTTAAGCGTGTATGGGGGGCTTTACAGAACAAAACTTAATAAAAAAAAATTTTTTTAATTTTTAATAAAACGTAACTGCTTAATGAAAAAAAACGGAGGCTGGTAATTTCAACAAAATTTTTGGGAAAACAACTTCAGATTTAAGGTATTTTTAATGTGTGAGTACATGTCCATATATGTACAACCCATATTCCATTATATAGAACTATAAAAAAAAAAGCTTTGACAAAACAGTGCAACTTCATTTAAAAAATGATGGTGAGGAGCTTTAATCCTCATTAGTTTAATGCGATCCGTCCTGCCGGCTTTTTGGGTCGAAACCTCAAGGTGGGCACCCCTGTAGTTGCGGGCAACTGACCACCATGCGCTCGGCGTGAGCAAGAATGCCGGTCGATCGCCTGCAACTATGGCTGGGAATTGGCACTTCTATGGCAGGCTTAATAGGTTTAGTGAAGAAGGCATATTTCTTTTCCACTACAGAAATTTATACCAGAATTTTTATGTTGTCCTCCACATAATGGTTGTGAATGTGAGTACAAGGAAACAGTACCACATATGTGTTATTCCATCCTCATGATGACTTTAGTGCTCAAATTTAAAAAGGACCTCAAAAGAATCTTCAATAGTTATTAAGCCCCCCATAGACAGGCAGACTCCTCCATGCAACTTTCATGAGACTTACCAACAACTATGTAGTATAGTGACCTCCCTGATAGAATACATAGTGATTGGAAGGTGTAGAAAGGTCCTCCTATTACATGGTTTTGGTAGAAGAAAAGTTGGTTGTATAGAAGTTGCATGGAGGAGTCTGCCTGTCTATGGGGGGCTTAAAAGTAACTCAAACTCTTAAAAGCAATTATATTGCCTCTAGGATAGTGCTGACTCTCCACTATTTTGCTTCTGGTAATATAAAGTTCTATTCTATATGAAGTAATTACTTTGCTGGGGAAACATCACTTAAGGTAGCCATACACGGTTGAATGTTTCCGTTCAAAATGGATCTGTTTATGTTGATCGAACGGGACTCGATTCCTGCCCACCAAGTAGGATCAACCTAAAGTGATCAATACCAAACCATCGATGGAGCAGTGATTGGACATGTCGGTAATTTTCACTTGATCGTGTACATTCACAACGATCGGCTGTGAATCTATAACACCGTGTGTCAGTACAATCGATCAACGTTAGACTGGCAATCAATTTTTTTATTGCACAATATGATTGTATTGATGATTGAATTGCATAATAATTTTCTCATGTATGACTATCTTGGCATTCCACCAATAAAAAATAAGACTTGTATGGGAATATTTCTCCTTTCATTCTTATGAAATATTAACAGCTATGTTCTCAGGAATTGCATATGCCCTCTCTTAAGCTTGGCACATAGACCTGTAAAAAGATTTGAGTACAATTAATCAATGTGCGCGGTCACGGTGCTTGATTGTACTCTAATCTGTTTACAAATCTACCCATGTGTGCCTTCCTTCGAGCAGGATCAATAGAGCCCGATCGAAGAAACTCGATTGAACAGGGTTCCAACATGTTGGAAAACCCAGTTTAATCTCCATTGGCGCAGCTGCTGCTCCTGCCTCCTGCACAGCCATCCGCTGTCAGTGTGAAGGGGCGGAGCCAGGACTCCTCACTCTGAAGCTGTGAGGCTGCATGGCTGGATTTCTCCCTAGCTGGCAGCGTGTGTTGTGATTCACACATGCTGCAAGCAGGGGAGAATGGGTACCCATCAAACCGGAATCGATATGCCTATGTGGTGCTCATAAATTTCAGTTCAATTAATCCCTGATCAATCACAGCGTGGTGACATAACCACACTGTGATTAATCGGGGGTTGATTGCATGGGAATCTACCCATGTGTGCCTAGCTTTACTATTTAGGATATTTTGACAAAAAAAAAACTAAGGGTGCCAATACACCTTTAGATTTCTCTGTCAGATATCCTTAAGTTTTCCTTTTGTTTTACGAAACATGAGGGACATTTAAACCATCAAGTCTACCTGTGTTCAATAGCAGAAGACCCTATACTACATAGTTGTCGATAGATCTAAAGGATATCTGACAGAGATCTAAAGGTGTATGGGCACCTTTAAGCCCCCCATAGACAGGCAGACTCCTCCATGCAACTTCTGTACAACCAACTTTTCTTCTACCAAAACCATGTAATAGGAGGACCTTTCTACACCTTCCAATCACTATGTATTCTATCAGGGAGGTCACTATACTACATAGTTGTTTGTAAGTCCCATGAAAGTTGTATGGAGGAGTCTGCCTGTCTATGGGGGGCTTTAGGTTTAAATACAACATAACTAAAGAGTTAAAGGATAGATTTATTCACAAAACTTTAAAGGGTTTTTATATAGCATAAAGTACGTTTCCAATGTGTAGTTTTTGTTTTGCTGTAGAAGCTGTAGAATGTTGTAATATTTCTTGATTTCAAATTCTAAAAAAGAATGAGTTTCTTAGAAAAAAAAAGAAAGAAAAACAAATCACACATTTGCCTGTTTATTATATTTGTTTTTTTATTTGAATACTTATCTGCTTCAGCCACGGCCTCCATTTCCACATTAGTGCCTGAGTAACTCAGTTTCCAAGTTTGTAATTAAACAGGTATTTAGTTTGCATTGCATAGTTTAATTCTTGTGGCTTTTCTCAGTTTCCCTAATCTAGTATTAGCACTATTATTCGATACTTCATAGCCTTTTCAGGGTTTAATTCCTCTATAGCCCCCCATAGACAGGCAGACTCCTCCATACAACTTTCATGAGACTTACCAACAACTATGTAGTATAGTGACCTCCCTGATAGAATACATAGTGATTGGAAGGTGTAGAAAGGTCCTCCTATTACATGGTTTTGGTAGAAGAAAAGTTGGTTGTACAGAAGTTGCATGGAGGAGTCTGCCTGTCTATGGGGGGCTTATGTATGCCTATTGGCAACTGTGAAACCAATAAATATGTGTTTACTTTATACGTCATGTCATGGCTAGGTGACTGCAACATAATTATTTATTTAATATTTCAAAATTGTGATAAAGGAATAAATTATGTATAAGGTAACATGGGAGTTTTACAAATTGTGTTCATGCAGTTTTTGTATTGTATATGCAAATAGTAATTTAAAGCCACTGCATAAATTCATGACGTTGGGACAGAGAGGCTGAGTTAAACTAGCCATACACATCAACTTTTGTCTGATTTGTAAAATTTTGACCATTGAAAATAAAATGGACACATAGGTGATTCTTTTTAAATCTCGTTCTTGCCTAATATCCACCTGTTGTCTATTCCATTTCCACAACAGCATGTGCCATTGATTGTTATTCAGTGTTGCTACCTAAGTGGACAGTTTGATTTCACAGAAGTGTGATTGATTTGGTGTTAAGTTTTCCTTTAATTTTTTCTGAGAAGTATATTAAAGCCCCCCATAGACAGGCAGACTCCTCCATGCAACTTCTGTACAACCAACTTTTCTTCTACCAAAACCATGTAATAGGAGGACCTTTCTACACCTTCCAATCACTATGTATTCTATCAGGGAGGTCACTATACTACATAGTTGTTGGTAGGTCTCATGAAAGTTGTATGGAGGAGTCTGCCTGTCTATGGGGGGCTTTATATATATATATATATATATATATATATAAAAAGATGAACTGAAGAATAAACATTTACACCACCTGCCTGCTTTATGCACATTGACATGTATTTTCATTTGAATAAGCCCACTGGATATAAGTTGCACACACTTGACCTGCTTTGACCAAACATGATTTCGAAGGGATGTGTGTGTGGACCAAATCCCTGGTATCAGGTTTAGCTACATGTAAAGCCGTCCATCGACGTCTTGATTCCGGCACGATTTCCTGACTAAGGGCGGGTCATGCCGAGAATCTGCCGCACAGCTTTGTGTGCCCTCATTTGCTTTGGATGGGGTTGCTGTTCTCCATCCAAAGTAATGAGAACGATCTAAAAACTACAGACATGTCTATAATTTTGTAGTTCTACTTGTAGTAGCTTTAAGGTGGGTGTGTTAGATTTGCGGGCGATTTTGCGACAGATTGATCGCCACGAGCGTGCACTCTGCATATCTAACCGTCTATGGCCAGCATAAAGGTTGCATCAATCCTAATGGGTTTTTTTATATTTTTTATGTATATATTTGTCAATATTTTTATCCCTTTTTTTCTAGTTTTAGAGTGGTGGACATTTGGCTGTTCAAAATTTTTGCCTTAGGGCTCGTTCGCACTAGTTGCAGCTGCGTTGTGGTACAGTACCGCAGCGCAGCTAGGGTCAAATCAAGGTTGGAAACCGAAACCTTTGTACCGTTCACACTATGTTTTTGGTAACGCACAATGGCACACATTACCAAAAACACCCTGCAGTGTACATTTTTGCAGGCGCAGCGCAAGCATCTCCCATACAGCAAAAAAATTTAACCGGTGACAGTAATGGCTACCACATTCGTTACTGGCAAAAAAAATCATGCGAAGCCCGAATAGTGTGAAAAGGCCCTTACAGCATAATGAATATGAATTTAAAAAACAATAATATATAAAAGCATAACAGTATAAAGACACGATGGTGACATTCATTTTATATTCCTCTTAAATAAATTTCAAAAAATACATGTTGACTGTTGGTTGTCCAATAAAAAGATTTGGTATTGGTTGTCCAATAAAAAATAGATCACTCCTGAATTCACAATGACCTTATCTTCTTTCTCAATGTCAATGAATATTCTGACACCAGAACATTTGTATTACACGCTATGGCAGCCGTAATGTTTCCTCACTCCTGTTATGTTTATGTATACAGTGTATAAGTAATGGTAAAACTCATCTGAACCTGTGCTCCCAGTGCCATCTTCTTTTTTTGGACATCCGGTCTTTACATGGGCCCTCACCTTCAGACATCATAGACTTAGATCGCAGAAAAAGGCTTCCTAACAAAGAGTAGGGATCAGGATCTAAGGACATAAGACCAGCCAAAGGAGCACAGATTAAATATCCTTACCTGTACCTCAGAAGTATAAACAGGACTTCCCCTGCTTGATAAAGCACATATTAATTTTAGTAACTCAAGTTTTTTGGAGTATAAGACCCACCCCATAGTGGCTCAGGGACACAGCCATTAACATGACAAGTGAATATACAGTTACCAAAAAGTAAGCAGTGTTGGACCATGTAGTATTCCTCCAGTGAAGTCAAAAGCTTAGTTCCAGCAGGGTGTGCAGGGCTGAACACTATAGCATGTCTATACACAGCAGTACCCATTCTCTGAATGAACAGACCACCTTATGGAGAGACACATTTTACAATCTAGCACTAACGATTTACCCATGAACACATTTACATGTATCACATAGCTTTTTTTATTGCAATGCAGAATGTAAATACATCTCATTCTCTCTAAATATCTCAATTTATCTAGCAGGTTGGTCAATGTATTCAGAGAATGGTTACTATGCTGATAAAGCCAAGATCTCCCTCTTGTCAGTGGCCATTTGGCGTGGGGGAAATGGAACAAATTTCAGCCGCCTGAGATGCAGAGCTATTGCTCCCAGAATACTTGGGAATAATAAACCCATGAAGACTCACAGAAATTGTCGCATTAATTTTAATGGGAAAAGTTTGCCTTATAGTTCAAAAAATATGATGTATAATCCAACGTGAGTGTGAACCTATATACATGGAAAATTATTACCTGTTGTACTCCAACTGCAGAAGTGTAAAAACACTTATTATTCTAAAATGGGTGTGGTGTGTCCTGAGATCGACTCAGAAGAAAATCCAAGCACTTTTGGAAAAAAAGAAATAGGAGCAATCCTTTAAAGGTATCCATGCACTTAGAGATTCTCCCACAGTAGATGAAGGACAGACTGCAGAATCCCTCAAAGGATCGGCGTGAACCCTTTGTGTGCCAGACTGCCATCCCTATCCCATGTAATTGTATCGGCCGGGAATCTACCAACATGTCGGAAAAATCAGGCAGGATTGGTACCGTGTATTGGTCCCTTAAGCCCCCCACACATGGATCGATGTTCTGTTCAGGGTGATCGATTGAATGGGAATGAAACAAAAAAAAAACTAAACCAACCTTTCTCCAAGCAGGATCATTCTATCCTGCTTGTAGGTTGATCTACAATTCATCTATACATCATCTCTTAGAGACAATCCTCACCTATCCTGAAAAAGTGTCTTCTAACAGTCACAAAATGTGTAGAAATTTCAATTATGACCTAATAAACGTTGTTGAAATACTCAATCAAGCTTTTTTTTTTTAATTATCTCTTTTAAGGCCCCCAATACACCTTACAATCTTACCATACAATTTCTGTACAATCAACGTCTCTTCTACCAAAACCATGAAATATGAGGATCTTTCTACACCTTCCAATCACTATGTATTCTATCAGGGAGGACCTGGCACTACATAGCAGTGATATATACCTTCCAATCACTATGTATTCTATCAGGGAGGACCTGGCACTACATAGCAGTGATATATACCTTCCAATCACTATGTATTCTATCAGGGAGGACCTGGCACTACATAGCAGTGATATATACCTTCCAATCACTATGTATTCTATCAGGGAGGACCTGGCACTACATAGCAGTGATATATACCTTCCAATCACTATGTATTCTATCAGGGAGGACCCGGCACTACATACGGTAGCAGTGATATATACCTTCCAATCACTATGTATTCTATCACGGAGAACCCCGCACTACATAGCAGTGATATATACCTTCCAATCACTATGTATTCTATCAGGGAGGACCCGGCGCTACATACGGTAGCAGTGATATATACCTTCCAATCCAATCACTATGTATTCTATCACGGAGAACCCCGCACTATATAGCAGTGATATATACCTTCCAATCACTATGTATTCTATCAGGGAGGACCCGGCCCTACATAGTTGTTGGTAGATCTAAAGTTGTATGGGGGTCTTGAGATAGCAATTTTAAACTAAGAAATACAAAATGTTAGGCACCAGATAATGTTCAAGACCCTTAAATTGAATGCTTGTTCAAGGCAATGATCTAAAGGTAGCCATACACGCTATGGTTCCTGCCCGATTCACGTCATCACGCTGAAGCCGGTCGCTCAGAGGATCGGAGCACACCCATTGTGTGCCAGACATTAATTTGAGGACGCTGGTCCCCGTTCAGACTAATGCAACCGGCCAGGAATTTACCAACAAGTCGGATCACCGTGTGATCCAACTTGCGGTGCGATCCTGGTCGAGCTATCCAGATGAGCGCATTTGATTTGCACATCGTACCTTTAGAATGGGAGCACCCAATTATTATAAACATAAATTTATACGTTTTGTATGAAGTTGAACATTTAGCAAATTTTCATGTGTTGTGGGAAATGTTACTACAAATACTTTTTGTGAGTTATGTGAAATGTCATACAAAATGTATAAATACATGGCTTTAATTTTCCTTCCTACTAATGGACTTTAAGCCCAAACCTAAATTCATTTGTAGTAACCTTTCCCATAAGAGGAGGAAGGAAATTTGCTTAATGTGCAACGTCATACAAAACTTCCAACAGGAAGGAAAGTATGAGCCACCTACATTGAACATTTGCTAGCACACCAATACATGTATTAGGGATGGAATGTTCTCCTAGGAAAGGTTCTGCAAGATAATTTATATTCCGGGTTCAATCTGCATGGATTTGCATGATTATGTTTAAACTTGACATCGTATTTGGCGTCTCTAAGTGGGAAGCAGAAATGAGACATGAATGCTGTATTTCTCAGACCATCAGGTGCTCCTATTTATAAGATATATACACCTATACATCAGAGCGGCTGATGCCTGAAAAATATCTGTGGGGAACTGCTGCTCTGTGCTCCATACTCTAACCAGTATAGAGGCCAGAGGGTGGATCTTCCCTCTGCTACTGCTTTGTGTATGTCAGCCAAGCAGCGTGAGCCCCATTGACATACATAGATTTTCCCTTAGCTGTTTGTATGTGAGCCAAGCTTAAGCGGTCTGCGAAAAAAACACACAGCAGTAGCAGAGGGAAGATGCACCCTCTGGCTCTGCTCTCATTAATCCGACAGCTCCCCGGCCTCAGCCTAGTGCTTGGCTGTCAGACGGAAAGCGAAGACCTGCCTACACAAGGCCGAAACATTGCAGGGTGGTTGCGAATTCACACTGTAAGCTGCACACATTTCCCCCGATTTTTAGGACTAAAAAAATGCTTCTAATGGTATGAAAAATATGGTAAATTAACCTTATGAGCAAAATCAAGCCGACTAATCGAATATGATTTCACTACAGTCTGCCAACCTACAAACCTTCCTAGCGTTACAGGCTCCGGATCTCCCCCTGGCCCTCTACACACCGCCGGTGTCAATTAGATGCCGGTGGTGTGTGGGGAGAAAAGCGACACCATTAACATGCAGGTCTATGGCGCCCCCTTTGGCGTCACCGATGATGCAGGAGACACGGGGCCGGAAAGGCTCTGTGTGCCTGCAGCTATGGAGAAATGCTGCAGGCTCACAGAGAGCCGGCAGTTGTGGCCAATCTCGGTACAGGCGCAGTTTGATTCACGATCAAACTGCGTCTGTAGCGCTAAGGAGGTTAACATACAACATCTCTCAGTCCTGCAACTATTCCACCATTCTACATATTTCAGTTTTTCTCCAATAAAACTCTTTTCTATTGTAACAAATGTCAGCTTTGAGATGGTTACTGGGAGAGTTCTTCCTTACTTTTAGCTTGCAACAGTGCTGCAGTTTGGTGAATTGTATTAACCAACAATTGGCTGGCTTATGCTCTGAATGTATCATTTAAGATCAACACCAATGTAGATATTTTAGTTATGGATGGAAGCTGGAAAGTGGAATGGCTTGCCAGCCTTTTTTTTTACAGCACTAGTCACCACATTGCTGAAATATCTCCCTCTCAGCATCCCACCTCATCCCTAGACATAGATCTTAAATGAACGGGGACAATTGAGAACGAATAGAGATTCTGTCCCCATCTATCCCTCTACAGCAGGACCTAGATCTGGTTCTGATACAGAGGCAGTTGGGAAGATTTTAAGGAAATTAGAAGAAATATGAACCTGAAACCCATAGAAATAATTTTAATTATTCTGACTCCGAAGGATTCTATGGTGCACATAGCATTACTTTTTAAGTCAATCTGCGTTAAATGCTAGATTCAATCTATGGCAGGTTAGAACAAGACATAGGGTCCCCATACACCTTTAGATTTCTCTGTCAGATTTCCTTTAGATCTCCTTTTGTTTTACCAAAACCATGTAATATGAGGGACTTTCTAAACCATCAAGTCTACCTGTGTTCAATCGCAGAGGACCCTATACTACATAATTGTTGGTAGATCTAAAGGATATCTGACAGAGATTTTAATGCATTTTGCCACCGACAGATCCCTGTTGCACCAAAGCTTGGCCAGAGAACGGACATGTCTGATAATCTCTGGCCCTAAGTTTCAATGGAGACCAACGTCTCCATTGAAACTAACGTCCGGCACACAAAGGGTGCCCGCCAATGCTGTAAGCGACGGAGTGCAGTGTGATGATGTCATCACGCTGCACTCCATCGCTGATCTGTCGGCCCCCACTCGGTACGTGTGTGGGGACCTTTAGAGTAAATTCACACTGTCATTTGCAAGGTCGTTTTCTGGTCTTTTAAGCAAGAACAGAAAATGTGTTTAATCAAGCAGTTTGTATTCTGGTCATTTTTGTTAACACTTGTCACGTTCAGAGGGTCGTTTGATCGTTAAAACAACCCCATTCACTTTAATGGTGAAGCTCTGAAATTGACTGAGGGCGCCTGGGAAGCTTTAAGCTAGGCATAGACGGTCCAATTCCTGCACCATCCGATGCCGTGCGCGCTCCCTCATCCCTTAAGGATCGGGTCGTGCAGGAATTGGATGCAGCAACTGGCGAGAATTGGGCTAAAATCAGCCGTCTTGCCGGATCGCAGTTATCCGACAGGACGGTAAATTTTAGCCCGATCCCATTCGTTTGGCTGGGGACGGCTGCCCCCAGCCGAAGTAATGAGCTGCAGAGTGCCGGCTGATTCTCAGCACTAGCGGGCGGGCGTGATGACGTCATCACGCCGCTCCTAGTGCAGAGAATCGGATAAGGAATAGACGGTACATCGTACCGTCTTAGCCCAGCTTTAAACATGTAGTTCAAATAACAACAGTGTAAATTTACCCAGAATACTACATGTGGGCTTCAGTGCTGTTCTACACTCTGGATAAGTTACCAACTGTATAGAAGGGTTAGGTTTCTCATTCTCTAAAGCCCAATACGTGTCCAGTAGGCTGCATTGTACCACATAAAAAACACATCTGCCACAAGCCACTTGATATTCTTGGATTGTTGCTTAAGGCACAAAAATACACAGCAAAAGTTAAATCAGGAAATGCGGATATGTTTTGTGGAAAAAGGAATTGAACAGGATTCTGGAAAACAGTGGCAGCAAATGACCCTAATTTTACAATTAACATCTTTATTAAAACAACAATACTCTCCATTTTCTCAATTCATCTTGGTTTTATTCCTTAATATATCTAGGCCAATAATTTGAAGGGAAACACATCATAGACATGTATAGAGATCTCTTCATAGACACATAAAATGAATCTGAAATGCAGTCTGAAAAAGTGATCAATTTTACTGCCGTTTACGAATAGCCGAAAAGTCTTTATTAAATCGTCTGAACAGAACTATTACCAGTGCAGGGAAAACCCTTTTTCACGGAATGCCGATATGGCATCTAAAAAAATAGACGTTTAGTCCAGATAAGAGTACCCAACATGTAGTCCATTATCTGCAATCTTTATTGACACTCTAATCAGAGATTCCCAACCAATGTGTATCTATGCAGCATAATGCCAGGCTGGATCTGGCAAAGTCAGGAAAATATTCGGATAGGCAATGAAGAGTATGCATAAACTGTATTTAATTGCAAATGGCACCATTTAGCTATCATTCAAATATACAGATATTTATTCACAGTAGTGAGACCGTTTATTAGATTATTGTCATAAAAATGAATTGTGTATTATTGTATATGTAGGTGTGTCACTATACCACATAGGTTTGGAACCCCTGAAATGAATTTTTAGCTTAGTGTTTACTTTTTGTTCTCCAGTAATTGTCTCATAACATAAAAAAAACCTGCACTTTCTGTATGGTTTACACATCACTCATGTTTTTTGTTTGTTTTAGAGGATTTGTTGACCATCACTCATCCAACAACAGAAAATAAATAAATAAAAATGACATTTCAAATAGAAAAATAGGAAGTTACAATTACATTAACAATACTAGAATGATAACACCGTTGCTGTAGAATGCATAACTTTGTTTTTTTTTTAATCCAATAACTTTAATAGAGGTCAGTGTGTGAACAAGCAGGTGGATATCTTCACAAATGCCATCAGTGGGTATTTTTCCAACTGAAACAAACTTTTGTAAGTGCACTAGTTGTCCAGACTCACAGTGGAGGGAGCTATGGTATAGTAAGAAATGTGTTAAGACACAACAACCAGCAAATGGTTAACAGACAAGGCAGCAATGATGGAATATTTCTAGAAGGCAACGGCACACCAATTCTCTGCCAGCAATTTTCAATGGATATAATACACCCCTCTGGGTGAAGAAGTATTCAATGCATGGACAATGTAAGCGCCACAGTATAAATGATTATAATGCTAAATTCTGATTGGCTTTAATGTGTTAGTTTGTCTATAACCCCGATGTTTAGCATGAGTTAACTCAGGCTGAGTTTCATCCATCATGAAACCCAGCCAGAGTTAACTACTAGTGAGAAACTCACCTGTCCTCCAGATTCCCCCGGTGATCAGGAGCATGTATGCCGATGCTTCCGGGTCTGTCCCCGAACACGTCACCAGGGGTAGGCGGCGCCATAGACGCCTTTTTGCAGCATAAAAATGCACGGGACCTCCGGACAGGGAAAGAAATGGCGTGGAAGCATGTTGTGCTTAGCCGCAATTGCCCCTGGTGTGGTTTTAAAACAACCGTGCCGTGTGCTTAACGCACAGGAGGTTATGCAATCATTGCCTGCCACCACAGAATCAATTCCAATTATGAGATTGATCGCACAGTGAACCATATTGTGTTATCAAGTAATCGGGGATCCATCGCCGCGATTGATCATCATTAGTACAGTGAGCGATTGACCGTTCTCCACCTTTTAGATTGGAAATGATGTAATGTGGGGCAATAATCGCATGAAAAATTGAGACGTCTATGGCCAGCTTAACCTCCTTGGTGTTATGGCTGAAGCCAGTACGGGCGCAGCATTTCTGCAGAGCTGCAGGCACACAGAGCCTTTCCGGCGCCACAGACATCCATGCTAATGGAGGGGGCGGCACTTTTCTCCCCACACACTGCCACTGTCTAATGGACACCAGCAGTGTGCACAGAGCGCCAACGATTGCCAGAGAAACGTAACGCCCAGGGTGTTAAGGGGTTGGCTGCATTTTGTTTGCCATAATTTTTTTTGTTTTAGATCTCATTGATCCTCTCTAATGCTACGCAGAATAGATAGACTTGCCCAACTGCAAGCTGTATAAATATTTTTTTATTGATTTTCATCTCACTGATCATCTCTAGTCACAGTTTATATGGGACCTGGAAACACTGGGCCTGAAATTCCTCCTGAATCCAGCCACTTCATGAGCCTGTACCATTAGGTAAATTAAGTGCTGGAGTATGAGCACCCTAATAAAACTGTTGCCACATTTGGTTTACATAGTGCATAGGTATATTGGGGCTAATTAAAATAGGTCCCTATGCCTTGAAATACTGGAACGTCTGAATGATAAACGTTTGATGGTTATTCAGACTCTGTCAATGTGTTCGCTAAAGGTTAAATTTGCAAGAGATGACAACTTGAACATGACCTTCATTCTGGGTTAAGCACTACAGGCTAGGACAGTGGTTCCCAAACTGGGGGCGCGAAAGTATTCCAGGGGGGTGCGGGCCCTCATTCTGAACCTGTGTATCAATGGGAAGGGAGGGGTTCGAAAATGTTCCTAAACAGAAAAGGGGGGCCCTGCAAGGAATGTTTGGGAACCACTGGGCTAGGACAACCGGAACAAAAACAATCACTACTCCACTTTCCAGGGCTACAGCCAACAGCCAGTGTGAACATGGCATTAAAGGCCCATGACCAGTAAGCTTCAACAATGAAGACCATCTTAGTAGTTTCTCACATATACCTATGACAATCTATCATCTTAATCATTTGCATTTAAGCAGTGTGATAAAGCAGCAGTTGAGACAACACTTTTCTCTAATGTACATCACCACCATGGCTTACAATAGAAAATAGCAATCTCCACTGTGTTTCAGTAACAAGTCCACTGCTTCAAATGGTTTGCCGACTAATATACAACATACTGCTAGAGAAATGTTGTCACACTACCAAGCAAACCACAAATGGCCAGGCATTAGTGTAGATGGGATCACAGTTTCTGTTTAATGTAAACAAAGGGAAAGTAAAATCGCAAAACAGGCGGACGTGAGGCCTGCACATTAAATCACAGTACGATACAGCAATTTGTCTCCTTAAAACAGGGAAATGGGGATGAAATGATGAACAATGAAATGTTTACAGAAATGGCCAGTTTTTGAGATACATAAAAAATAATGTATAATGGACACATTCATTGCAGCTTTCAATCTCGCCCAGTTCTAGATCAGGGAGTCATCCAATTCAGAACAGTAATCCACAATTTTGGTATTTACTCCAGTAAAGGACTAACACACCAAAAGCAGAAGCAGCTCTTATGTAGAGCTACTAGTAACATTCAAAAAATGTTCATTTTAAAATGAAATGAAGGCATTCATCATGTGTGGTATAGGCTTATTCCTGTCAGATGAAGGGAAGAGGTTGCCAAGATGCATCTTTTACTGACATCTGCCCAGGCAGAAATCACTAACAGTCTCAAACTAAAACGATGTGATCTCCTCATTGAAAACATGTTTATGTATGTTTATACTGGCCAATTACAGAGAGACACAAAGAGGTAGGTCAGCTCCTGGGTAGGTTGTTTAGGATTGGGCCTAGCAATTCCAGTGGCAGCAGTTATTTCATTCCAGAAAACAATCTTATTTAAAAAATACATATTTAGAGGATCTGTTTAGGTTTTTTTACAGGTTGGACTGGTCATACAATGGAAAATATTTACATGAAAATATGTAACTTTTTAAAAGTGGAAAATTATTCATATTTTTCCTTAAAAATCTGCCTGGGGTTTCTATGCTCGGTACACTGGCCAATCAGCTGTCCCATGGCAATGCACTCAAAGGCCTAGACTTTCTGCATTCCTGCTGATTCATTTAAATAACGACTGTGACAGGCAAACGTTCAAGCTCCAATGTTGGGAAGTGCTAGCCTCATACCCTTCATGAGATATTAAAGAGGACCAGGAGTGTCCATTGTTTGGGTGCAGACTCTCATGTAAGGTGCCAAGGACTCGGATGACAACAGATGAGGCAAGATGCACAAAGACTGCTCAAAATGATAATGGTATGACCACAGCTAGCACTTACCCTGCCTTTTGTTTTCACTCTCTCTTTATGCTGCCAGAAAAAAACTGACAACTCAAAACAGTCACTAATATAGGAACGCAATGTTTTGATTTAAAATACATTGCAGGCAACACAAATTCCCAAAATATGGTAAATGAGGTACTAATCCTCTAATTAGGACCACACAGGTACGTCATACTGGTGTTTCAGGGAACAAATCAATACTATAAGGTCATCACATATCGTTGCTACCTCTGCATACATTAACAGTGGCAAGATACATTGCTGTATTACAATGTATGCTTCTCACATGTGGTTTACCCATTGCAAAATAACAAAATGGTAAAAAGTGCTGCACTTGGCATTCAAAGCCAAAATATTACTGTATTAATATGGAAATAAAGATTTCCATTAACAGTACTGTCAGGTTTAACATTTTAATGGGATGAAGAAACAATAAAACCCATATCTAAGTATTCTAAGTATCATTGGCTTGCGGCATACTCCATTTCTTTCTACACTATATGCTTGTCACAAGCAAAACTTCTTTGGCCATCAAATTATATCTTTTAAAACGTTTCTATAGTTTCATAAAAACAAAGATTCAATTAGCTTAACCTCCTGGTGAGCAGAGTTTGTTATTAAAACCTTGCCTTAGCTGGGATCAACCTGTCTGCAAGCCCGCAGCAATTCTGCATCAGCATTAGCTCTGGCACCACATCTTCTGCATCACTGGTGACGCGGAAGGGGCAAGTGCCATAGACCTCCATTATAATGGAGTGGCATCACTTTCCCGGGCCACATTGATGACATGTAGAGGGGAGGGCAGGGAATCCCAGAGGAGTACAGTGTACGGCCATACCGCCCAGGAGGTTAAAATTTCATAGGAACAATCTATGCCACTAGGAATGATTGCCACTCATGAGGTCAAAAACTTTTCAACCTATCTTTATCAACCCTATAACTTTGTTGAAATTTGATAATGAAATGAAAAAGGACTTAGCGTTACTACCGTAAACATGAGCCATTATTGAAAACTATAATGGAATCAAATGGAAATCCCAAATATGCATATATTAAATGCACAGAATCCACTGAGAGGTATAACAGCCACATTTATGTGCAAGTGCAAACACCGGCTGATTTCTGTTCTTTAATCAGGAGAATTATAATACTGCACTATATTGTATATAGTAGCCTACTATATACCAACAACATTCAAAGACGCATGACACCTTGACTACTCCCTTCACTGAAATCTCATGAGACTGTGTTCTAGGGGGCTTATGATCACTAAAAATATAATGCAACAATTCATACTTAGAAGCATCACCAAGGAGGGTTTGTCTATGAAAAGTAAAAATAAATAATAAAACACCCTTCTGAGGTAATGGCATGGCCATGTGATGTGAGACTAGGATGGCAGTGCAGGTAATGGAGGATCAGGATCAACTGGAAGCTTTCTTTTTACTGGCCGGCAATGTAAAATAAAAAACAAATTACAGCTTTTTAAACATTTGCCACTGGCAAATATCAATAAAATAATTTTAAAAAAAATAGAAACCGAAACACCACACACACGCGCGCACACACGCACACACACACACAGAGGACAATTGGAAACACTTGTTCTGTTGTAAGCCTTTTTCATGATGAATTGGAAAACAAAAAAGTGTTCTGAAGGGAACACACGGGATTGGGCTTCCTTGGTGTGAAGCTCTGAACTCATGTCTTGGGGAATTCATTTGAAAACAAGGCCTCGGCCTTTGTGCACAACCAGATTTACCATCTTGTTGGTTTACTTTTTTCCCAACAGTCAGTTAAGCATGAAGAATTAAATCGCACACCTATGCTTGCATGTGATCCCCTCGGGGCAGTGCAGAACATCCTTCCAAAAGCCATCTGTAAAAAAATAAAGCAATCCCACAGCACCCTTTTAAGTGAAGTTTGTAACTCAGTAATGGGAAATCCCAATTCCAGCTGTATTTACTGGGAATGGAGAAGTGTAGTTGGGGGTCCAGATGACCCAGCCCCAGGCTTCTCCTTTAGAAAAAAAAGGACAAAGCTTTTTGATCATTCCCTTTTGCCCTACACCCCCACACAATATCTATCAGTCATGAAGGTTAGAATGTCTGTGGAATGCTCCTGGTGCAAGTCTCCTGGTGGTGGCTGGCAGCCTTACACTCTCACTATATGTCCACCTTACAATAATCCCGTTTGAAGTATGATGTTTCCTGAGAGTGTTAATTCTCTTCAATTAGATTTAAATCCAGGTCCGAAAAATCGTGCTGGAAGAGCATTGCCTGGGAGCAGGAGGGGTGATCCCTCCTACCCAAATCTTCTTCACTAAGTGCCAGTGTGCAAGTGGTGGCGGGACTTCTAGAAGTGCAAGGAGACTCCCCATGGCAAGCCATAAAAGGAGATGAGCTGCCTTCATCCGAGTTGTCCAAGAAACACATAGCACCAGCATTCTGAAAAAGATACAAAGTTGCTGTTAACATTCAGACATTTATACCCTGTTTCCCCGAAAATAAGGCATCCCCCGAAAATAAGGTGCCCTTACATTTTTGCCTCACGCTGAAATATAAGTCATCCCCCTGAAAATAAGGCATTTGCAATGGTTTTTTACTATTGTCTACTGATCTGATATTGATATTCATACAGGGATCTCATTGTGCATATGAAGCCCAGGAAGAAGCGGTTTACCTGCGAAACCCGTTTGGGAGATGGAATGTATTCATAAATTTACATTTTAGGGTTTCTCATAATATGACCTGTATATTGTTGCCAGTACTGTTTTACACCTGTAAATATGCACATTGTGTAAATGGCTCTGCATTTTGACAGTCTGTTTTGTTTTTTTTAAAAACATCTAATATAACCCGATAATGTGAAGATATTTTATGGAAAACTTTGGTTTTCATTCTTTTGCATATCATAATCAGGATGTTGGCTACAATTTTGGTATGTGTGAAGATTATCTATGGCGAATAAGCTCCCAGAAAACATCTGTAACTTACACAAGGACAAAAAAAACATTCAAATGTTATATACACGTCCTCCAGGCTAATGAATCTATCACAAGGTCTGAGTATACAGCAAGGAACACACTCAATAGCCAGATATTTTTATGTGTTTTTTATCTTTGTATAAGCAAAAAATAGGTTTATGCCATCAGTGCACTTATTTCATGGAGATATTGAATATTGATGATTAAAAGCAAGCATAATAGGGTTAGGGTCAACTAGGATATGTGGCATTTTGATTTGATCATAAATAGATGCAGATGACAAAAAAAAGAGTATGTGTTCGGATGGTCTTTGCACCAGAAATGGTGGTAGAATTGGGCTCTTCTTGAGGGTTATTTCTACCATAGAATCATATGTCACTACAGGACACTGATCGAGCCATTAGGAACATAAAGACTCAGCAACTTTGACATTTTATTTTATAGAATGGACACTTTTAATCACATCATGTGCACGTTGCATGAAAAAATATAAACCAGCACACAATGCAGTGATGGAAATAGAAATATATATTCAGTGTCAGGTACTGCAGAACAATAGCTTATGTACTATCTCATCTGCTAGAATAAAGGGTCTATAAAACTGGTATTTTTTTATCTTCTGACAGAAAAGATACACCCTCCAACAGTATGACTGACATACCCATTATTTAATGGCTATCTTCATCTCTGTTGGGTATACTTGTGCCAAACCGATCATTGCCATGAGCAAAAAGCAATGATTACGCTCTAGAGAACATTTTTAATAGTCTCTTATGGAGACTCCAAACAAGATTGGTAACACAATTATTGGCTGCATAATTGATCATATGTAGGACAGAATTTTTAATTCAATGCAGCAGCCTGGGTATTAACAAAACAAAGTATTTCGATTAAAACTTTTTTCATTATAAAAATAAAAACCACTTACTGTGTAAACCAGAACTTTGCTATTAATTTCCAATAAATATAAAAATGATAATAAAACCTAAACTGTGATAATATAGAATAATAACGTTTTAGTCTTTACCTGGTTCATCTTATAGAAGTCCAGAGAAGGACGATGCCATCGTGTATCTTCCTCGTGCCTTCGTTTAATTCCACATTTTCTGGTGTCAAGGTCACAAGGCTGTGACTGACTACGAGGCAGACATTGCTGTCGCCGGACCAGCTCTGGCGTGGAAGGTGGGGAGCTGCTGGCTGAAGGGAGGTACCGTCCTGCATCCTTGATAAGTACTGGTGACAAGGAAAACCGGCGCTGCAATGGAAAGCAACTTGGCCCTTCTGTGTTTTCCCAAAATATAGTGGTTGGGGAAAGGGCGTAGGGACCTGGTGACTCCCGGCACAAAGCCAGGCTGAAGAAGGGAGGACTGGCTTGGATGCATCGTAAAGAGGCACTGGGGTCATTTTGAAACCTGAGATTGGAGACCCCTTGGGATGGACCTTGAGTCTGCACCCCCAATACTGCTCCAACCCCACTACTATTACATCTCCTCTTGACAGGAGTCCACACTTTAGACCCACTGGGCCTCCAAATAGGCCGCCAGCGTGATAGGTCCTCTGGCACTGATAAAGAGCGGCAGTGTCTCTTAGTAGGGGGAGCCGGTGGAGCCACAGAAGTGGATGCCTCAGGCTCTTGGGAAGGGCTCCTGTGGTTAGGTGAATTTTCCCTGCTGAGGACTGGAAAGTGGAGACTCAGGCTTGAATGGTGATGGCAACCAAGTCGAACTCCATCTTCAAGTTCAATCCTTGGACAGTGACTAATAATTCCCCAGGAGCGTTCTTCTGCTAAATAAAACATGTAAATGCAAATTATTATACATACTACTTAATATAGGGGAAATATTATATATATAAAATAAGATTAATGTGTAACTTTAAACCAAGACTTCACATGGCCTTGGAAGTGGGTTTTGAGGCAGAATATTTTTAGTTTGAGATAAGAGGTGGGAAGCCAGCACCTGAGGTAAACCCCAGTAGTAATGCAGTAAGCCTGAAAATTTTTAATATCAATTTAGGGGATCTCATCTTGTTACCAAATGGCAGTCAGGCTACCTCTGGCGAGCACATGGAGGGCTGTGTGGCCCCCCAAAGAAATGCCGACCCACACCATTACTGATTAACTGCCAAATCGGTCAAGCTGGAGGATGTTGCAGGCAGCAGAACGTTCTCCACAGCGTCTCCAGTCTGTCACATGTGCTCAGTGTGAACATGCTTTCATCTGTGAAGAGCATCAGGCGCCAGTGGTGAATTTGCCGATCTGGATGTTCTCTGGCAAATGCAAAATGTCCTGCATGGTGTTGGGCTGTAAGCACAACCCCCACCTGTGGACGTCAGGCCCTCATACCACCCTACAGAACTACTCCTTTATTCCACCGGTTGTCTATTCCATTCGCACAACAGCATGTGAAACTGATTGTCAATCAGTGTTGCTACCAAAGTGGACAGTTTGATTTCACAGAAGTGTGTTTGACTTTATAGTGTTGTTTAACCTCCCTGGCGGTTCACTGAGGTCCAGATTTCTGTACCAAAAGTGATACAGTGTTTTGTCTTTCCCCCTTATCGGCGTCACCGATGACGCTGATGAAGGCGGAAAGACTCATTGTGCCTGCAGCTCTGTAGAAATGCTGCAGGCACACAGAAAGACAGTGGTTGCGCCCGATTCCAGCACGGGCGCAGTTTGATTCACAATCAGACTGCGCCCGTACTTGCTTCGGGCGTAATGCTAGGGAGGTTTAATCGGCCATAGACACTATGCTTGGTGGGCGTTTTTTGAACATCATCATGCCATGGTCAATCGTTCGAAATCAACCAGAGAAAAGCGTTAGTTCTCTGGCTGATCAAAGTTGTGTGTGACCACGAGCGGTTGCTCCAGGTGGGCGCGTTCGTTTTGCGATTGATCACCAAGCGATCACCCCGAATGCGCATGGTGATCATTCGCAAAATCGGCCACAGATTGAAGTGCTATGGCCGGCTTTAGAGGTACTTGAAAAAAAAACATTTATCCAATCCAATTAAAAACAAATGTAAACTAATAAGAAAAAAAAATCTAAGAAATTTTCATGTACCTTTAAATTTTAAAACTCCCGCCCGGGCTGTGACGTCATCGGCACACAAGTGCCAATCCGGAAAGAGCCGGAGAGATCAGCTATTTCCGGAAACACTCTGGTGCAGCCGGAGGTTGATCCAAATGCAGGAACGCTTTAAGTCCGAGTTCCGCCTCCGTGACGTCACTTGGAAAGGAGCAAGAAGCCAGCAAGGACGTCGCTGGTGCCGGCAGCCGGATCAGGTAAGCTCCTGCGCACTGCCCGAAGCCAGTTCGGGCGTATCAATAGTTGCAGCGTCCTTTTGCCCGAACTGGCTTTGGGCGTATCGCTAGGGAGGTTAAATGTTCCCTATATTGTTTTGAATAGTGTATATGTCTTCCAGCTGCTGGTGCTAAACATCCCCAATATGAGACATAGCAGTGTCACAGTTATCCCAAAAGTAAAAATAAGTGCTCTATGTACATTTTAATTGTGTACTCGATAAAAGATTTGACCAATAGGCAAACAACAAAACAAGTATATTGATGTGGACAAGTTTGGCCTTGGTATCTTGGTATTAATAAAACCCACACATTTAGATGAATTATAGAATATCCTTTGGTGTAAATACAGAACTGACTACACCCCTAGAATACACAAATATATCTAAAAAAAAATATTTTAAATGAATAAAATGCCAACTCTGATTTAATAAAAATGACAACCATGACTCTTTTTCCCATACCTTTTTAGTCCACTTTTTTCTTGAATATGATAAAAGAGGACCCTTTCACACTATTTGCGGTGCATTGCGGTTTTAAAAACACGCACATTTCTGCATGCATTTTTTTTAAATGCCCTGCTGCATGCACTTTTGATGTATTTTGGGATTACATATTTTTTCTGTCTTTTTATCTTATTTGCATATTGAATGTCTGTGCTTGTGTCAACCAGGCATCATGGACATATTGTTGTATATACTACGTTCTGTATAAGATGTGGGAACTCGTAGTGGCTCTGTCTTTAGCATCCCATTTCATGTACATGGGCTGTACCCACGATGTGTGCACATCTCTTCGTGGAAGGCTAGTCTCGTTTTTTGCAAAACAAAGGGGAGCCACAGCCTTACCCATTATATCATCCACATTCAACTGTTGGCTTTTGCACTCATTGTCATAACCACCGGCAAAGCACCTGCACACCGAACACTGCAACGAGCAAACACAGCATGCTGAGCGCAAATGCATATAGTGAGAAAGAGCCCTTACACTCTGCATGCTGCATTGCTTATAGCAGAACGTTAGAACTTGAAGGTTAAACGTACAAAAAGAAAAACACAAAAATAAGACATTCTAGATCTGAATGAATTAAAGCATTGTAGGGAGGTCATACAGGCACATGGAGGCCACACACACTACTAAGGCTCATTTTGACTTGTTTTTAGGACATAACATCAAAGTTGGATCAGTCTGTAGTGTTTTTTCAACTTAAATTTTGAGTGCGACTCGAAATCTGGACCTCTATGGGTTGATAAATTTGATTTCGATTGATCATTCTTGTGTTATTTTGTTGTAAGCACATTCAACTATGTAAATAACAAAGTATTTAATAAGAATATTTCATTCGTTTAGATCTAGGATGTCTTATCTTTGTGTTCCCTTTAGCATGCATGTTTTAAATGGTATGTGTTAACACATTAGTGCTTAAGAGTTATAAAAAAAATGCATGCACTAATGCAGTGTTTTTGAAATGCAATGCATGCAGTGTGAATGGTAACATTGTTCTTTCTATGAGAAAACAAAGTACTGTTAACATGCACATGTTAACAAAAACATGACGCAGCGAATATAGCGCCAAGGGGCCCTAAAATGCACAATGCAATGCATTAGCTTGAATAGTAATTCACACCTTTTTCTGTGTAAAATGCCCTTAGGCAGCATTCACATGTGTGTTCAAAGCATATGAACCCCCCCCCCCCCCCCCCCCCCCCAGCTTCAACACTTTTCAGGTGGCGTTTCCAGAGGCCCTTGTGAATGCCCCCTTAAGCCCCCCATACACCTTAAGATCTATCCATACAATTTCCATTAGATCTACCAACAACTATGTAGTATAGTGGCCTCTCTGATAGAATACATAGTGATTGGAAAGTTTAGAAAGCTCTTCCTATTACATGGTTTTGGTAGAACAAAAGTTGATTGTACAGAAATTGTATGGAAAGATTGTAAGGTGTATGGGGGCCTTAAGTGTAAAACAAAAACATTTATGATTTTTCATTGTTGCAAGCAGCAGTCAAAAACGTTACCAACATTATCATCGTAAAATACTTCCATTAGGCCTGGGTAACAAGGGTATTTTTTTTTTTACCACATATGAAGGAGAGCATATAGCCTTTTACTATGTGTTAACCTTCATCCTAACACCCTCATACTCATATAATACCACATTACCATAAGTTGGGATGACACAAAAGAGAATTAACATGGAGTTTTAATGCCATGAAACCTATATAAAGTATTATTAGCTAAAGTAGGTATAATTAAAATCCTCAAGAATCAATGTTTATATGCATTTCTAACATTTGAAAAGTTTAACATGAGCATTTGTGCCATAAAGCATAATTTCTAGCACAAAGAAATACTGTATCCCCCCCCTTTAACGATGGTGAAAGGAAGGAGCAGACATATACCAGATGGGAAACGTAAAAGTCCATGTTAGGTGTTGTCACGTATAGCCCACAGCATGCTGTTTAGGAAGCAAGGATTTAGTTATATGATGACATTTTCTTTTTCGTGGTAAGAGGAAGCATTTTTATTAAATCGATTATACAGGGTGAATCTAATAATGTTTTCAAACAACATTCACTCAAGATTCACACATTTTTTAAATAAGAAAAAATTTTTTAAAGAAAATCAGTTACTTTAACTTGCTGAAAACTAATAAATAAAGTTTCTGAAACTCACCAACTGTTAAACTGGCATCCACCATCTTGATGACTTTCTGCCTCTTGCTAGTTCAGATCCAACATCACAAAAACCAAGAGAAGGTGGGCAGGACAGGGAGAAGCCATGAAACTGGAGCACCATGCAATGCCCCTTCTACAGAAACTCAAGAGTCCTGATGTACACAGATTGAGGCAGAGAAAAGCCCATAACCTTTGAGTTAGGCAGCTAGAAGAGATCAAGGCACGGGGTCGTAGATTGTAGGGTCCTGCTCCTGCACACCGCCTGAGACACATATTCATGAAGCCACTGAAAAGACACTATCTCAAGTATCAATCAACACACATTTGCACTGAATACACGTATAAATGGTACAGTTCTGGTTTAAAACAGCTAAAAAACCCAAACGGCACAATGCCCTTTAGTCCTCCACTGAAACAAAAATGAACAGAAACTTCAAGGACCTTAAATATCTGGCAATGTAAGACACTACTACTACATCCACTATTCTGAACAACAAAGAGAACTCTAAAAGGGTGACTACGGTCACTAAACAGCAGCCCCACCATAAAGTATGTAAAAAAATTATTTAAAAAAAACTCAAAGCATAATTACACAAGACCAGCACATCAATTTACAACATTTCAAGGAATCCCCAAAAGCATACAACATACACACAAACAACATGCAGTCATGTTTTTGGGGAAAAAAATAAAGCAAATTTATTTTTACAACCAAATTACAAATTAACCAGATATTTTATGTGCTGGTAATAAGTCACAATATAAGAGCTAACAGAAACACACACAATGTTCAATGCATAAAGAAAACTGCACCCAGTATAATAGGAGGGGTATGGTATCTGAATATCATGCGTTACAGAATACATGGTGGAGATAGGAAATGCCGTGTGTATCATGGTCCCACCCAGTTACTTCATCAAGTGCGGTCAAATGCAAAATCTCTAACACCCTGTGCATGCTCTAGCAACCAGCAGCCCACCATGTCACTGGATGGGTGGGAATGGGGTAGAGACTAGATCAGGCATGGGTAAACTAAGGCCCGGGGGCCAGATCCGGCCTGTTGTCACCTTGATGAAAAGATGCTCTGGGTCCCCCCTGCTTGTTCCCTGCAATGAACCAGAATAATGCCAAGAGGAGTCTGAACGCCCACCTTATTTTTGCTCATTGCAGTACAGGAGAGGGGATCAAGAGTGTCTTGTCACCAATGTCTCAGTATTTTTACTGAAATATGGCAGTCAAGGCTATGTCTCCACAGCGTTTTGTGATACGATGTATCACATACACATGCTCTTTCAGACATCCACTAATGCAATGTTAAGCATTGCGTGGCTCAGCTTTGTGAGAACAGAGCATCCGCTGGCCAGGGATAGTGTAGGTGAACCCTCTGGACCCCCGCCAAGCACTTAACGTATGGGGTTCCGACGGATCACAAAACACAGTGGAAACATACCCTTTTTTATATTTATATATTTTTTTACCTTCCTGGCAGTATGATTTTTTTGTTGAAAGTTTACAGGAAATTCAACAAAATTTCACTGTCCCTGCTGCACACCCTCAGCATCATTAATGAAGCCGGGTAAGTGAGGTTTTGGTGGGTGGACAGTCCAGGCTCTTGGTTCAGCCTCTGTCAAATTTGAGAACAAAATGTGTTCTACCAGTCAAAAAGTTTGCCCACCCCTGGACTAGATTCTTATTGCCCAACCAGTGGGCCTGCCAGCAGCCCTTTCCATGTGAATTGGCGGCCCCCAACCTAGTACAGAGGAACTTACCTGTCCGCCGATTCTCTACCGACACGCAGCTCCTGATAGCTGATCTTTTTATTTCTTTCAGTTCCAGAACTCTGGGTATCCCTGTCATGTAGATACATTTAGGCTCTTGTGTAGTCTGTGTAGTTATTTTCAGTTTTTTTTTTTACAATTCCACCATCTGACTTTGTGAATTGATTACAGAGCCCCTGAAGCAGTTATTTTCCGAATTCCCCTAGCCATTTTGTAGATCTTCAGCAATTTTGGTGACGATGCAATGTGAAGGGTCGTTGTAAATAATTCACAAATTCAGCAAAATCTAGAAATTACACCAGACGAACATATGAATCAGCCCTGCTCCACTCCAATACTCGGGGGCCAAAATAAAAGACTTAAGGCTGCCATACACGGCACGGATTCGTGCCGGATTCCGGCGCGATGGATTCCGGGCGCGTGCACGCGGATCCATCGTGCCGGAATCCCCTGCAGCCCACCTTGCCCGTCCACAGCACAGAATCGGATCCGAGGAAGAACCAACCTGTTGGTCTTTTCGGGTCCGATTCTGCTCTGATCAGGGGGCGTTGCGGTCAGGGAGGCGATCCATCGGACACGGATCCGGCCGTGCAAGGTGGGCTGCCACGATCGGATTCCCTAATTGGCTGATCGTTCTCACCTGTGGATGCCGGCGGAATCGCCGGAATCCATCGGTGCTGAATCGATCAGCCAGGGAATCCGTGCCGTGTATGGCTAGCTTTAGACAACATTAATATTTATTGAAAAAAATGTCTACAATTGTGGGAGTTTTTCCTTCTCATCAAATATAATGACAGACACAGCAACTCTATGGAGGTCCGTGAGAAGTGGTCCTGGTCCATCAACACACTGATTGCTGGGATTTTTTTTGGCCGATTTTTGTATTTATTTATTTTAATTAGAAGTTCATTTTTACATAATTGTGTGTTTTTAACTTTATTACAGTCAGGATGACTACTAGGTGCATTGCATACTTTCATCCCTAATAAAGCCTTACTACTGTTCTTTATCCTTTTACTGCTTGCCCAAGTTTGATCTCGGTATATTACACTGGGCTGCATAAACACATTCTTATGCACACATGACACAAAATGTGCATTACCACACTAAAGTGATCCCTAATGCTTGAAGTATTACTTAAAACAAGTTTTGTTATTTAAAAAACAAAAAAATAAAGTCTTCTAGCTATACCTGCTGTCCTCTTTTTAATATAAAATGCTTATAGAAGTCAGTATAGATTGAAAATGTTATGTGCGGCCCTTTAGTGATGCGGAGGGCAGCACTTGTGGCACTCCATATCAACTTGCCCACCACTGCTCTAGATAAAGAGCCCTTCATTTAGCCTCTGCTCAGTTTTGCCCCTATAGTCTCAGCTGGCCATCGAAGGGGTGGTAATGAGGGTAGGCGCAAAGGGAGATCTTCCTCTAGTCTCTGCTAAGCCCTTTAACCCTCTGGGCGTTACGAGCTTTACGCGCCATTTTTACCTGCAATCGCGGCGGAGAACACTGTACTCCACCGTGCTTGCCGGCTCTCCGCCCACCCCTCTACACACCTCCGGTGTCAAATAGACGCCGGCGGTGTGTGGAGAGGAGAGCGGCGCCCCCTCCATTAACATGGAGGTCTATGGCGCCACCCGCCCCTTCAGCGTCACAGATGACGCCGAAGACACGGGGCTGGAAGGGCTCCGTGTGTCTGCGGCTCTTCTATAGAGCTGCAGGCACACAGAGAGGTGGTGGTTGTGCCCGATCCCAGCACGGGCGCAGTTTGATCAGCGAACTGAGTTCGGGAAAACCGCTAGGGAGGTTAAAGACTGTTATACCCACTGGAAGAGGAACAGAGACTGGAAGAAAGGTAATAGTCTCTGATGGCCATCTTATTAGTCTGTTATACCCACTG
>CM070034.1:45409208-45435609 GCA_036250615.1 Ptychadena robeensis | reverse complement strand
TCGAATGTATACATTTTTTTTTAGAATAGCCTTGCATTATTACTAGCAAATTCAGCAAAGTAAACAGCATTCTCCAATGCTTCAATAGAAAAGGTGGGCATTTCCTATCTAGTAAATAAATAGCCTATTAATACAAAAGTAAAAATTAGAGGCTGAATTTTAACACAATAACATGCTTATAATTATGAGATCCCCTGAACACCTGATTACAGCCCAGAAAATTACCTGCAACCCCAAGGTGACTATTCACAGCCAATTCTAGTAGTCCAGATATAACTTTGAAACTAACCAAAGTCAGGAAATGCTGATGTTTGTTAGACTAAAATGCAGCATTCTTTAAGAAAACACCACACCCTAAAAACATTCTGACACCTTAATGTAGAAAATAATAACCACAGCCATGGCACCCTTAATAAATACACCTCAATACACCTATGTCCAGTGAGTAAATATGTTAAAGAATTAAAAAGAAAACAAAAACTAAAAAAAAAAAAAAGAGCCAAACAATCAACTCTATAGCTATCAAAGACAATAACTCGCACACGGAGGCGCCAACACTCGCCTACAGACATGCTCTCCTTCGCCAGCCTTCTAACCCTACCAACCATCAGGTATTTACAATCTGTTAGAAACCATATGAACCCCTGTGGTGATCTTTATACATTGCTTTAAATATGTCAGAGGATTTATTTTCAAGCATTTTGTGTTAAAAAAAGAAAGAAAACGTTAAATACTGTAAATACGTCTAGTCTCCTAAACATGAGTGAAGAGTTGAAGTTTCTTATTTACCTGTCACAAAATGGTAAGGACTGCTGCACGCCTCAGGGTCTGGATGATCAGGCAGTGGCTGAGAAAGACACAGATATACATGAGACGGAAAGATTTTCACTTCCATAGAAAAACATTCAATAAATATTTAAACCTCAGACTCTTCTTTGTTAAAGGAAACCTGTACGGAGGAGAAATACAGGGCTGGCATGCTGACCCAGAGACCACTTTTTCAAGTACTGACCTTCAGTTAGCATGCAGTAAGTAACCCTGAAGTCTCAGTTCCAGGTAAAGGTAGCCATACACAGGCAGATTTTCCCTTGATAGAGGAGGGACCGGCCCCTCAGAGGATCGGCAGGCAACCTAGTCCCCATCCAAAGTAATGGGTTGGGCCAGGAATTTACCGACATTTCCGATCACTGTGCAATCCAACATGTGGGAGGATACTGGTCAATCTGTCCAGGTCAGTGCACCTGATTTGCCATACGAAAAATCTGAAAATTTGCCCGTGTATGGCTACTTTTACTGTGCAAAATGTTGTTGTTTTTGGCTCCGAATGACAGCCAGAGAAAAAATTTAAGAAGGACAAGCGCCTTATACAGGCCTATGTGTCTTTCGAAGTACAAATTTCCTTTTGTCTACATTAACATTACACATTTGCAGCAAAACGTACAAGTCTGTTGGCAAAAAGAGAACGCAGCCATAAATGTGGGCATACACTGTTACATTTTTTAATCGATTGACCTAAAAAACTATGGCATTAGGTCCTTTATTGAAAATGGATTCTGTTTTTTTGCATCAAAATAAATTTCAATCCAATATTTGGATTTAATTTTAACATAAAATGGATCGAGAAGTGATCGGACATATTGGTAAATTTCAGGTTTTCTAGGTATTTGGATGGATTTGTATCTGATGGCACTATGGAGCACAAGCACAGGGCTAAGGCAAGGAATCAAACATTTTTGAATCCATTACATTACGATCCAAGTGCAATACAATCGTATTTTATCGTTTTTACCCACCAAACAATGTAATAGATTCAAAAACAATTTACCAATATGTTCAATCCCTGTTCGATCCATTTTATGTTTTAATTGAATCCAAAAATTGGATCTACATTTCTACATTGGAAATACATTTGATGCAAAAAAAGAAGCGATTTTCAAACAAAATACTTAATAGGATCGTTTTTTAAAAAGAATGAATGGAAAAATGTAACTGCGTATGCCCACCATAAGGATACAGCTAGCCATACACGGATAGGCTTTTGCACGATTGATCTTGCTTGACTTGTGTGTAAATATCGATTGTCTGCCTAACAATCTAAAGCTCCCCATAACACCTTTAGATCACTCTATACAATTTCCATTAGATCTACCAAAAACTATGTAGTGCCGGGTCCTCCCTGATAGAATACATAGTGATTGGAAGGTTTAGAAAGGTCCTCACGTTACATGGTTTTGGTAGAAGAAAAGTTGACTGTACAGAAATTGTATAAAAAAGATTGTAAGGTGTATGGGGGCCTTAACATTCAACGATTCAATAGCAGTACACAGCGATTGATAGAAACATGATCGATTCCATTCCTTGGGTCTAGGCACATGCTGAATAGTACCATTGCATACAAATTGATGCAAATCGCTAGAAAACCTGTTAGATACTTGCATGATCTACTGATATTTACCAACATGTCTGATTACTGCTCAATCACTTTTATGTTCAATTTTCCTCAGTTGATCGTACCAGGTATGTAGGACTCAATTTCCCTTCGCGATGGACTTAAAATGATCCAAGTCGATCGAATTGAAATATGGCACCTTAACATAATCTCATTAAACCCCCCCAAACACGTCTAGATATTCCTTTTAATCAACTTAAATAAAATGTTTGGGATCAGGGAAATTGGTGATTGATTGTAATCTATGCCAACTGTACTAACAAAATTTTGATTGAATTTTTTTGGATCGTCTGAAAGCGGAATTGAATTTCAATACAACTGATAAAAATTTTCATGCACGATCTAACCATGTGGGCTGCCATAGATTTTTAATCAATCAACAAAAAAAATTGACTGAATTAAGTTGATTGAAAAAAAAATCTAGACCTTTTGGGGGGCCATAAATGTAGGGAGGTGAGAAACAAAAATAGTTTCGGTCGCCTCTATCACTCCTTAAGGCAAAGTTTACACTGGCGATTTCCGAGCTGCTAGCAGCTCGGAAACCACCAGTGCGCTCCCGCAGCCGCGGGATAAACAACTCCCTGTAGTCGTCTGTACAACAGTGCAGGCGATTACAGGGCATCTAATTAAGGACCCCATAGACTTTCTATGGGGCGGCCACCCGAAAACCGACTGGCAGACAGCAAATGTGGCGTCCGCCCGTCAGCCACGCTAAGCGGTCGTTTACCTGGCGGTAAAAAACCACCAGTGTAAACTTAGCCTTAATCAGGCAGAGAGAGGTGAATCAATTAGAGTTTAGAGAAAAGTTGTCAATGGAAAGACCGGTCCCTCTGATCATTACAAGAATGGTGTTTTCTCTGACTGCCTAGACACAGTTCTGTGGAAGTAGAACAGGTTAAAGTACTGCCTCTGTTTGTAGTAAACTACATCATCACAAACTTCCGGATGCAAATCCTCAGCAAGTCGTGCACATGAATATCCAAGGGGATTGTGCTAACATGCAGGCTGTAGCGGTGTCAAAGTCTGCAGTAGTGCCTTCATGACTCAGATGTCCCACAAGACCAGGTACACAAAGTCTTCTCCACCCACCATCCTCTCCCTACAAGTCTGTATTACATGCTCAGCTGGAAACACCAATGTCCATGATTATAAACCAGAATATGTAGTAAAGATTCAATTACACTGACCTTCACTTCAATTTAGAACAGGGGTGGGCAAACTTTTTGACTTGTGAGCCACATTGGCTTATTACATTTTAAAGGGGCCAGACCAAGTGCCTGTAATGGCCGACCCCCCCATAGGTGTGCCAATTCCATGCCTCACCAGCATCACTAACAATGGGGGTGATGTTAAATAGGTTGATTTTACATTTCCTGAAAAATGCTCATTCTTTGCAATGAGCAGAGGTAATTCCTAGAGACTGCCTATTGTCGCGATGAGGATGCTCCCATAGTTTTACGATCACCTCACTGCATCGTCCCCAAGGCAACGTTTGGACACCTCTAGGCATAATGTGCACTTATTGCAGAGAGCAAGCAGAGGGGAGCATCTTTTCAATAAGGTGACAAAGGGCCGGATAAAAAGCTTAACAGGCCGTATCTGGCCCCTGGGCCTTATTTTGCCCACCCCTGGTTTAGAAGAATTAACCCATTGGCTGGACAACATATTATATAATATTAAGGAATTACACTTAAGCTATGTTTCCATGGAGTTATCAGGGAGGTTGACGTACTGCACTACGTTGACCTTCTGGATGCTGGATCAGAAGAATGCCATGGGAACCACGGGGGCTGCAGGTAGGTAATGTGGGTTGGGTCCGTCGGCATCCCAGCCAAGAAATGCGCTTAGTGCAGGGGTGCCGACTAACTCAAAAGCGCCATGGAAACATAGCCTTACAGCTCTCAACAAAACATTCTAAACTACGGGATTGATTTTCATTTTCTAACCTATGCTCAGCCTTGGTTAGCCACCTTTTGTTGGACTGCGAAGAGAAATTTTCTGTGGGCTACATGCAGAGAACGGTTACCTCAAGCTATCAACAACATTAATTTTACTTCACATCAGTTTCTCCCCAGAGCAGATTGGCCGGGCGGCCCGCCCGGGAGATTTTAGTCCCCGCCCGGCACACAAGTCCTCCGCGGCGAGCAGCCTGACAGGCGGTGCCTCCCATTCTTCAGGAGCGCGCCACAGCCACTGAAAGACTCCGGCCGGGCCGGAGTCTTTCAGTGGCTGCGGCGCGCTCCTGAAGAATGGGGAGGCGCCGCCTGTCAGAGGACTTGTGTGCTGCCGCTGGCCGGTGCAGGCGGCGCGATGACGCCATCGCGCCGCCCGGCTGAAAAAAAATTCTGGGGAGAACACTGCACATTATTTATTATTACTTTACAAAAATGTATTTTTGAATGCCACGCTTTAAAAAGTGGAACACAGATGAAGTGTAGAGATTTTTTATACTTGTGAGCTGATTGCAAAGCCCCTGAACATGACACCATCACCAGAATTGCTGGAGATGTAGAGAAGGGATGTGGGAAAATAAATAAAAGGATTGCTCTGGCATTTGTAGTTTTTGCATAAATTAAGTTTAAAGTTTTACTTATTTGTGTTAGAGCAATACTTTTTTTGTAGTATACCTTCAACCCTTCTCTACCTCTCCAGCAAGTGTGGTGATGATACCATGCTCAGGGGCTTTGCAGTCAACTCCCACATGTTAAACTGGCGGAATAAAAATAGAACCTTCTCTAATTAAGTGTAAAGCTGGGCATGCGTTCGGGAATGTGCGCGTCCCAGCCAAACGGCCGGCGGAAAATCAGGTGCTCCCACCTTGTTAGATCGACCAGGAATCTGCCGCATGTCGGATCGAACGGTGATCCGACATGCTGGTAAATTCCCAGCTGATCCCATTACACAAAGAGTACCCGGCTGATTCTCTGCACGACCGGCCGTGCGTGATGACGTCATTACACACAGTCGATTTGCAGCAGCATCGGGCAGAAAATGACACGTCTATGCCTAGCTTAAGGGCCTTTTCACACTATATGCATTGTGTTGCGTGCATTTTTTTTACTGCACACGTTTTTACATTAATCAATCAATGTTACCATTCACAAAAACTCACTGATGTATGCATTTTTGATAAATTTTTCTTACATCCTGTATGTAATGTAATGTTATATATACAGGAACGCATGCCTAAAAAACACATATAGTGGGAAAGGGCCCTAACACTTCTTAGTATAAGTAGTGGTGTCCAACTAAGTTAAAATGGAGGGCCACAAGTGCGTCCCTCTGCATTGCTAAAGGGTCGAACATAACATTTTCAACCTATACTGACTTGTATCAGCATTTTATAATAAAGGAATGACAGTAGGCAGAGCTAGAAGACATTATTTTCGACACTATACAATCACTCCCATTCACTGGTGGAATTGTGGGAGCATAGGCATTACAGACAAGGAGGAGGGCGAGGGACTCTGATTTACATACTCCTATCATGTAAGTTTATCGCCTCTCCTTCTCTACCCACTCTAAGAAGATCCAGGACAAGGATCTGTGCCCATGCCCTATGCATTAAAAGTTTGGTTTCAGGTGCCGCAGGTGGAGGACTGAAAGGGACCGCCAAAAAAAGCCCAAAGGGCCGTCTGACTTAATCCAAAGAGACCTAAAATGTAAAGCTGGATACATCAAAACTTTACAGGAATATTAGGTGACAGCAAAATCATGTCAGCACAAAGCTGCTACTAGATGAGAAGAGCAATTTTGCTCTGCTCAGTATTGTAATATAGAGTATTGTACCTAGAAATATGAATTCAGCTGACAGCCTCATAGGGATGTGGTACTGGACTACAAGACTGAGCCCCATCTCAACTGCCAAGATACATCATTGGACTGCAGTGATGTTGCAGCACGAGGTAGGTAGTTGTCTTGTCAGACATCTAAAAAGGTAGCTTTACGCTAGCCACACATAGTTCAATTTCGCGTTCAATCGAGGTTCGATTAGATTTTGTAGTTCGAGCAAAAAAAAAATTTGAAAATCAATTTTAATTAATTTGATGTACACCACATGGGGAGTGCGATTGTTGTTCAATTTCGACTGAAAAGTTAATCAAAGTAATCCAAAATCGTTGATTGAATTCCTCTTACGATTTAGTTTCAATCGGAAGTTAAAGGGAAGTAGCCCAAAAATCGAGTCAAAAAAAATCGACCAATCGAGCAAAATTTTCCAACCTGTCCGATCACTTTTCAATCTAATTGACAAAAAACGATCAATGATCATCGATTGTACTATGTGGGCAGTACATCGATTTTTTTATTACAATCTATCGTTTTTTTGATCAAAAAACAATCGATTGAAAGCTAAAATCGAATCATGTGAGGCTAGCTTTACACATACATTTTGCTTGATCAATCTTAAGGCTGGAATACACGGGTCGATTTTTGAGCTGATAGAGAGATCTCAGTAGTAGTGTGATGACCTCATCACGCTGCTGCCCGTCTTCCCCGATATCGGGAGCCAGCTGTCAGCCGGTGTATACGTTGAAAGGGAAACCATGCGTACCTATTCAAAGTGTAGATTATCGAACAAGGTTTTCCAACATGTTGGTGACCTGTTCGGCAGAGCCAGATCTATTGATCTCACTCGGGAAAACGACACACACGGGTCGATTTTTTCCTAGATTTCTGCACAGCACAGTGCCGTGAACACGCACAGCGCTCGGCTGTGCAGAAATCTAGGAAAAATTTACCCGTGTATTCCTTATTTAGATTTTGTCACCTAGGGCAATTTAAATACTCAAATACCCGTCAGATACTTGAACAAGCGGCCAACTTACAATGATCACTGCTTGACCGTTGATATGTTCCATTTCACTTTCGGGGTATATTTTCAGGTGAAAAGGTCAACTTAACTGATTTTTTTGAGGTCTTGAGGCCAATAGAGCAATCGGCCGAGGATGGACGCGTTTTTAATCACTTTGCAGCACATGATCGTGCATCCCCCACGTGCATTTGCATAAGATTTTCCCCGTGATCTTGCATGCGGTTTCCTGATCGACCCCGTTCCTGAAGGATCGAACCCATAGAAAATTTATGGACGCCGTCAAAAACATGGTAGGGTGGCGTTCAAACGCCCGTGCAATCGCTAAATGGAAACTGCTTAATAATTTTCAATGGGAGCGATCAGCCAAGTAGTTAAAAATGCGTCCATCCGCGGCTGAACGCTGTAGTGATAACAAGCGATAAGTCGATCTAACAGAATTGCACCGTGTATGGCCGCCTTACATGCGTTCTTTTCTGACCATTTATCCATTGGTTTGCAGCTTACATCAAACGAACACAAGAAAAAGTTTCCATACATAGAATACTAGGAGCTACAACTAGCAAGAGTCAACCGTAAATGGAATATTCTAATAAAAATACATAAAGTTTATTCGATGTTCAAAAAACAAACACATCTCTTAACTTTACTATTAAGTGCCGCTATACAAGCCTGGGAATCGTTATAGTAAAGTGTTTAAGAAATACGTAACTCAATAACAGAAGTGAATGTGGAACTCTTTCTTCACATATAACAGAGAAAACCACAACAAGGTCACGTTTGTGCACGGTTTCCCTCAGATTTCAAGTGTTACATGAGAGCATTGCCTAAGTTCTTCATGCCAAGGGCTGCAATACGCACTGATGTCAGCTTCCTGACGCTGAAGAGGTCATGCGGCATTTGTTAAAGAAATTGTTGTGTTTTTCAACCGCAACTCATCATATACCAGACCCAAAACTTTAAGCCTGCCATACACGCACCGAGTGGCGGACGATTTTGGCGCCGACCGATGGGTGTGTGCGCTTGTCGGTCGGCAGCGAAATCGCCCACCGATCAGGGGTGCCCACAGCTCGTCGTCCCGAGAACGGACATGTCCAATATTCTCTGGTCGATGCCGTTAGTAACAATGGAGACCGGCGTCTTCATTGGAGCTAACGGCCGGCACACAAAGGGTGCCAACAGATGCTGTCAGCTCTGAAGAGCAGCGTGATGTCATCATGCTGCACTTCAGAGCTGATCTGACCTGCTCTGTCGGCCCCCACTCGGTACCAGTGTGGGGGCCTTTACTTTAATTATATATCTAAAAAAAAATCCCACTGCAAAGACACATTCGGAGTAGCTGTACTTGCCATACACGTATCAACTTTTGCATGATCGATCTTAAGCTAGCCACACATGGTTCAATTTGAGCGTTCAATCAACGTTTTTTTCGAAAAATTTGATCGATTAAAAGAAAATGGTTTTTCTGACCACATAGAACAATCGACGATTATTGATGGGTTTTTGTCAAATTGTCGGTTGAATCGTGATCGAACAGGTTGGAAAATTTTGGTCGATTGTACAATCATCGAACTACATTCCTTGCAGCTTTTTTTTGGTCAATGATACTCGATGTAGCTACTTCCCTTTACTTCCCATTGAAACTGAAATCGTAAGAGGAATTCAATTGACGATTTTTGATTACTTCGATTAACTTTTCAGTCGAAATTGAACAATAATCATACTCCCCATGTGGTGTACATCGATTCAATGACAATCGATTTTCGTTTTTTCCATCAAACTACAAAATCTAATCTAGCGCCGATTGAACGCTAAAATGTAACCATGTCTTAAATGTCGGCCATCAGTATAAAGCTAGGCATACACGGCTAGGTTTTTAAAAAGATTCAAGCACAAACGAGCACTTTCATGCACATTCACGGCGCTCAAATCTATAAAAAAAAACTAGCCTTTCTTCATGAAGGATCGATATCAAGGAAGCTCGAAAACAGCGCCATGACGTCATTGATCTGCGCACGAATACTAGGGGCTTCGAACCATGTATACCCAGCATAACATTGATCAATTGTACTACCATACAAGTGTGATCAAGGCAAAACAGATGCCTTCCCTTTGCCCTGTGCACATGCTCCGTAGTAAGGTCGGATAAAAAAATCCATCAATATAACGTACCTAGAAAACTCAGATACTTGTACAATCAACTGAAATTTACCAACATGTCCGATCACAAATCCATTTTATATTCTATTTCAATCACTTTTGGTCGATCAATTCAGGTAAAAAGAAATAGATCAAATCACCGACTTAAAAACTTTTTTTTTGCACAAAATAAATGGAACCGTGTACGGCCACTTTTAGTTATTGTATTTTCTAGGGCATACAGTGGATTCTTAGATTTACTTGTAATATTCTTGTGTGTTTTTTATTGCCGACACAACAATATGCTCTGAATACTTCACTTTTTACATAGACAACAGTAAAGCTACTATAAGCCCCCCATACACCTTACAATTTCTGTACAATCAACATTTCTTCTACCACAACCATGTAATATGAGGACCTTTCTAAACCTTCCAATCACTATGTATTCTATCAGTTAGTACCCGGCACTACATAGCAGTGATATATACCTTCCAATCACTATGTATTCTATCAGGGAGGACCCGGCACTACATAGCAGTGATATATACCTTCCAATCACTATGTATTCTATCAGGGAGGACCCGGCACTACATAGCAGTGATATATACCTTCCAATCACTATGTATTCTATAAGGGAGGACCCGGCACTACATAGCTGTGATATATACCTTCCAATCACTGTGTATTCTATCAGGGAGGACCCGGCACTACATAGTTTTTGGCAGATCTAATGAAAATTGTATGGCGTGAGGTGTATGGGGGGGTTTAAAGCTTTTCAATAGACAATAAAAGGGAGTTGGGTGAAAAAAACAGCTTTAAATTCTGTTGGACAGAACGTAAGGCCTGAAGAATTCCAAAAGAATCTGTGGAAAGTATTCAAACACAAACTAGAAAAACCCCAACTAAGTTGTGTTTTGCATAACAATTGTGTGGCAATGTGACGTGCCGAAAAGACGGTTAAAAAACCCGAGGACATTATTTAACAAGTATAGAAGTCTAATCGCTATATACAACAAAGACCCCAAACACAAACGTACACCCGTACAAGTTTTCAAGTGCCTTATTGCCAACCAAGAACATAAAAAAGCCCTTGGATCAAAGATTTGTGCCTTTCAAAGAGTAACTACACTACATTTTATAATTTCTAACTAGTTTTGATCACTTGCAACAGGGACACTTCATTCTGGAGTAAAAGGTTGTTGGGAATTGAATAATCTACAATGGATCCTTCGTTTATTGATGTTTGTTACCAGGATAGGATGATATAGAAAGGAGCATGGCCGAGCAAATACAATCTGATTGGTCATTCATTTTTATAAAATGACATATAAAAGACATGGCCCGACAATCAAACCCCTGATGTGACAATTATTTAAGCCCTTGACACATCTTTATATCACTCCACACAATCTCTACCAAGACCTATGTAGTGCCAGTCCGCACTGATAGAATACATAGGTGATTGGAAGGTATATATCACTGCTATGTAGAGACGGGTCCTCCCTGATAGAATTACATAGTGATTGGACGGTATATTCATGTATGTAGTGACGGGGCCTCCCTGAGAGAATAACATAGTGATTGGAAGGTATAATATCACTGCTCTATGTAGTGTCGGGTCTTCCCTGATGAATACATCGTGATTGGAAGGTATAGAGAACTGCTATGGAGTGCAGGTCCTCCCTGATAGAATACATAGTGATTGGAAGGTATATATCATGCTATGTAGTTGTAGGGTTTCTCCCTGATAGATACATAGTGATTGGAGGGATATTCACTGTATGTAGTGCCGGGTCCTCCCTGATAGAAGACTAGTGATTGGAAGTGTATATATCACGATATGTAGTGGCGGGGTCTTCCCTGATTGAATACATAGTGATTGGACTGTATATACACTGCTATGTAGTGCCGGGTCCTCCAGAATACATAGTGATTGGAAGGTATATATCACTGCTATGTAGTGTTGGGTCTTCCCTGATTGAATACATAGTGATTGGAAGGCTTAAAAAGGTCCTTATATTACATGGTTTTGGTAGAACAAAAGTTGATTGCACAGAAATTGTATGGTAAAATTGTAAGGTGTATGGGGGGATTTAGTGTTCTGTTATCGGCATAGCAATCGACATATGCAAACTTCTCTAATCTTAACTGTTTCATATGAACGACACTACATGACTTGCTGTAGAACGTCAACCAGAAAAGTCTCAGAAAAACAATCATCTACACATGCGTTGCCATGTATAACCTTACCAGGCTTATACTGAAAGATTTGCATTTCAGGTCCTCCAGACTTTGTTTTTGTAATTGTTCTGTAATCATGGAGATCATGATGCCTAGGAATGGCGACTCATTTGTCTTCTCAGTAAGAAGTATATGACATGATGCCAAACTTTTGTGCCAGTCTTGACTGGGCTTGACAAGTGTATATTTCAGTTTGGCCCCATCATTTCACCCTGCATTAAACAAACACAAAGTCATTCATGCAAACAAGGTACAATAGACCTAACCTAGGCATGGATTACATATACGGCTGATGGAAAACCAACCCGCTCGGCCTACAGGTGTATGAGCAGATCTCTCTAGGAAAGGGGAATTACAGAAAGTTGGGATACCATCGTTGTCAGATTACGGTGACACTGTGACAATGGATAGACCGGCGCCCACCACGCTCGTGTCTATGTATACAGATTGATTAGTGGCATCCCCAATGTGAAATGATCTGCATTCCCTCCTGCACTAGGGGTTCCATGATGCAGCAGGCCCAGCCATCACAACCTGTGCAAGGAGACATCTTTAGTGGCTGTGGGAAGTGAGCACACAAGTTGACCTTATGTGTGTGGATTGGATTAGCATGCAGTGGGCCCTACACCACAGCACTTCTAGAATGGGCTGAATGAAAACACCACCGTGTCATCAGAACATGGCTTGCTGATGCGACCAACACAAACACACATCTCATGCAGCTACCGGGGGGTCTCCTTCCTCCTGACTGCAGACACTGGATGTACAGATTGATGCTCGGGTATCATGACATGGGGATGCTGTGTATGAAGGAGGATGGGGGGGGGGGGGGGGGGGGGGGGGGGGACACAGAGCATCTCTCACCACCTCCAAACCAATGCAGTGCCGGCCTGTCTGCCCAGTGTCATCTTCTGCCCGCCTAGGAGAACGATGCTGTGCTGAGGGCAGCAATGACAGGCCCCCCAGTGACTGCAGCTCTTGCTCCGGAGCATGAAGAGTTAAGGGCTTGTTTATCTCCCACCTCAGGAGATGGTCTGGCCGGTGCCTTTCCCGGGCCGCATCCTACACCGCCGCGACCATCCAGGCCTCCCCCATCAGCCCGCCTCCCCTTTACCTCGTCTCCGCCGCCCCCACCTGCGCTGTCGTTACCTGCCCCGACTACGACCCTCCCTACGACCCAGAGAAGCTCTGAGCCACCAGCGGCCCTGCAGAGCCCTTAAATATCGTCTGGAATGTTCCTCTTTTGCGGGGGGAACACAAGGGATTCAGCACGCTGAAGTAAAATGCAGAAGGCACAATTGCTCGTTCAATTAGGTCCAATGTTGAGCAGCAGAATAATTGTCATTATAAAACACTTAAATCGATGCAATGGACTAGCCTTAATATATAAAAGGTACACCGTAACCTAATAAAGCTCCCCGCAGAACGGTGGGCTGGCCCGGTCCCCCAGTGCGGAATGAACCACCGTACACTATAGACGGGGCGAGCGGCTGCTCCTCTGTCAGGCTCTAGTCCCGGCTGCAATGACTGTCACTCGTAGCGCGATGTCACGACACCTCCGAACCGTGAAGCTGCTCTGAGAACATCATTAGCGCCAACTATGCGGAGAACCGGGCACCACTGGTCACCTCATAGGCCACAAACACACCTCCCTCGCCCATATCTGTTCCGCGAGGGCAGCAAGCATGCTGGGAAGTGTAGTCTTCTTAGAACAGGCTGCTGTATGTGGGTGTGCTGAGCATCAAAGTGATGCTGCAGGTTTGACCCTCACTAGTAGCAGCCTGCTGCCTGTGTCAGCTATGGCTGAAGGAACAGCTCAGATACGGCCTCAGGGATTACATTCTGGTCTGTATGCACCAGAGAAGCATTGGTTGTGAAAGCTCTAGAAATAAACCTAGTCCTTCACCAGTTAATGACAGAATTGGAGGAGGGAAGGGTTTAATATAATCATACAGCACTTCATATTGACACAAACCGTAGTGCAGGCAGAAGTTTTCCCAGACACTATCCTTCCAATTGATCCCAAAATTTAAAAATTGATATCTAAAAACATAAAGCCTATAGTTCCAATTGAAGTGTTTATTCTAACAGAACATCCACAGAGCCTTTATTCTTTAACCTAAAACAGGAATAAGAGTTTAAAAAAAGTGTTCCTTTTAAATGCCAAGAACAGTAGCTGAGGTAAGACTAGAAGCAATCTGCAGCTAAATTGTACCTCATAGGTTGGGAATGAGAAGTAAATACTGTTAAAGAACTTCCAGTAGTTGGAAATTCAGTCAGTTTGGCTAAAGAAGCGTAAAAACCACTTCTAGCCAACATCACACATTTATAGAGAGGAGTGGCAGTTTATATAAACAGTTTGTTTCCCGTTGTAATCCCAATGTTTCTACTTTACCAACATTTCTAGACCAACTGACCGTTTAAAAAGGGAAACCTTGGCAGTTGAAGCTGTGCATCGACAACTGAACTAGGAATATAGTAAATCATAAGCAGCGCTGGACTACCCACTAGTAGTACATACATATAAGCAGCCTGCCTCAGTGTAAAGATGCATCACCTCAACATTTACATGAGGTCTTTTATATTTCAGTTAGGTCAAGTCTTCACTGCCAGGCCTGCATTTGATGCATGTCAAACTTTAATGCATCAGCAACAAATCCAATAAACTCGTAGGTTGGAGATGTGTCAGTGTCAATATGGTAAGCATAGCATGTGTGAACACATCTGAACTCATTTGCACTGGATGTGCCAAACACGTTTTCCCCCCCCCCCCCCCCCGACACCAAAAGGGAAACCTGGTCTAACTTTGTAATGTTGACCTTTGAAGCATGTAATTCATGCCAGTTCCTGGTCTGTAGAACCGATACCAGAGCATTCATACAAGGCTATTGTAGCTTCCACCAGAACATCAAGCATCTAAAAAAGTATTTTTTTTAATTTACAAACCAATATTTTATACAAAATTAATTGTATTGGTTTAACACTTGGCAACCATACCACAACCAAAGAAAATGCCTAAAAATAGGCTTCTTATGAATGGCCACACTTTCTTCAAATTTCCTTATAAAAAGCAGTATCCTTCCACTGATAATAGCAGTGTTAAAAATACAATAACCAATGGACAAACTTTCTACAGAACTATGTACAAGCCTTAGGCTAGCCACACATGGTTAAATTTAGAGTTATTGAGGTTCGATTCGAATTTGTAGTTCGATCAAAAAAATAAAAATAATCGAAAATCGATTTTAATTTAATCGATGTACACCACATGGAGAGTACAATTATTGTTCAATTTTCGACTGAAAAAGTAATCAAAGTAATCCAAAATCGTCAATTAAATCCCTCTTACGATTTTAGTTTCAATCGGAAGTTAAAAGGAAGTAGCCACACAATTCAAGCCAAAAAAAATTGAGCCAAAATTAAGCTGCAAGGAAAGTAGTTCGATGATTGAACAATCGAGCAAAATTTTCCAACATGTGCGATCACTTTTCAGTCAAAGATTTGACAAAAATCGTTCATTGATAGTCGATTGTACTATGTGGGCAGCACATCAATTTTTTTTACAAAAAACATCGAAAAACATTTTACATTGAAAAACGTCCATTGAATGCTAAAATCGAGCTTTCGTTGTGGCCTTATTTTTCTCAAGAACTACTGCTACATGAACTCTGCATCAACCAATTATTAGCAATTGACTAGTCAATGGGTGCAAGATAAGGGAAAACTTACCAGGCTCAACCCTAATGCTGTATCACGTAATTGGCATTCAAATGACATAATTCCTTAGCCAACAAGTCATGGGGAGCAATCCCTGCCATTTACTAGAACATCCAGCTGAGCCACACTATATGGGAGGTACTGCCCTTTTTGCATGGGGATTGCAAGGGGGTGCTTCAAGCTGGACACCAGTTGCTTAACGATTAGGAATTCCTAAACAATGTTTAAAGTGAGATTTTCTTCATTTTCAATAGAATAAGTGTTTTATTTGAACACCCATGGGTCACCAAACCAGCTATAACAAATTATTAAAGAGGAGCGTCAACTTCCAGAACCTAGGAATTTTGATTTAAGATTGGTCTGTATTCCCACAGAGGTATATACCAATGTCTTGGAAAGGGGGCTAATGCAGGCTGAATATCTATTCATTTACAACTTTACATGAGCAAGACCTCTTATGCCTAACATGAAGCATCAGTTTAGCTCAGTGGCAAACAAAGGTCAGGCGGCCAAACCGGCCCATTCGTTTTTTAATTTTTTTTAATTTAATTTGTCACTGTGTCAAGAGGCTCTGGCTTCCCTCATTCCCTGCAATAAGTGAAGATAACACTTAGAGGATAATTGTTTAGATTGTTTCCTAGAGTCCATAGTATGCCTGCAATAGAACGTGCAAGCTTTAAATTATTTTATTTCATTTATTTATTTTTAATATCCTGTCCAAGCTACGAGGACTTAAGACTCCTATGCCGGATGGCCCTTGTAGGCTCTTGGTCCAACCCCTCTGTCATATTGAAAAACCCATTGTGGCCCACAAGTTAAAAAGTGGGCCCAGCCCTGGTTTCGCTAAATAAAATTTCATCCAAACACCACATACTTTTCCAAGAGACATTTATAATACAAATGAATGTGATACATTTGTCACACAGATAGGACACTGACGCCATAACAGTTGCACATAAATGCAATTACAAATTGCAAAGCAAAGCAGATCATTCCCACAAGACAGACACATTTCACAAATTGTGATACTAAAGAAAATGCCCATTGATTTGTATTAAATTACCATACCAGTTATGCTAAAGAACACCCATTCTTTAAAAAGAATGCTGCCCACAACTCCCTATAGAACAGTAATGCCACAAACAGAATCTCAATATTTATATGGCTCCTTTTAAAGCATATTGCCACGTAATTGTACAACTGACAAATCATCCCTCTACAACACAAAAGTGCGATTTAAAGAGCCTATTAAATATTTTTTCCTCTTTGATAAAGGGACAAAATCTATTGTCCTATCCAATATGGATAACCAAAATCCTGCGTAGGGCCACAACACTGCATCCAGTTGAAGTAAGCCTGTGTGGGATCTTCAGAAGAGCAGGATGCATCATGTATTTCAGATATCTGGAAGGAAATGAACATTTCAGTATGAAAAAATAAGAAAACTTGTAATGCATATGTATAATACACATACAGTAGTAGTAGTAACACAAGCAAGATATAGTACATTTAAGAGGTTTTACACTTGAAAGGTTCACCAAATAGGTCTCCTTCAATGCAATAACATCTAAAATGGTTATAGCATTTTTAAACAGCACCAATTTCTATTAAAATATGCATATGCCCAGGGGCCAGATCCAGCCCTTTGTCACCTAGTTGAAATATGTAGGATATGTAAAAAACTAATGTCCCTATCACACATTGCTTATTACACATCACTGACATCAGTGATGCCAGCGATGCATGGAATTGGCACACCTATGGCGGGTTGGCCATTACAGGCTTTTGGTCCAGCTCCTTTATCAAATTTAAGATGCCAATGTGGCCCACGAGTCAAAAAGTTTGCCTACCCCATGTCTAATCAATAAAACCATCAAATGGACTTGTTCTAGGTAGAGACTTGTGTTTCAACAAAAAGATCTGTACTTTTCAGCAATAAGGGCCACATCACTCTAGCTGAGCGTCTGCTGTGGTGAGGTACAGTTCTGCAACACAGCACAACTAGCAATACCACAAGGAACACAGGTTTGCAGATAATAAGTGTACCTTTTACCCTGGCCCCTCATTTACAGTAATGCACAACACCACTGCAGGTTTGTTCTCTCCTCATCCATAGGAGAAGTTGGGTTTTCTGCACTCTGGAGTAATTGTATCACAGGTTGCAAATCTTGCAAGACAACCACTGCTAATACTTAGTCTACAGTCCAGGAAGCACACAAGCAATGAGCAAATGGAGGAACCGGATGTCTTAATGCCTTAATATTAAAAGAGCAAAGGACTGAACCTAATAGACAAAAACTGAAGACAAATGTCCAAGACCAATATATTTAAGTACCCAAGACATATGCTTAGCAGTGTAGCTTTATTACAACAAAACTACAAAAACTGCCCAAAAGTCATGTAGTAGGAACTTTTAGTTACAGGGTTGTTAAACTACAGCCCAGAGGCCAATAGTGTGATATTAAGCTCACAAGATATGTCCTTTATTACAGAAAAACTGTGGAATTCACCCCATGCAAAGTAATGGGTAATCTGCTAGGAATTTACAGACATGTCACCGTGCAATCTGACATGCTGGTTGATCTGAAAAGATGGTGGGTACACCAGATTTGAAGCCGGACGATCGTCAAGAGCGTGCACTGTGGATTGGCCAAAATGCTGATTAGGGCACTTTTCAACATGCATAAAACCAAAGCAGGACACATGGCCTTAGATATTGTACTACTTGTCCATCCCTAGGCCAATTGGAAAAATATAAGCTAAGATGTGTTTAAAGTAAAACTCCTCCAAAGATAAAGTTCCAAGCATACCTGTAGGTCAAACAGATCGGACTCCAAACCTTGAAGGGAACTCCAGGATTCCAGAAAACTCTGCCTTGTATCATATGGCATCTCACTCCTGAATAGCCAAAGTAAAATTATAAATATATTTGTATAACACTTGCATATATCATATATATATATATTTTTTTTTTATTTAAACCTGCTGTTGTGATGTGATTTTCATACAAAAAAGGAAGAACCAAGCCATGGTCATTTCTCACCGCCATATACGAATATGTACACAAATGTTTACATGCCACCAGTGTTTCAGAATCTCTAATAAAGAAGCATTATTGTAAAGTGTTCCCCAAACTTTTAGAACGCCTGTGTCATAACCTGTACTTGTGTGTTATCTTGTGTTGCTCTCAACTCTAATTTAATGTACAGAACTGTGTATTATGTTGGCGCTATATAAATAAAAGTAAAAATCTGGGAATACACAGCTCAACTTTTTCCAAGATTTCAAGACAGCCAAGTGCATTCACCTGTGTATGCCATTTTTCGATAGACCTTGCTCAGCCGAACAGGTTACCAGCATGTTGGTAAACCATTCAACATTTAGGACAAGCTTACAGCTGGCTCCCAATATCAGGGAAACTGGGCAGGAGTGCGATGATGTCATTGCGCTACTGGTGAGATCTCTCTCGGCTCAAATATCGAGCCGTGTATTCCAGCCTTTAGCCAAGGTACCTTATTTTATCTTCCAAAAAAAAAAAAACATGGAAAAACATATTGAGTATACGCAGAGTCAGATAGTGAAGTTTTTTTAAATGAGAAAAATAGAGAAAGCACCATTGCCCCTAGGAATGATTTTAATAGGATTAATCTTAGTGCCACACGCTCAATAAAGCTAAAGCTTCGGACAGGATGGGTTTGAGGCAATTCTTATGCGTTAAACATGAAAATAAATTTACATTTAAGAAGTTTTTTATTAAAATTATTGGGACAAATACATGGAGTGGAAACATTTTCATTTTTGAATCATATTGTGGAGTGTTCTTTTTGAATTCCTAAGAAATTCCCTCTCTAGAAACAATGGGCCACCAGTAAAACCTGCAACAAGCGAGTGTACCCTGGTTTTGACCCCTTGACTAGAGTAGAAGCCATGGGGAGCTTTTTTAGACCATTGTCTGGGCTGAAAAAGTCATATATACATGAAAAAGTCATCATAGGCTCACAAAAACCCCAAAACCACATGAAAGGAGGGGGCCTTACTTAAATGACAACTCTGCAGGGGGATCCCATGCATGAAGAGCACGCCTCCAGAGTTTGATCTGCATGTCCCATGAGCGCCGACTGTATTTCTTATATTTATTGGGGGTACGAGGGTGGATGCCTGGCTCCCTTTCAGATCTGCACAAGAATTAAAGCAAACATTGAATGAGGTACAGTATGAAGGGGTAGGGGCCAGTAATCTAATTACATTTTAAAATAGGAAAAAAAAAACCAAAAAAAACTGATTTGCAAATGAAAGTCATAACTGGTACAGGTCTAAGAACCATTTGACTTACTCTACATCTAATTCTGCAGTCCTAACAATTCTACTTCAGTTAAAATGTATTGGTGAAGCATGTCTGGACATGAATCCAAGCACGGTTAAAGCAGCAATGCTATTTAGTTCGTAGTAAGGATACCGCTTACAGGAGGTTAAGCTTAGTAAACAAAGAAAGCTACTGGGGCTTTGGATAACACCATATGTGACTTTGGTATTAGCTGGGAAATCTTGAAGGTATCAAAATTAAAATTTAACAACAATTAAAGGGATCTTAAGCTAGGTTTTGACTGTGCTAAAAAAAACTCCTTTTCTACATGTCGCTCTCTTTCCGAATACATTTGATGGGGATGCCGTTATGCCTCCTTATTTTCATTCTTTGATAAACATATCTCTTACCACAGCCCATAAAAAGGGCAGAGGTTACTAAAATGGGTTAGTTTAAAGCAGACCTACCATCTGATTGGCAGCAGCACAGGTGGAGGTGGATAAAAAAAACAAACAAAAAAAAAAAACTGCATTCTTCAAAAAATAAATGTAAAAAAACCAATAATTTATATTCTAGAGCACATTGTTTGGCCTAGACCAGGGGCAGGCAAACTGACTTGTGGGCCACAATGAGTTCTCAAATGTGATATGGGGGTCTGAAGAGCCTGCAAGAGCCATCAGGTGTGTATATATATATATATATATAAATAAAAAGGGTTTTAATAGAGAAGCTTAAGCATTCTATTGCAGACAACTATGGCCTCTAGGAAACAATACAAAACATTTTTCTCTAGGTGTCATCTTCACTTAATACAGGGAATGAGGGGAGCCAAGGTGACAAAGGGCCTAATTAAAAAAAAAAACTAAAGGGCCAGTTTTGGCTCCTGGGCCTTAGCTTGCACACATCTGGATCTGGATGGTTTTGCATGGGAAACTAATGCTTTATTTACACTATCCGTTCCTGAGCCGCTTTCAGCTCGGGAAGCGGCAATGCACTCCTGAAGCCGAGGGAGAAATGACTCCCTGCGTGTGGCTGCAAAAATAGAGCAGGCATTCGCAGGTAATCTAGATTTGGACCTCCATAGAGATCCTATCAGACGGGAGCCCAGAAGCCAACCAGTGGACGCCTAATGTTGCATGCGCTGGTCAGTTATGCTAAAGGATCCTTTAGCCCTAAATTTCAATCTGAGATTAGCAGTCCTGCATTCCGGAACCTAAAAATATACATATATAGACACCAGGTAACAGATCGATCACAAGGTGATCAAACATGTTGGCAAATTTTGATTGATTTGTTAAACATTGAATGTATATGGAACGTGTCAATGTCATTTGATAATTTTTTGTTCAAAACTTCCTATTTAATGTGTAGAGATAGATTGAGCACACACAGTCCGTGTTATGTTCGACTGACCTGAAGTGTTTTTGGCTACATCTAAACCACAGCACTTTCAACTGAAATAAAAATGTAATATTTCGTTCGGCAAAACACTGTCGAAAATAGAATGTATACATTCAATATAGGTACATCCAATATTCAATCAAAATATCAAACATCCTGATCAAATCTATGATCAATCGTGCAAAACTCTACAAGCGTATGGCTAGCTTAAGTTTTAGTTACTTTTCAGCAAGCTCTTGTGTAATTATGAAAGGTCTACAGGGCAACATGAACACCTAATCCGTGAAGGCCACGCTACACAAGCCTTTACTATTTTAAACCTAGCCTCCCCCCATCCCCAAAATTTCTACTAAACTGTTCACATCATATGCACCACATCAATTCAATCAGTAAACTAAACACCTGCCACTTTTTTCCTATCTGAGGTTTTCTTCCTTGCATCTGGTTGAACTATGAGTACACCACACAAAGAAAGGATATAATAATTCATTACTTTGCACTTACCTCGGTATCTGTTGACGATAACGTTTGTAGCCAACTGTGTTTTTGCCATAGTCTAGTTGCTTCTGCCGCCTCTGCAAAGCACCTTCATCTGTCTCAAACCTACAAAACAGACTAGTCAGGACTGCTCAAGTATACAAAATACAAACCACAGCCCTGTATGAATTAGAATGATTAGTCCCAAGACTAGTATTTCACACTATGCCAGGAAGTCACACTAGCCAGTGGATAATTTATCCAGGAATGCCGTGTCTGGAGACACATCTGGAGGAGTCTGCATGTATAAGGTAAGTATTCATCAGAAGAGCCCTGAACATCCTCAGGAGTCAGTATTTATAGACTCTTTTTTATATAATTTATTTATAAAAGGAGGTTGGCTTAAGGCTAGTAGTAGGGCAGATTAGGATTGATACATTCTGAGGTGAGGAGTGAGCTGTCTAAACATGTCCAAATCTTTGGGGTAAACAGGTGCAAGGCCCTTAAAGGGACAGGCAACAATTAAGCATATATACAATGGCTAACATAGGGCATGGTAAACATACAGGGAAGCATACACATCTTTTATAAACATGCCCCATCACTACCCTATGCTAGGGAGCAAACCATAAATAAGTAGGTATTTATAATAATGCAATAATATGTACAATTCGTGCCATTACTGGTCACTACAAAGTGAGCCAATCAAGCATAGAAGCTCCACCTTTCATATATAAATCTGCTTATTGTTCCCCAGCATCATCTTTCTTTCACATCCCATCCAAAATTATGGCAATAGAACACAGATTTAACATGTTGGATGCCTGTTCGATCGATATCTCTTTGAACGGGGAATGTTCAAACAAGGCTGGTCGCGTTTGATTGCTGAATGATCGCTGTGAACAGCAAACAATCATTGGGGAATTGAACGAAAAATCAACCCGTGTATAGGTACCTTAACAGGTAAAAAAAAAATTTTCTTTTAAATGGCTGTGAAACCCAAGGGGCTTTATGGAGATTAAAGCAGCAATACAATAGTGAGACTAGCATTAGTTTGTGGAATAATCATTGGCACCTATAGATGTAATTTCCACGGTCTTTTCAAATGCTGTAGTGTCAGATCAGGCGTTTGGTAGTCAAGACCAAAACGTCAATTATACATCTGTTTATTTTGTTTTTTTGTTTTAAAGATTTCTCTACAAGTCTATGCTCTGGGCAATCATGGAGATGTAGGAGGATCATTATTCCCTTTGAATAGACCACATGAACTGCCTGGTGACCACCATTATGCATAGCAGCCTATTTAATGAAATGTTAATTGTACTGGGGAGACTTGCATAGATCCTTCCTGTCCATTAAACAGAGCAACCATGTCTTGTGTAAAGCCTGCCATACACCCACCGAGCGGCGGGCAATTTTGCTGCGGACCGATGGGCGTGCGCACTCTCGGCCGTCGGGGGGTGTCCACATGGGGCGACAGATCCCTGTCGCCCCACAGCTTGGCCGGCCACATGTCCGATGTTCTCTGGCCAATGCCATTAACTTCAATGAAGACCGGCACACAAAGGGTGCCAGGCGATGCTTACAGCTTGGGAATTCAGCGTGTGGGGGCCTTTAGGTTACATGAAGTCCTACCTATCAACTTCAACATGCTAAAATGAGGGAAACAGATACAGGAAGTTATGCCCCCCCCGACATCACTTCTGGCATTTGCAACATGGCTCTACCATGCTCCAACTACAGGAAGTGACTTCACTGACAAAAAAAATAAAAATAAATAAGTGACCGTCCCGGCTAAAACAGTATAGTTGACAGGACAGGTATGCATGAAGTTGTGAACCAAGTTTTGGAAAGGGAAAGGCTTAATTTGTGCAACATTATCTCATGCATATTATTTTTAGCACAAAAAACTAAAACTGCTTGAAGGAAAATCGAACTGAGCACAATGAAAAATTCCTACCTGGGCTTTGACTCACTTAAGTCCAACAAATCCAGTTCTGTATCAACACCAACACTAACCCCTGTCACAGTACAGTCCTCTTCAGAAGAAGCTGGGGACCTGCAACAGATAAGAGTTTGTTAATTTCCAGGCCTGCTTTGACATCTTCACTACAGAGCCTTCTAGAATTCCACAACCAAAACAGAGCAATTAATTCAGTGCAAAATATACCTTGTAGTCTGGGAGGCTTCCGAGTGATTATAGTCTCCCTTTGCAAGAACTCCAGAAGCACCAAGAAAACGAGATCTTGATGGCACCCTGGAAGAAAAAAAAAAACCGGAGTTAGACTTACCGGTAACTCTTTTTCCAGAAGTCTTGTCCAGGACGCGGGGGAGGAAACACAAACACCAAGATTTAAATCTCCCGCTCAATAGTTCCTGGGCAGTCTTTGTGTTTCCTCCGTCCGGAGGGACCTTCACCTAAGGCTCCTGGACAAAGAATAGTGTTCCGGTCCTGTAAGACAATGGACAAAATTTTACCTGAATCTGCAGCCGGTGGGGAGCTGGGCGTTCGCGCAGGTCGTCCGCACGCTGTACCAGCTCGGCGAGATGGGGTCGCGCGTCCAAAACCTCTCCTGGCGTGGAACGGCTCCGGTCCTGAGATCCGCGTGGAGGCTGCGGGAGGCGTCCGGGCGCGCTGGATGCACGCGGTCAGCAGCAGGAGAGGGGCGGGCGTTGGTCAGGGCTGGGAGCCAGTCCGAGTGAGGCACGCAGCGGTGGGGCGGGGTCTTCCGGCGGGGCCGCCGATATCACTTCCGGCGCGCAGTGGGGAACTGCAGACGCGGGCAGGAGCTGACTGTTTGAATGCAGTATGGAGGACTCCAGCAACACCGCAGCAGGCAGCAGCTGACACGGTGGCAATCGGTGGCAGCGGAACCACATGTAAGGAGCCTGGGGCAGGTGGATCCTTACCTGGGAGAAAGGATAGCCCCAGTGATTGTTATGCGGGCTCCTTTTTTGTATAGACCAGGACTCACTGGCTCTGGGGTTGAGTTCAGTCAGTCACATAGTGAGCAGATGAGGCTTATTTTGTGTCTTCTGGCAAAAAAGGATAAAGCTCCTCTGGCCAAGAAGAAATGCGCAAGTCGTAAATCAAAGTTTACAGGGTATGGGGGGGGGGGTGGGGGGGCCCAATCTTTATGGCGGTGGGGCATTGAGTCAGTCGTTAGAGAAGGGGGGGACCCGCCCTCTTTGTTGCACTGGTCAGGCTTCCTGGAAAACAAGTGAGAGTGGAGATAGCCTTTACCTTTTTTCGTTTAAAGAGATTTTGGCGGATCTCCGTCATGCATTCAAGCACCAGGTAATCCTCAGCTGGGGGGTCACCAGTTCCTATGGTCATCCCTTGTGGTTCAGGGGTCCTAGTGGGAAACAGACTCACCTGGTGAGGAGTCTGGCGCGGATCGGATGGCGGGGAAGGGGATTCCTCAGCCAGACCGCTCGTTACAGGTTAGCCCAGGAGGGAGTGGGGATGAGCTTCTCAGGGCTATCTACGAGATCGCTGGACATCAGGGGACGTGGTTGTCACGACCTTGTATGACAAAAGTATCGTACCCGGGAGGTCATAAACGCATAAATGCGTCCCCTTCACCCTCTTATGTTGGATACGGTCAAGCGTGCGGGGATGGAAGTGTCCAGAACGGAAGTCTTTTTTCAGCAAAGGGTTTGCAAAAAGATTCCCTTCTCTGAGGACACAGACCTACCCTGGAACAAAATACCAAATGTTAGATGCTGCCTTTTCCAGGTACTAAAGCTACGGACCTAGTTGAGACAATGGGGCACTTAAGGACCCATGGACAAGAAGATGGAGGTTCTGCTTAAACGTAGCTGGGATGCAGGATTGAGCAGCATGAAGCCAGCCTGGGCATCCTCATGTGTCGCCAGTAATTTGGAATTTTGGTGTCACAGATCCAATCTCACTGGAAGCAGGCACCCAGAGGGAACAGGTCCTAGCAGGGGTTGCCGGTATCATATATAAAGCCGTGAACTTTCTAGCCGATTCTGCGGTGGAATCTCTGCGGGCTATCGGCTAGGCTTACAGAGGTCTCACTATTGCCACTAGACGGGCTCTGTGGCCTCAAGACTTGGGCTGGAGATGTGGGGTCCAAAAGCCGCCTCTGCAGCCTTCCCTTTTCTGGGGAACTATTGTTTCGTCCAGAATTGGAAAAACCATCCTGGACCGCCACGGAGACAAGAAGGCCCTTCCGGCAAAAAAGCCGGCTTTCCCGCTCAAGCGGCCCTTCGGGCACCGAAAACGCGGAGTTCCGCAATAGGGAACCCGCCAAGAAAAAGCCCTGGCAGGTTAACAAAGGGGGGGAACAAGAAAGGTTGTTGTTTAACCCCCAGCCAGCCTAAATCTAGCTGCTCCAGAGGTCGGTGGCGCGAGGCTGTCTCTGTTTCCGGGTCAATGGAGTCAGCTCAATCCAAGCCCTTTCATACTAGACCTGATATGTCACGGGGACAGGCTGGAGTTTTCCGGGCCCCCGCCCTCAGGTTTTTCCTCACCACTCCCAGGGGTAGGAGAAGGCGACAGCCTTAATCTCCTCGGTTGGGAATTAGTGGACCAACAGGTTTCTGACTCCTGTGCTCCTTTCCGCAAGGGAAGGGATTCTATTCCCAAATTTTCGTAGTTCAGAAGCCCTCAGAGAAATATCGAACATTAACTAGTCAATCTAACAAATTTCTCCGTACAAAAAAAAATCCGCATGGAGACAACTTTAACAACAAGAAAGCTGCTTTACCCAGGGTGCTTCAGGAATCGAGTTAGACTGAGGGATGCTTACTTTCACTCCCCATCCCACTCAAGTCACCAGAAGCATATTCGTTTGGAAGTATTGGGGGTGGAAGGACTTCTCATTTTCAATTC
>CM070034.1:45351791-45399090 GCA_036250615.1 Ptychadena robeensis | reverse complement strand
GGGACTAAAATCTCCCGGGCGGGCCGCCCGGCCAATCTGCTCTGGGGAGAACACTGTCCAGCCTGTCCTTACGGTGGTGGTTGTTTAGGGGATTGACTTGGTCCCGTTGGGATCATTTACTTGGGTTTAACGGGTTCTGTGTTTGGTATGTTGCAGACCAAACTTGTGGACAAGGCGGACAAGACAGGCCAGGGACAGAAGAAAAAATGCGCAGGATGCAATACCAAACTCACCAACCCGTGCAAACCTTTGTGTAGAGCCTGTATTGACAACCTCGTGAGAGAGGAACAGGCTCAGGCTCCTAGTGTTCCCCCTGTTACCACTGTGCCCTTGGATTTATTTTCCTCCTTCCGTGAGGAAATGATCAGCACCTTCACCACCTTTAAGGGGCTCATGACTGAGTTGCGTCCATCGCAGCAGGCTGAAGTGAGGCCTTCCACTTCTACCTCTCGTGCTGCTTTAGGTGCGGTTAAGGACAGCGATGGGGAGGATCGTGATTCTCTGTTGGCTGTTTCTGCTGATGAGTCCATGGAGGAGGGTGAATTGAGCGAATCTGGTCCACGCTTTCAATTGACTCAGGAAGAGGTTAATGATCTGTTACAGGCTGTATATGATACGCTTGAGATACAGGAGGAGCGAGTTGCCGCGTCAATACATGATAAAATGTATAAGGGCATGACCAGCCATAAGGGGAAGGTTTTTCCTATCCATCAGGTGTTATCGGAGGCCATTCTCAAAGAATGGCAACACCCAGAAAGAAAGCCAGTGTTTCCCTCAGGGTTGAAGAGACGCATCCCGTTAGATGACAACACAGAGTTGCCATGGAACAAGATTCCCAAATTAGATGCAGCTTTCTCTACAGTATCTAGATCTACAGATCTATCATTTGAGGACATGGGCATCCTTAAGGACTCCATGGATAAGCGCGTTGATGTTTTGCTTAAACGAGGATGGGAATCTTCGCTGTACGGGTTAAAACCGGCGCTAGCAGCCTCATGTGTTGTGCGTAACTTAGAGTTCTGGCTAACACAACTCAAGGCCCATTTGGAGACCGGGACTCCCCGGGACCAGATACTGGAATCTCTTCCAATGATGTTTTCTGCGGTGGGGTTCCTTAGTGACGCAGCCGTAGAGTCGGTCCGACTTACGGCCAGGTCAGGGGGTTTAGCAGTTGCTGCAAGGAGAGCCCTGTGGCTTAAAGCCTGGCAGGGGGATTCTGCCTCCAAGACTCGTTTGTGCAGCATACCATTTACAGGAGATTTGCTGTTTGGCCCAGAGCTGGAAAAAGTGCTGGATCGCACGGCCGATAAGAAAAAGGCTTTTCCCTTCAAGAAGGGTAAAGCACCTTTGAAGCGGCCCTTTCATCCCCAAGGGTGGGTGGAACAAAGATCAGAGGAGCCACCTAGGAAGAAGCAGTGGCAACCGGCTAAGCCTAGGGAACGAAGAGGGTTCCTTTTTTTTCCAAGGCTAATAGGCAACAAAAACCCAGCTGACGTGTTGATTCCTGTGGGGGCCAGGTTACGGGACTTTGTGGCAGCCTGGAACCTTCTCAACCCCAATCCGTTTGTCATGGGGATCATTCGGGAGGGCTACAGACTGGAGTTCATAGCCCCCCTGCCAAGTCGATTTTTTCTCACTTCTCCCCCGAAGGATCCTTCCCGCAGGAAGGGTCTTTTTTCTGCTCTATGGAACCTAGTGGACCAGAGAGTATTAGTTCCTGTACCAGTGGGAGAAAGAACCAGAGGTTTTTATTCTCACGTGTTTGTAGTCAAAAAGCCATCAGGTCAATTCCGACTGATACTGAATCTCAGCCGGCTGAACGAATTCATAGCATACAAAAAATTTCGGATGGAAACAATCTTTACAACTCGCCACATCCTTACATCCGAGTGTTTCATGGCCTCCCTAGACCTGAGGGATGCTTATCTTCCCGTTCCGATTCATCAGGAGCACCAGCGGTTCCTCAGAATCGTGGTTCAGTGGGAGGGACGTCAACTGCATTTCCAGTTTGTCGCCCTTCCTTTCGGGCTGTCCTCAGCCCCAAGAATCTTTACAAAGGTCATGGCCGAGGCATTGGCCCCGCTACATCTACAAAAATTGGGAGTTATACCATACCTGGACGATCTTCTGTTTTTCTCACACACGGCATCGATGCTAAAGAACGGTCTGGACAGGGCAATCGCTCATCTGCAGAGCCTGGGGTGGATTATCAATTAGAAAAAAACCCATCTCCATCTGACGCAACAGTTGGTCTTCTTGGGCTACAGGGTGGACTCCGTAGTCCAGAAATTTTTCCTTCCCAGGACAAAATCTCAAGGGTTTTGGCAGAAGTGACCAGGGTTCACCTGATGTCACCTGTCACCTCATAGGCGTACTGGTCTCAACTATTCTGGTGGTGGAATGGGCAAGGGCCCATCTGCGACCTCTGCAGTCTCTGGCCTTGGCAGGCTGGGACGGAGACCGGTTTTCTCTGGACAGAAAGATCCAGGTCTCCACCAAGGTGAGGAACTCTCTGGTGGTGGTGACAAATGTCAAACCTGATGCAGGGTTTGGTGTGGGTGTTGCCAGAACCCCGTACGGTGGTGACAGACGCCAGCTCCTGGGGTTGGGGGCCCACCTGGAGGACCATTGGGCCCAAGGCCCTTGGGACGCGGCTGGGGCCCACCGGACCTCAAATTTCAGGGAATTACGAGCAGTCTGGGAGGCCCTCATGACGTTCAAGGACGATCTGCAGGGACAGCACTTACAGGTCCTGTCCGACAATTCCACAGTAGTGGCATATGTGAACAAACAGGGGGGCACCAGGAGCCGGAGCTTGGCCCTCCTCATGGGCCGCATCGCAAGAGTGGCAGAAGGGCACCAGATTTCTTTGATGGCAGTTCATCTGAAAGGAATTCACAACGTAAAGGCAGATTTCCTAAGTCGACAACTGATCCAGGAATCCGAATGGAGCTTGAATCCGGAGGTTTTTCAGTGGATCGTGGACCACTGGGGCCTGCCACAAGTGGACCTTTTCGCCACTGCAGAGAACGCGAAAGTTCAGAGGTTTTTCTCCATCACAAGAGATCCCACGGCCTTGGGGATGGACGCCTTGGCGCAGGACTGGAGTTTTGGTCTGGCATATGCGTTTCCACCGTTTGCTCTTCTTCCAATACTACTACGGAAATTCCGAGGGGAGGCGACAGGTCTAGTCCTGAGCGCACCACATTGGCCCAAGAGGGTTTGGTTCACCGAACTTCTCCAGCTGACAACAGAGCCACCGTTGTTTCTCCCTCGCAGGCCGGACCTTCTGTCGCAGGGCCCGATCACCTCAGATCAGCCACATTCATGGCATCTGGCGGCATGGCATCTGAAGCGGAACTTCTAAAGTCAAAGGGTTTACCGGACAAGGTGGTGACCACCATCCTCTCCAGCAGAAAAGGTACCACCAGGAAGATTTATGAAAAGGTCTGGAAGAAGTTTTCAAATTTTTCTGTCTCCTCTACAGTCCCGGCAGGTATCCCCAGGATCTTGGATTTCCTTCAACGGGGGAGTAGATTTGGGACTTTCAGTCAGTACTCTAAAGGTACAGATGGCCGCACTCAGCGTGTTCATCGAGCAACGTCTGTCAGCTGACCCCTTGGTATCAAGATTCCTAAAAGGGGTGACACGCTCCAGGCCAGTAAAGATCCAGCCAGTACCGCAGTGGGATTTGTCGGTGGTTCTCCGCTACTTTGCATCTGCTACTCCTTCGCCCGCAGGTTTGCAAGAGATCACCCTTAACCATCTTTTTGGTGGTAGTGACCACCGCTCGACGGGTGAGTGAACTACAAGCTTTATCAATTAACACTCCTTACATGCAGGTTTTCCCCGACCGAATTTGTCTACGTACGGATCCGGGTTTTTTGCCGAAAGTGGTTACTTCCTTCCACCGGTCCCAGGAAAGTGTTGCCTTACTTCTGTGCTAACCCCACCACCCCAGGGGAGGAGGGCTTTCATCGTCTGGATGTTCGGGAGGCACTACTGACTTATCTAGAGGAGACAAAGCCCATGCGCCGGTCACAGGTGTTGTTCGTGGTTCATTCGGGTCATCGAAAAGGCCTGGCAGCTTCAAAGTTAACACTTGCGAGATGGATCAAACAGGCAGTTCAATCGGCCTATCTTGCAGCAAACCTGCCGTGCCCATTGCAGCTCACGGCTCATTCTACTCGAGCTTGGGCAACCTCGGGGGCTGAAAGAGCCGGAGCAACCCCGGAACAGATTTGCAAGTCTGCCACCTGGTCCTCATTCTCGACCTTCTGTCGCCACTACCGCCTGGATCTCCTGTCGGTCCAGGACCAGTCGTTTGGCCGGAAGGTTCTACAAGGAGTGGTCCTGCCCTAAGGGTGAGTGCTCGCTTATCCTCTCAATGTGGCTGTCCTGGAAACCACGAAATGGGAAAACCTAGAGTTAGACTTACCGGTAACTCTTTTTCCATGAGTAGGTTTCCAGGACAGCCTGCTTCCCCCCCTTATTACGAACGATGTTTGGTTATATTTTTCAGTTGGTTGACGGCTCCGTTACGGAGTTCTAGTGACGGACTGCCAGATGACCCTAGGAGGGGCGTATTTAAAGATCTGGGTGTTGTGTTTCCTTCCTCTGACGGGTGGAGCTTCTCTCATGTGGCTGTCCTGGAAACCTACTCATGGAAAAAGAGTTACCGGTAAGTCTAACTCTAGGTTTTCTTCTCCTCCCATAAGCTGTCTGACACAAGTGACGATTTTCTGCAAGAGTGCCACTTACTCTCATTATATGGGGATTGATCTTAATAACCACCAGTGCACTTCTTCCTTACTTCTCTTTTTGGGTGTCATATACAAATGTATGGCACATTGCTTTTATTCTTATCTTAAAAAGTTTGTGAAAGTGACTACTTAAAACTTCTAATCCTGGCACACATCCAAGATGCTGGTATCTAGGGCTCAGGCCTTTGGGATGTCTATACAAGGTAGGGTTTTATGGAGTAATTCACAATAACATAACTTATTTAGCTATAAGATAGCATTAATGAGGAATATGTCAATAGTTTGCTGACCATTTATTTTTTCTTGTGTGTGTTGCAGGTAAGGGCGACTCTACAAAGTCACAACCTATACAGCTAGAAGATTTGTAAGTAGTTTTAGAGATTTGTTGTGTTTTTTTTTTTTTTAAGAAGTATACTTGTGTTTATAATAACATGGTGGATGAGGTAATTGCTATATAGTCTAGTGTCCAGATACCCCCATAACTATAACCGCATACAAAAGAATAAAGCAAAATGAACCAGAATACCTAGTCAAAGTGCAGCAGATAATAAGAATTGTGTTTAATGTAAGTTAGATCAAAGTCCCCATTGTATTGATGTGTTCACTCCACAGTTTATGAAAGTGTCAGTAAACTCCTCTGCACTGTAATGTAACTTTTACTGAGGCCAACAAACTGCTTTCAGAGGAGCGAATCTGTAGGAAATCTTAAACCTACTCATACTGGTGTGATCATCAGCCTGAAAAGCATGGTCACTGGGAATTGCAGATGGTCAATTTTTCGACTAGCTGACTTTGTGAGCTGATTGAAAAGCCCCTGAGCTTGGTAACCTCTCCAAAATTGCTGCAGATGTAGTAAAGGGTCCAGGGTATACTAAAAAAAGTTTTGGTCTAGCATGTGTAGTTTTTGCATACATTAACTTGAAAGTCAAAGTTGAAACTTCAATTTAACTTTGAGCATAATTTATGCAAACACTACACATGCTACAGCAAAACTTTTTTTTTTTTTTTTGGTATACCCTGGACCCCTCACTACATCTCCAGCAAGTGGTGATCATACCAAGCTCAGGGGCTTTGCATCTGCGCTCAAGGTCCAGCTGGTCAAATTCGACCCTTTCTACTTGAAATTAGGATGACCTAGCAACTGGCAGGATTACCTGCTATATTCTTTTCACTAAAGTTACACTTCGGATTCACTGACGCTTTTAGTCGAAGAGTTTTGTGGCACTTATTTTAATAGTCTGTTTAAAGCAATACAAGTCCAGTGGTGTATACCTTTTTATGATATCATTTTGATAATGTTCGCAAGCTTTGAGTAAGGAATAGAAAAAAAATGGTTTTGGTAGGTCTTAACGTTTGAACAACTCCCAGTATGAACAACTTTCTGACCGATCCAATTCTGCTTCACACTATCCAAAAGCTTAGAAAAAATATTGTCTTTTAGTGCAAATGGGTGACTGCCTGTGGCCTAAGGACATGACTTGGCTTACCATCCTCCAGTCATGAGTGTGTATGTTTGCTAAGCACTGCTGTGTGTATACTAGTTGGAGGCTTACAGTACGGCTGGCATACACACAGCAGACGTTGGTTTTCCCTCTGCTAATGGTGCGTTATGTCAATTGAGGCTTGGAGCACAGGGCTTTGACCAGCAGAGGTCGCATTTTCCCCGCAGCTGTTTTTTTTTTTTTTTTTTTTTTTTTTTTTTTTTTGTCTTATACAAGAGGTCCTTTAAAAGTATGGTAACTTTTAACCCTTTGTGCTGGTAATGTCTAGTAAATAAATTTGTCCCTCTGCTCCCTTAATAAATGCATAACTTTTCAAGAGGTCCACTGACCCCCATGGTATGTAGCAATGTTCATATTGGCCATCAGTGTATAATTATCTGTGTTTTACCTTTTTGTTTTCTGTAGTTATAATTGCAGAACAACTCTTGTATCCAAGTTGTCCAATATCAGTGTAACTGTAATGAAGAATATTTTGTGATCCTATTGTCTTGTATAGTTGGAATTGTATGTGAGAGGTTCATATATCTTTTCTTCTATATGGATAAACATTTAACTTCCCTAGCGGTCGTCCAGAGTTTGTTTGATAAACTCCGCCGAGCCAGGATCTCATGACCGCGTGATTTCCTCAGAAAGCTGCGGCAATTCTTTATCGCTGCACAGTTTCTGGGACCGCACTGATCGCATCACGGTGACGCCAAAGGGGCGGGGAAGGTCCATTGCATACACCGCCTCTGCTGCAATCATTAAAAACGGTGCAGTACGGGCAGACTGCTAGGGGGGTTAATAAATCTTTGGGGTGTTTTTTGTCAAATTTTTTTTTTTTCCCGAAATGGGGAAAAAACATTTTATTTAAAGGGTGCCTTTTTTTTAATCAATCACCAGTTTTACTCCAGAACCTGAAAAGGAGAAAAAGTGAGTATGACATTAGCATGTTGCAAGCATAATCTTTGCATGCATTCTTTTTGTTTCTCCTTTGTATTTGGCTGCCTTGTGGGAATACTTCTATTTCTTCAGTGTTATGATCTTGGTCTTCCTTGCTTTGTCATTTTTAACAAATGACCGCTCAATAAAACCATATGTATTGCAGTTCAGTCCTTGCATGTGGTTGCTGCATTGGTTTTCCCTTTTTCCTCTTTTTTTTCCCTCCTTTTTATTTTCACCTGGTGAATAACCCAAATCTCACATTTCTAATTTCTCCAATGTATTGATGGATGGAGTCATGGGCATCACACAGGCTGGAGTTCAAACATTTCTGTCTTGGCTTTTCTTTATTTCTTGCGAGATTGATGGGATTTGCAGTTCAATTAAATGTTTTTCTTTTTCGCTTGGCATAAAGTATATTTCTGATATCAACTTATTTTTTTTGCAGTAGAAAACAAATGATAAACTTTAGTTAATGAAGGGGCAATCAAAGTATTTTAGTAGTATTTACTTGGAAGCATTGAGAGGAGGGTGGCACACAGCCTTGTAATGTAGAATCATCAATTCTCTGCAATCTGTAAAGTATTACACCTGTCTTACACCTGTCTATTTCCTTTTGGATCTACCAACAACTAGTGCTGGGTCCTCCCTGATAGAATACATAGTGATTGTAAGGTTAAGAAAGTTCCTCATATTACATGGTTTTGGTAGAAGAAAAGTTGATAAGTTGATTGTACAGAAATTGTATGGGGGGGTGGGGCTTAAAACAGCATGGAAGTAAGTGCTGTAGGGGGACAAAAGTAGGAAAAAGCAGTTTTAAGGCTGGCCAATAGTGTACAACAATATTAAAAGGCTGACCAGCAAGTAAAATCTCCTAAATCATATCTTAACCCAAAAGCATACAACATATTTAAGCTTTGTTCCTTTGTCTGGATTAACATATATTTTTCAGACTGTAAGACGCACTTCTGTCTCCTTAGGTGGGGGGGATTGCCTGTGTCTTTTTTTTTTTGAAGGCACTACCACCTGCAGCCCCTTGGCTCCCCACCACCTTCTTCACTTTCCCTGCTAGATAGTTAGCTGGGGAGGTGGAGGAGCTGGTGGATGGGAGATCCACCCCATCTGTAGTTCGTTCAGCGAACAGAGCATGTAGCTGTGGCCAGCAGGACACATCCTATACATCCGAGCGTCTTATACTCTGAAAAATACGCTACGGTATAAAAGAAAAATCCTTACAAATTCTCTCTGGGGAGGTTTTTATGGTTGCCACACAGGCTGGATTTTAGATCACGTTTTAGTAAAACTAAGGAAAACCTTTATCCAAATTTTAAAGTGCGTACTGGGGGCTTAGTTACACTGGTCATGTTTAACCGTTTCAGTCCAGAAAATAGTATTTTCTTAACTGCCTGTAAATGATGATCTACACCAGGGGTGGGCAAACTAAGGTCTGGCCCTGTGTCACGTTGTTGAAAAGATGCCTCCCTTCCGGTTGTTCTCTGCAATGAGCGCACATAATGCCTAGATGTTGTCAAACATTGTATTGGGCACGATGCAGTGGAGTGATCATTGACAGCAGGCAATATCATAGATCTATCTCTGCTTATTGCAACAAATGAGAATTTTTATTTAGTGCAGGGGATTTTAAAGGTTGAAGTTCCTGTCACATGCCACCAATTATACATCACATAAGTAATGCTGGTGATGCATGGAATTGGCACACCTATCCCTTTTATAGGCTCTTGATCTGGACCCTTTATCAAATTTAAGAAGCCCACAAGTCAAAAAGTTTGCCCACCCCTGATGTTCAGTTATTGAGTCGTGGAGTTGTATCATAATCGCAGTCTGACCATGTTGCAACGTGACTTTAAAGTATATATATATTTTTTCTTAGTAGGAAATCCTTTAAAGGAAGTGTAAATAAATCACTGGTAAGTTCCATCTTTACTCATTGTCATATTTGGAAGTCTGTGAATATGCATTACTGATTGAACACAAACCTTGTTTACAGTTTTTATTCTAAGAATGATGGACTCTGCATTGGATGTTACAACCATTCTTACCCCTTCTCGTAACATTTCCCTTTCATTGATTAGATTTCTGTGGCATCACATGTAATCTTTATTTGGGGGGGTTGGCATTTAAATTTTGCCTCCCCAGTAAAACCCACTTCTCTTGACCGGTATCTGCTTCAAGATGTTTTTGAAGCCCAACTGGTTTACTTCAGGTTGAAGGACTCTTGAGAAGTGTTCTGAGGCAGGGTGCTGTGATAGATTCAGAAAGCTATGTACTGCATCCTTTTGCCCTCTCATATCTGCCATTATCTGTCCTCATTGCAAAAATAATTAAGTCTAAAGCCCCCCCTCCATACATGCAGCGATCCCTGTGTGATTCTCGATCTGCCGATTTGCAGCTTGATATGCTGCAGCCGCTCGCTCAGAATCTGCATCGGATGGGGACCCGGTTTTGGGCCACATGAATCAGTCGCTCCAGGTGGCCAATCGATCATCCGCAAATCAGTGGATCTATGTGTGCATTTGGGGCTTAACCCCAGCCATACCCATATCTTTTCCTTGCCAATTATTCAGTTGATTTGCTGTCTAAGGCTATGTCTCCACATCAGTCGCATCCCCCTACTCTAAGCGCAGTGCTTGGTGGGGGTACCGACGAATTACATACACTTTACCTGCCCGGCGAATGCTCTGTTCTCAAAGCGCTGAGCACAAAGCATTTGCTGGGCAGGTAAAGTGTATGTGATCCGTTGGGATCCCCACGGATCATAAAAACGTTGTGGAGACATGGCTTAAGATCTTTGACATTTGTATCTAGGTATTCTCTTTTCTCCAACTACCATGATTATCACAATCGCAAATTTTATCATGCTGTTCTTACTGGTAATTAGTGGTATATTGTGTTATGAAAGTTTAGAGCACAATTTTTTTTCTTTTCTATGCCCACACAGACATTGGCCAGATAATTGCATTGTGTTAAACAATGCAGATGTAGAGGTTTTCTAAATTGCTGCTGTCTGTATACTGTTTAGTAATTGGTTTTTCTGCATTTAGCCAAGACTTCTCTGCAGCACCCCAAGTTTTAAGAAGGCTTCTGGAAGCCAAAGAGATTCAAGTAATAAGGAAAATGTGAGTTTTTTACCTGCATTATTGAGACTTCTCTATTAGACGTGCTTCTGGAACATTCTGAATTATTTAGCATTCCTTTTCTCACAATGAAAAACTCATATAATAGTGCACTGGTGTTGAAGACTTTATAACCTGCTTGGTTATACTTATCACTCTTGATTTTGCCTCTTCATTCTTCCTGTTATGTGTCATCCATTGTGTATATACTATAATAGTCCTTTCTCTGGTTTTTAGGAGGCAGGGCTGTTTAAGAATCCTGGTAAACCCTGCCCTTTGCTGCTTCTTGAGGAGGCAGCCATGATTCAGATCTCTCCAGCATTTGAAACAAAGGTAAGTTTTATGGAAATGCAAACATTTTTCTTCTATAATAGAAAATAACATGCACATGAGTCCTTCTGTGGTTGGAGTCTTTTTTTCACAATTTCTTGTGCTTTCACTGTACCATCAGTACAGTACCAAGTGTTTTGTTGTTTATTTTATAGTTTGCACTCTGGAGGTACATGTTTGAACAGTAGATCTTCAACTATTTTTACCGGTTAACCTTGATTTTGCTGGATCTGTATCCAGTTATAAAAATGTAGTGGCAATTTGCTGGCACTGCTTCATCAGTTCGGAAATGGTTGTTATTGGCAAATATACATTTGTTCAGAAATGTAAGAGAAAACATTACACTTATAAATTTTTTTGCATCCTAATCTAATGGTTCTGTTTTTGGATCCATTTGTTGTACTTCATCTATAGTTACAGAATGTTTCTGAAATATGTCGCCTTGTCCATTATTGGTCTGTACAGGATGAGCTGTGTACAGAGGAGGACTCTGAGCTTCATGTTATAGCTTCTCCCATCAGTGCTGCTCCAGCGGGTGTTGACGACGACAAAGTAGGAAACTTTGATGGGTTCTCTGAATTTTTTGCTATGGATGACGAGGAGGAGCCAGAGGTAAAGGCTTGTAAACATTTGTTAAATTTTGGTATGACGTTACATGGTAACCAGATATATGGCTTTATCAACCACATTTCTGTATTATTGATTTCTATTCAAAATGTTCTCATATATATTCTATAATGGTGTTACCCTAAGGCAGACAGACGTAAGTTTGCTCCTTTAGCAGGTAGGTCTAAAAAACATCTTCCTTTTTGTGCTCACAGATTATAGATTCATTTTAACATGGTTGGTCTTGTGATTTGTTTTATTGGCTATAATAGCATCCAATGCTTTTTTGCTTCTTGAACAAAGTGTGCATACAGTATATATCAATAACCACAAACATCCAATGCGTTTTAATGGACAACTTCCCACAGGGGTCCATTTAAAGATACATTTGCCTTATCAGACGCACCTGTTGCTTAGATACTTTTATGTGCTTTTGCCAAAGGCCTCTATGTTCTTTTATCACATTAATCCTGGGTTGTAAAAACACGGAGTGTAACATGGCAGAAATATGCGCACAGTTTTGGGTGTAATTGTGTCCAACGCAATGGAGACTAGGCTTAACGCAACAGGACTGAATGAAGTCAGGAAAGATGGCGTTTCTTATGCTGTGTTCGTTTATTCTTAGACATGATACTAGAGAAACTGTACAGAAAGCAGTGTGGTAGGGTTTGATCTCTACTGGGGTGGGACCACTATTGAACATTATAGCTATGCTGTATAACCTCCTTTTCCTGCTTTATTTTAATGGAAGAAATGTGTCTGTCACAATTTTACTGTACAGTGACCCAGCTGTGACAATTGGTTCACACCAAAAATGTGTTCTTGCAAAGCATAAATGCTTTTCTATCCCACCACCTGGACGACAAAATTCTGCTTAGTTGAAAAGGAATATTTCCAAACTCTGCTGTGAAAACTAACAATTCTGGTAGTATTACCCTCCTGTTCCCCCGCAGCATTTGGCAGTTCCTCTCCCTGACTGTACTCAATGCGACTGTAAGCCCGTCCGGGCAGGGTCCTCTACTCCTCCTGTGTCATAACCTGTACCTGTGTGTTATCTTGTGTTGTATCTCCATTCTCCACTATTGTACAGCGTTGCTTAATATGTTGGAGCTATATAAATAAATGATGATAATAATAATATCGCTAGAGGATACATAAATGTCATAGCAATTATAAGGAGAACCCAATGACCAGTATGGAGGGACCAAGAGCTTGTCATTGCTTGAGAAGAAGGGTTCCCAGTAGGCACTAGGCTGCTTTTTTTAAATGATGCTGCATATAGTAATGCAAATTATAGATTATAATTTTTTTCTTTTGTAGGTACTCTTTTTATGGGGTATTTTTTCACCTATTAAAAAAAGACACAAAGGAGTCTTTTAATAAGACAGTTCTTCTCTTTTTTTTGTGCAGAACACATCCACAAATGCTGCTAATTTATCTTCATCTATGGCAATCTTACTGTCTGGACCTTTAATGAATCAAGAGGTGAATGTAAGCAATGTAAGTAAAATTGTTGTTCTTCCTTGTCCATAAACATTATAAAATATATAAAATGTGGTTTATAAAGAGGATGATTCAAGGCCAACATGTTCCACTCTTTCACAAACTATACAGTTTTTAAGTAACAGAACTAATAACCCTGACCCTGTGTTGGTTTTAAATACTTGAAAAATAAAATTGCTGTTAAGCATGTTCTATAACCACAGCAGAAGCAAATATTTTGAACCAATTCCATGCATTTTATGTAGGTGTCTATGAATCGAAGCCGACTTTATCGATCACCTTCCATGCCAGAAAAGCTAGACCGGCCAATGTTGAAGAGAACTGTACGACCACAAGATGGAGAAACTCCAGTTAAGGTGAAAAGAAGACGCAGTACAAGCAGTCCTCTGCAGCCTGACGATGAGGAACACTTTCAGCAGAGAAGACGGGTGAGGAAATGGTCTACTTGGCATAGGATATATTTTTATAGGTACACTACTTCCGGGTCTGCCCCCGATCGCGTCACCGGTGATGCAAAGGGGGCGGGGGTAGGGGCCACCTTATTGTGGCAGAGCATATTGTCCTCCGCCCATGGCGTGCTTTTGAAGAAAACGTGCCACATGCCCAGGAGGTTAACCATGTTGGTTGTCTGTCTTGTTTTCCTAACTTTCAAGTTCTTTACATTGATTATAAACATTTTACTTCTTAGACCTCTTAGCATAGAGTAGTTGAGCAAGTTGACATTTTTCATGGCACGAAAAGCCATTTCCTGGGCAATCGCAGTGGAGTACACTGTGACTGCCAGCTGTTCTCCCAATTTGCTACGCACCGCTGGTGTCAATTAGATGCCGGCGGTGTGTGCGAGGGAAAGCACCACCCCCTCCATTAACATGGCGGCACCGATGATGAAGACACGGGGATAGAAAAGCTCTGTGAGTCTGCAGCTATGCAGAAATGCTGCAGGCTCACGGAGAGCCGGTAATTGCGCCTGTACAGTCTTTGGGCATAACGCCCAGGCGGTTAAAGAAATGGGCAATCTCATAAAAAATACTCCTCGTATCCTGTAAATAGTTTTGCTTTGGAATTGGATACATTTTTCTATGTCTCCAGATGTTAAATGCCAGACTGAAGATATTCTGCAAATTTGTTTAGTTTCTAATGCCAGACATAGCTAGGACACTAGTGTTTTTGTGAATATGACCAGAATTTTTTTGGACTTTAATATTCTGCTTTGTTTTCCAGGGGGCATCTTTGAAAAAGACCCTGTCTCTTTGTGATGTAGATATAACTAAAGTTTTGGATGAGGATTATAGTCACCGACAACTAGTTGGAGATTTTTCAAAGGTATGGCATTTGTATGAATTCGACTGTTTAAGATTTTTAGGACCCAATAGCATGATTCTAAGATATTGGAGGGATTGAAATTCTCATCCCTTGCCAAGATTTTTACAGTATTTCACTGTTAGCATTTGTAACTTTTTGTGTCGCAGGTTTATGCTTTGCCCACTGTGACTGGACGGCACCAGGATCTTCGCTATATCACTGGAGAGACTGTGAGTGTATTTTATAAATGGGAAAAGCTGAATTATTTGTGTTGCTTAGCTAAAAAAACAACAATTCCAAGTATTTTCAGTGTATTAGTAAACCTGATGGAGAATTGGTGCCTATAACTTTGTACACACCTCTATCTTTACTGATGTAACAAAAGTTCTTGGTGATTTTTAGATGGCAGCATTAATTCACGGAGAGTTCAACAGCCTTGTGGAAAAATTCTACATTATTGACTGCCGTTATCCTTATGAATTCGAAGGGGGCCATATCAAGGTGAGCAAGTGAACTTTAGAAGTATGAGAACGTGTGCCTTAGTTTGACATAACTTTGTATTGGATGTGCTTAATCTGTGACAAGCTATGTCTTTATAGCTGAACTTTGGGCAACAAATTGCATATACAGTGGCTTGCAGAAGTATTGAACTTTTCCACATTTTGTCACATTACAGCCACAAACATGAATAAATTTTATTGAAATTCCACGTGAAAGACCAATACAAAGTGGTGTACATGTGAGTGGAATGAAAATTATCCATGATTCCAATTTTTTTTTTACAAATAACTGCAAAGTAAGGTGTGTGTAATTATTCAGCCCCCTTTGGTCTGAGTGCAGTCAGTTGCCCATAGACATTGCCTGATGAGTGCTTATGTCTAAATAGAGCCCACCTGTGTGTAATCTAATGTCAGTACAAATACAGCTGCTCTGTGACAGCCTCAGAGGTTGTCTAAGAGAATATTGGGAGCAACAACACCATGAAGTCCAAAGAACACACCAGACAGGCCAGGGATAAAGTTATTGAGAAATGTAAAACAGGCTGAGGCTACAAAAATATTTCCAAATCCCACGGAGCACTGTTCAAGCAATCATCCAGAAATGGAAGGAGTATGGCACAACTGTAAACCTACCAAGACAAGTCCAACCACCTAAACTCACAGGCCGAACAAGGAGAACTCTGATCAGAAATGCAGTCAAGAGGCCCATGGTGACTCTGGACGAGCTGCAGAGATCTATAGGTTGGGGAACTGTCCATAGGACAACTAACTTAGTCGTTGGCACCTGGCACCAAAGTTGGCCTTTATATGGAATGAGTGGCAAGAAGAAAGAAAGCCAAAATCGTTAACAGAAAGCTATAAGAAGTCCCGTTTGCTGTTTGCCCACCAAGACCATGTGGGGGGGGAACACAACAAACAGGAAATTTGGAATGAAGGTGGCTCTGGTCAGATAGACAAAAATTGAACCTTTTTTTTTTTTTTTGGCCAAAATGCAAAACGCCTTTTGTGTGGCGGAAAACTAAGGGCCCCCATACACTTTTTTTAGATTTTCTCTGTTTCTCTGATTTCCTTCAGATCTCCTTTTGTTTTAACCAAAACCATGTAATATGAGGGGACTTTCTTCTAGACAAATCAAGTCTAGTGTTCAATTGGCGCAGAGACCCTATACTACATAGTTGTTGGTAGATCTAAAGGATATCCGACAGAGATCTAAAGGTGTTTGGCCAGCTTAACACTGCAAATCACTCTGAACACACCATCCCCACTGAGAAATATGGTGGTGGCAGCATCATGCTCTGGGGGTGCTTCTCTTCAGCAGGGACAGGGAAGCTGGTCAGAGTTGATAGGAAGATGGATGGAGCCAAATACAGGGCAATCTTGGAAGAAAACCTCTTGAAGTCTGCAAAAGACTTGAGACTGCAGTGGAGGTTCACCTTCCAGCAGGACAACGACCCTAAACATAAAGCCAGGCCAACAATGGAATGGTTTAAAACATATCCATGTGTTAGAATGGCCCAGTCAAAGTCCAGATCTAAATCCAATCGAGAATTTGTGGCAAGATCTGAAATCTGCTGTTCACAAATGCTGTCCATCTAATCTGACTGAGCTGGAGCTGTTTTGCAAAGAAGAATTGGCAAGGATTTCAGTCTCTAGATGTGCAAAGCTGGTGGAGACATACCCTAAAAGACTGGCAGCTGGAGTTGCAGCAAAGGTGGTTCTACAAAGTATTGACTCAGGGGGCTGAATAATTATGCACACCCTACTTTGCAGTTATTTATTTGTAAAAAATGTTTGGAATCCTGTATGCTTTTTGTTCCACTTCTCACGTGTACACCACTTTGTATTGGTCTTTCACGTGGAATTCCAATAATATGTATTCATGTTTGCGGCTATAATGTGATAAAATGTGGAAAAGTTCAATGGGGCTGAATACTTTTGCAAGCCACTGTAGGTAACAAAAAATATTTTTTGAATTGCCTGACAAAGGATCTTTATTTTTCGCAACTAATCTAGAAGTGTACAAAGCAGAGTCCTTTATGACAGCACCAGGACCTGTTGTTGGTTTTTGTTTTTTTTTGCATTTCAGTAGACCTTGGCTTTCCTGGTACTACCCTGTCCTGGTTTCCCTGAAAATAAGACATACCCATAAAATAAGCCATAGCAGGATTTCCAAGCATTTGCACAATATAAGCCATTCCCTGAAAAGAAGACCTAGTGATGAGCATGGCTATGCAGCTTACCGGTATCTGCACAATTCATGCATTTAGGTGTGGATCGGTAAAGATGTGCAGCCCTTTTCATCTGTTATGTCAGAGGTAATTGGAGAGGTGTGGGTAGCCCTGTCAACAAGGTCGGCTCCCCCTGTCTTATTATCAGGGAAACATGGTAGTAGCCAAAGTGGCAATTGGTAAGCTAATCTATGCCACAGTGCTCTTTCTTCCCATCATCTTGCTCTTCTAGCTTCCTCTCCCTCAGTCTCTGAGCTCAGTTGGGCAGTGGACTACAATAGGCTGATTCCAAACAACTTGTGACTCATAAGCCAAAGTAATAACAAATTCTGCCATGCCTTTCAAATGGATTCCTATTACATTATTTACTTCACCCCCTAAGGCTTTGTTTCCATTATATGTCAGTGCAGAGGCTCAACGTCCTCTACTACGTTGAGCCTTACATCGGCGAAGCGGCTCGGTGCCATGAAGACAGACTTACCTGCTCGGCGGGGGATCTATCTGCTACGTGGGGACCTCCCCATGAGGGGTCCTGATTTAAATGGAAACATTTAGTCCTCTACTTCTAAGGCAGTGCCATGGAGCCTGCTATTGGATATATAGGAGCCCACCATTGTCGCAGTGTTTGTGCACTATATGACTATATATTATATATGACTATAAAACTATTTGGCGGAGGAGGAGACTAGTTGCTGATGCTTAGTTCTATAAGATAGCACATTCCACACATGCTCCAACACATGTACATTAATCTCATTCCAAAATTTAGTTTAGTTCTCCTTTTTAATTTGGTTACTTCTTTATTGCGTTCATTCGGTTATGCTAGCCATACACATGCCGATTATCGGCCGGATTTTAATCTGACCGACGGGCGTGCTCTCGCCGTCGGTCAGGTTAAAAATCGGCCGCTAATCGGCATGTGCCCACATGGGGCGACAGATCCCTGTCGCCCCACTTCTCGGCCGGCCAGAGATCCGACATGTTGGAAAATCTTTGGCCGGCGCGAGCCGATGCCATAAGCTACAATGAAGCGGCGGCTTCATTGCAGCTTATGGCCGGCACACAAAGGGTTCCCAGCCGATTGAAGGGCCCCAGAATGCAATGGGAGGCTAAACGTGATGACGTCATCATGTTAGCCTCCCGGAAAGATATCGGCGGCAGATGTCGGGGTAAGTCGCCATGTGTATGGCTAGCATTAGCCAGTGACTTTGGCCAACTCTTCTGTGATAGGAACTCTTTGTAACTGAGCAGGTTGGTTAGATAGACAGCCATATTTAGGTACAAAGTAGATTTAATAAATATACTGAATTCTTGTAAAGTGGAAAGTCTAAAATGCAATGCATGTTGTTGGTGGAGGGTACTGGCTTTGTGGCTATAGCACCAGTTAAGAAAGGTAATTGAATTGTATGCTGATCAAGCCAATTTCATTACATTGCTGCTTTTCTTTTTTATACTATTAGGAAGCTTTAAACCTCCATCGGCCAGAAGATGTGTTATGCCATTTCTTAAATCAACCTTTGGTTCCATCTGTGGCACAAAAGCGCATAATACTGGTTTTTCATTGTGAGTTCTCATCTGAGAGAGGTCCAAAGATGTGAGTGCCGTTTCACACCTTTTATTATGGAATATAGGATTATTTTATACAAGCCAACAGTTAATCCAATGATAAATGCATGTAGAGATGAAGTCCTATAAGGCTGGAATAGATCAAAACCATGGTGATGACAAAACATAGAAACATGTCTTTTATGCAAATTAAGTAATCAAATTAGGGCTGGACGATGTGGCAAGAATTTATATCACAATATATTTCTCAATTTTGGTCGATACGATATAATTCCGATATCGATATGTACAATATTGAAAAGCCTCAAGAAAAAATGCAGAGGACACACACTGGATGTCTGCAAACTGAATTTGCATAATTATAAGTCTATAATACCTTTAGAATCCTTCTATTAAAATTATTAATTATTTAAAATTATTGTGATCTCGATGTGCTGGGAGGGTATGAGCAGTGACACAGGGGAGGCTGACCTTGATGGGTCCCCTGCTCCCCTGAAGTAATCATGGGGAAGGGGGCAGGGGACCCTTCGAGATCAGCTACAGTATGGGCAGCGCTATAGCACCAGGGGGGTCAGTACACCCACCTCCCCATAAGTGATATCTCTGTATGTAGGAGCCCCCATGAGAGTTCATTCTATGGACAGGAGACATGTCAGATCAGCCTACTCCCTCTGTGTCCCCTGTCCATAGCAGAATGAACGTCAGTGACACTAGGAGGCTGATCTCTATGGGTCCCCTGTTCTATGGACATGTGCCTTCCTGTGCATAGCATAAAGGAGTTACTAGATCACTGCGCCCGCACATCTCAATGGGGAAGTATGGGACGGCAGCGTGATCTCTCTCGGGGAAAGGGGGGGCAGCAGAGGGAGTGCTCGCCCAGGGAGACCACCCCTGACTGAACGTCATTCAGTGACAAATGATACAATTTGTAAACACATTTCCGATATTTCGATATACATTTCTGTTTTGATATACATCCATATCGCGATATAGATTGATATTGAATTATTGTCCAGCCCTAAATCTGATTATAATGTTATCCATCATGGTATTGACACACCCATTTTGTGTCATGTAGCAAAGTGTTTCCTGTTCATCCTGCCAGTGGAATCTCACTGCAGAGTTTATCACACTGTAGTTCTAGATGGCCTTGTGTAAATTAAAGGCACACTTTATCATAAACTTTTTTAAGCTGTTCATGTTTTTTGTTCTTTATACATACATACATACAGTACATACATACATATAGTATTGCCATTTAAAGGCAACCTGTTTTATGTTCTTAATATTTATAATAGTTTTATGAAAGGGTATAACGAAAAACTACCTCAAGCTTATTAGGGAAGCTTTGCAACAGAACTGTTGGAAATGACACTGTCAATAACATCTTTGCATACTGAATTACCAGCCTACTAGTAGAACTCATTAACTCACTTGATCTACCATTTAAAGGTGCCGCCTTTTGAGAGAGGAAGATCGGGCCAGGAATGAATATCCAAGTCTCTTTTACCCAGAACTGTATCTGCTGAAAGGAGGATACAAAGACTTTTTCCCAGAATACAAGGTATAACTTTATATCTGTGTTTTTTAAATGTTTGCTTCTTTCTTCTCTGTGCCATTAATTTTATTCTTGACCTTGCATTTTATTGCTATTTGAGGAGGACTTTATGAAGTTAGTAAAAAACAAAGATAACATTCTATAAAAAGTATTTGCAAACGTTAGACCAGATGTTTCAATAAAGATGCCTTTTTAATAAAAACAGCCATTTAGCTTAAGCTCCCTAACGGTTTGCCCGAACTCAGTTCGGGCACAGTTTGATCGCTGATCAAACTGTGCCAAGATCGGGCACAACCGCCGTCTGTGTGCCAGCGGCTCTGTAGACCCTTCAGGCCCCATGTCTTCGGCGTCATCCATTTTTTTTTTTTTTTGTCCTGTATGGTTCTCCTTTCATTCTGACATTGATTGGAGCGATTCTTTTCGCTCCAATTCAATTCAAAATGAAAAAAACACATAATAAGCAAATCCATGTTTTTTATTTTTTAGGAGTTTCCTTTCATGTTGGATTTGATTGGATTGATTTTTCTGTATCCAATCAAGTTCAAAATAAAGGAAAAGGCATACAAAGTAAATACTATGTACGGGCGCGCGTCCGCAGCGTTTTTTTCCCTGCGGTGGACGTATGTCTGCAGCGGGGAAAAAGACGCAGAGAGTACACTTCCCATTCAAATGATAGCGCAGATTAGACACTGTGCCAATTTGAGTGGTGCGTCCGCTGTGATAATATGAAGCTGTGCGATGCTGCCAATGTGCGGTCTTCATTGCAGCGCTGCACATTGCCGCCAGAGACACCAAGACGCGGAAAAACAGCGCTCGTGCCGCATGTATGAATGCAGTACAGACGCAGTTTTTCTGCATTTTGGCTCAACAGGGTGCATTCATCCCAATGCAGCAGGAACGAGCCCTAAGCCATGGGCAAGCTAGGTAGGTAATCCGGATAGGTAATCCGCAAATGTGCCAGCGTGCGACATTGTTCCTGGCGCGGTATATCAGACCGCCTGTCAGTCTTGGTTTATTAAAACAATGAATTCGAGTTTGAGCAGATTTTTGTGTTTTCTATTAAATTTGATCATTGAATGTGATTTTTTAAAAATACTTAAGCGTTTGAAACTTTATATATTCAGGATGTCTACTAGACCTGTTTTTGGACAGATTTTGGTCAGTTACAGGCCTACAACACGTCTTTTTCAATGATAAACAGCGTAACGCTTTTGGTACAGAAATCTGGACCTCGGCGAAACGCTCAGGAGGTTAAACCGCCCAGAGGGTTAACCGTCAATTTAGGACTTAAGGATTAAGTGGCTTGCAAGAGCACCAGGCCAATTTTTTTTTAGCTTATTGTTATTTGTTTGTGACATTGTCTTGCTACTGATACTTTTGCCACTGTGTTATAATGCATAAAAAGGTATCAGGGTTGTACACACAGCACCATATATCATTTGGCACACCTATATATTAAGACTCTCTCTTGTTTTCACCAAGCATGGTCTTGCTGCAGAGATGGTCTAGTTGTGTAAGATTTTCCCATTTGATTGACTTGAAACAATTCACCCGAGAATACTGCTTCCAGGGCCACTGCTGTAATGTGTATTTATGGCCACTTATTCGTAGTGGTCAGTGTAAGACAATAGCAGAGGACTTCTGCTTTAGTTTCTATGCAGAGTACAGTTGGCTGACTGCTCGATCCCCTGCCAGCATGGAATGATTGATGCATTCTGAGTAAAACCTGCTAAGGCTCTTGTATTAAATAACAGTGGTGGGCCAGCCAAAAGGTTAAATGGCATGTGAAAGGTTTGGAACTAATTACCGTTGAGACAAAGCGTATGGTAAATGTTATGGTTTTACTTTTGGTGCTACAAGAGTTGCCAAGTGGGAAAAGTGAAATGATCTTGCCTTTTGGTACACAAATTTGTATTCCGACTACTTGTAATGGGTCTTTTCATGAAGACTACGGCATATACTTAAGTTTATCCTCCCTGGGATTGGTTTTGGTGAGAAATCAGCCCTGTAAATTTTGGATCTGCTCACCTGTTGTAATTTCACTGGCCGCTAATATGCGGTTTCACTTCCGGTTTCCTATCTTAGGAGGGAGAGGGTGTTGCTCTTCCTAGTAATGTCCCACGCTGCACATCATCTGCACAAGCGGGATGGGAACTTAGGAGGGAAAAAAATCTGATTTTGTGAAATCTGTTTTTGGTTGGGAAAGCCACTTAAAAAATGTGACTTTCCTGGCCAAAACGTAAAGGGTTGACAGGTATGCATATAGGCCAAAATTTAGGTATTGAAAACCACTTTTATTTTTTTTTTTTTTACAAATCTTGTAAAAGCATGAACCGAAACATCTTAATTTGCATTCCTGCTATATGAAAGTGTCAGTTTGAGACAATCTGCCTGTTTCCCTTTTGTGGCAAATGCTCTTTAGTAGTAGACAGAGAACTGGAATGTGACACCTTATTTACATAGTGGTTTTTTTTTCTAATAGGAGTTGTGTGAACCTCAGGGATATTGCCCAATGCATCACCAAGACTATAGAGATGAACTGCTGAAATGCCGTACAAAGAGCAAGTCCTGGGCAGGCGATCGCAAGAGGAGGGATCAAATTGCCAGACTAATGAAGCTGTGATGTGCCAAATGTGAAGCCCATCACCACCTACACAACACTCTTTGTAGGTGGTCATTCATTTTACAACTCTGCTGTTTGCACCGCCAGATAAGAACTGGAATGGCTTGACACATACCACTGACACTGTGAAATAACTTTTATTAAATATATTCTTTATGAACTTATGGACAACAAAGTGTGGGATATGCATTTCAATGTGGATTGATACTGTGGCAATTTTTGCAGGCAAAGTATCTCTGGAGATGATGAATCATGTTTTTAGTAGCTAATTGTGTGTCTGCTTTATGTGTATGTCAACTCAACATGAAACAAGCAATACCCAAAAATGACCTAACATGCTTGCTGTAGGATGACAACACCACTGCCCTGCCCTATAGATACTAGATGTCGCAGAAGTGTTGTCCACTACACAGGAAGTGTTTTAACGGATGAAAAATAGGTAAAAATGGTCTCTGGTGTTCTAAACATGAAGGAAGGAAGCCACTATATTGATGTATGTTCCGGAGTTGGGGATTTTTTACATGGTTTTTTTTTTTTTTTTATGGTGGCCTATGGGTTTCTTTGTAACATACAAAATATACTACTTAAATATCACTGCTGAAAGTAATTCAAATTGAATGCAATAGAGCGGTTTACAGCCAGTGCCAAATCTGGTAGGCCAATGATGGTCATTTAGCTGACAGAAGTGTGTGTTTGCCATTACATCTACACAGACTAACAACTCCTCTTCATCAAGTGCACATGGAATTGAATGACCATTACAATGTTTAGTGCTGTTTAGATCACATCCTACTAAAGTCTTAAATGTCTTCAAGCCAACCACTTTGCCTTTTTAATCTTTTAAACTGTGAGACTGTATTGACACTTTTGCATTGTATCACAGTACATTCTGCACCCATATTTGCTGCTGATTGCCGGAAATATGATCGGTTGACCAAGTTTAGTGTTGATAGGGTGGTCAGGCCTTTGGTTTAGGTGGAAAAAGGGGATGAAGCTGGTAAATATTTGTCTTGTCATTTAAACAATGTAGCAACCAGGATAAGGCTAATAAGGTTAGATAGTTTATACCCAACACTTCATTGGAAGAATTACATGAACAGATCCAGAATGGCAATGTGTTGGGATATACACACTCCACGCTGAGCTCACAAGGGAATGTAACGTGTGCCGCCATTCTGTAGTGCCATTCTGCAGCATTTATGACCTGTCCATCCCCAGAGGAAGATAACAATTGACTGAAAACTTGCAGAAAGGTTATCTACATTGAGTGTGGTTTTGTTTTGGGTTTTTTGTCTCTTGAATAATCCACCATGTTGGAGGTGGTGCTGAAAAGAATAACTTTTATATTTCAATGTAAATGATCTGTATTTGCCTTAGGATCTAGCATTATCGCTTGGAAAAGTTCTGTATTTTACAGTTGTTGTAAGCTACATCATTCATTGCAGACTAAATGTATTTGTATAAGATGGTTTTAAAGCTGATCTCCAGGCTGCTATAAATTTCATAAATGAAAATAATCATATCTTAACCTCCTAGGCGGTATGCCCACATCTAGTCGGCTCCATAGACCTTCATGTTAATGGAGGGGTTCTGCTTTCCCGTCACCGTTGCTGCTGGCGATATGTAGAGGGGAGCAGCGAGGCGTGGAATCACAGCCAAGTACAGTGTACTCTGCCTTGATTGCCCGTAGAATGGTGCGATACGGACATACTGCCCAGGAGGTTAATGTATCTTACCAAGCCCATCCTAACTAAAGGCCCCCACACACTCACTAAGTGGGGGCCGACAGAGCTGCTAAGATCAGCTCTGCAAAGCCGCGTGATGACGTCATCACGCTGCAGTCCTGAGCTGTAAGCATGGGCGGGCACCCTTTGTGTGCCAACTTAGCTTCAATGAAGATGCCGGTCTTAATTGAAGTTAATGGCATCGGACATGTCCGTTCTCTGGCCGGCCGAGCTGTGGGGCGACAGGGATCTGTCGCCCCATGTCGGCACCCCCAATCGGCGGCTGATTTTGCCGACGGCCGTGAGCACGCACGCCCATCAGTCGGCAGCAAAATTGGCCGCCGCTTGTTGGGTGTAAGGTAGGCTTAACAGAAAAAGAAAACATCAGGTGGCCGAGCTGTGTAAAGCTGATCATACACGGTTTGATATTTCCACTTAAAACAATCAAGTGTGTTTAAATCCATCACATTGTGTGGTGGTGCAATTGATCCAACCTAAGATCAATCCTGCAAATGTCAACCCATGTATGGCTAGCTTAACTCTCAGAGCTATACAAACGCACATCTTTTTGCAGTTTAAAAAAAAAAACAAAATGTTCAGCTTTAGATCCACCCAAAAAAAAGAAATTATGCTAACAATAAAATTCTGTATTTTATTACTCCTTTATTTATTTATTTATTTATAAAGTGTCAACATAATATGCCGCTCTGTGCATTAAATGAGGGTTGAAGGACATGACAAGACTCAGTACAAACCATGACACACAAGGAATAGGGGACTTGAGTTTCTAATCTAAGAATATTTGCGATGATTAAACAATAAACAGATGTTATTGCACTGGTAACATCATTCTACATACAAGTCCTCTCTTTATGCTCTGGTTTTGATGATATTGCATGTATTTAATGGGGAAACATCTGGAACTTAACTTGTTGCATTCATATAGTAGAAAAATATAAATTCTTACATTTTTGCAAGACATAAAATTTATGTTTAAGCAACAAGACTGTAGCTTGTGGTATTTATTACTATATGCCTGCAGTTTCATTAGGATGTTTGGGAGAAAAATCCCCCCCCCCCTTTAAAGTTATTCCATGATCTGAATCCCTATTGGTCTTTTGAGAATTGACACTATAATACTTACAAACACAACTGTAAAGCCCCCCATACACCTTACGATCGATCCATACAATTTCCATTAGATCTACCAACAACTATGTAGTGCCGGGTCCTCCCTGATAGAATACATAGTGATTGGAAGCATTAGAAAGGTCCTCATAGTACATGGTTTTGGTAGAAGAAAAGTGAATTGTATGGAAAGTGTGTAAGGTGTATGGGGGCCTTTAGGCATCATTCACATAGGAATGGAAATGCCACATATTCAGCATCATATTTGGATATATCTGGCAAGTTCCAGCACATGGGTGGCCAGGGTACATGTGAATGCTGCAGAAGGGTGCCCATATGTGGGCAGATTCTCCCCTCCCTCAATGCTGCAGCCGGCCCCAGAGGATCTCTTTGTGCGCCGTGGAGGGAAAAAGTGATCGGCTGTTATCGGGCTCCGGGTACTATCCTAGCTTTAGGAAATGTGTTTCTGTAGAGAACTCTTTGGGGTGTCATACCACTGTATACCACACAGAGGCGCTGTTTAACTATTTAAGCATTTCTAAATGTGTTTGCTCTTTTAACAGCACATGAAGCCCCAAGTCTGTCATCCAGTACTCGGCATGTAAATCTGGGTTTATTTTTTCTATAATGGAAGGTGCACATTTCTGAAGAGCTAAACATCCTGTGTGTCCTATTAATGAATTTTCTTGTATAGCATTTGTTCTTTGCATTGGGACAGCATTATATAAACATCAATCAACCCTTGAAATAGTTTTATTTTTGTTACAGCTGTGTGTAGCATTAGCTGCTAAGTTCCTACACTGTCTGTTAATAAATAAACTGCATCAAAAAAGTTCTTACTGTTAAGGGGACAAAAAGATATACTTTTTTTTACTGCATGAAGTTCACTGGTAACCCCTGTAAATCCTGCCTAAAGCTGGGCATAGAATCTGCCCGATTCTTCAGCTGATCAAACGCCTTGCATGTTGAAAATCGGGTGTGGGCACCTGGTCAGGTTGACCAGGAATCTGCCACATGTTGGATCGCACGGTGATCCAACATGACGCTTAATTCCCGGCCAATCCCATTGGTTTGGATGAGAATGGCAGTCCCCATCCAAAGTAATGGCTGGAATACAAAGGGTGCCTCGCCGTTTCTCGGCAATAGCAGCTGTGCGTGACAGTTTGCTGAAAAGTTGACAGAAAAACGTCCTGTCTATGCCCAGCTTAATTCAACAGGCCTTTGCTACAAAGTGCATTGATGATAAAGAGGTATTGGGGGGATATGTTTCTACCTGACAAACTCTGCATCCCTTAGGGCCAAGGGAGTCATCATGGACTTTCACACTATCGTATGTAGACGGCAAAGAGATATCATGTGACATTGCTTAAAAAAAACAAGTTAATTTTGCACAAAAGTCCTTTGTGGATTTAGCCACCACTGAGGAACTACACCATAGAAACATCTACTCAACTGTGAAATCCTTCATGACAAACAGACGAGGCGTATGCATATTCCAGTGTTTCACCAACGCAACAGGAAAGATCTTCCAGCAGACAAGGATGGGCTGACTGCTAGTTTAACTTTTGAATCCCTGTACTTCGATAATGCTTGTTCTTAAAACGTATAATTTTGTTTTTAGGAAACTCTTATAAATGAGTTTTGTACGTTGGTTATAGGGAATAATGAAAGGATTTGTCCACTAGAGGGCACTAGCAATTGTGGCAAAATATTGTTTCCTGAACATGTTCCAAAAGCAACATAATATGTTTAATCAGCACGCTTCTATTTTTTTAAAAGTATGTTCCTGGTTCATACAAGCAGGCTCTGATTACTGAGTGTAAGGACACCGGTTCCAATAGTTCAGCTTTAGTTTAGTTTATATTTCAATAGATGTGGACATGCATCAAATCCTGGGACCCATAAATGTACTCCATAGTGTTCCATAGTATCTAGCTTCCTGTTTGTAGTTTTAGTATGTGTGCCACATCCCATATTCATATTAAAAATTTTTTTCTTGTGGTGTGAAGAAGACGGGTGCTCTTTGCATCAACCCCTTCCCTACCCCAAATGAAGAGTAGGAACTTCATGGGGACTTTAAAGGCTCCTAATTGTATACATAGTAGTCATGCTAAGGATTTACATATACAGAGCAATCGAGTTGTGCAAGATTGGGAACACATTTTCTCGAATTTGTTCTGTATATGTAGAACCTTGGTGTGAGATACATGCTTGTAATATTTATTTTATTTATACATTATGTTTCTCTATTGAATTGATGACATTGTAACATTTTTGTTATTGATTATATTACTGCCTAAATAAATGGTGTAACATTTTACGCATGACTACTGTGTATACAATTAGGTGTCCGTGAAGTCCCTAGTCTTCATTTAGGGTAGTGAAGGGGTTGATGCAAAGAGCATCCGTCTTCTTCACACTTCATAGCCCAGAGGTGCGCAAGTCTTGTTATCCGGTCCTTTGCCGCCTTGGTGTAGAGACGCTTTAGCTCCCCTCTACTATAAAGTTGAGACAATGCCTAGAGTAGGATTGTCCATGTCTGTAATAGAAAGTTAAAATTTACTTATTTGCTTGAAAGACTTAGGGTCGGGTAGTCCTTATAGTTTCTATATCTGGTCCGTCTGTAAAATTTAAAAATCAATGTGGCCCAAGAATCACAAAGTTTGCTGAAAGGCGACAGTAACTCAAATAACCACTTGTTCCAACCAAGGTATGCAGAAGAGCATCTCTTAACGCACAACACGTCGAACCTTGAGGCAGATGGGCTACCGCAGTAGAAGACGACGCCGGGTGCCAGTCCTGTCAGCTAAGAACAGGAAACTGAGAGGGTTATGTAAAAGTAGTTCAGACCACTATATAGCTAGCTCAAAGACTTCTACAGGGGTAAAAAAAACACATAACTATTAGGTGTTTATAGTTTTTCTGCCATTTTAAAGGGTCCATGGCTATGCCAGTGAAAGAGTTTATTCTACCCATCATTTACAATATGGTCATAATGCTTACCAAGCAGGTTTCATGTGTCCCCTGCAGCTCCCATAAACCTTGAATGCATTTTGCAATAAGCTTTACATTAGGTATCCTGCATGGGTAGGTTTAATGTACGGATTGTGGGTGGATGGAGGTAATGAGATCTATCATCCACACAAATAAAAGCCTAGTGCCTTCAAAAAGTTTGACTAGTCACTACAGCAACAGAGGCAGCTGGCAACATTGTATCCACTAAATCCAAATATACAATATATCTCTTTGCTGTTTGTATCTTCCAAATTATTTCCTGTTGATTCATCTTCATGGTTCAGCAAGTCAGCGTCTTTTATCAACTCGTCTCCTCCAGCTTTCTGACAATGAAAAAGCCTCATGTGTTCAGCACATCTAGTCAAAGCTGGCCAAAATGAAGAATTTTGGGCAACAAAATCAAACAAAATTACTTTAACCATCCATTTAATGATTAGTCTAGAGTTGCCCTTTATTACTGTTTGTTATTAATGTAGAAATGGACACTTATTTATTGAGGATTAAGATTTTGGTATATCATAATTAGCTTTCACCCCTATGGTGATCAAATGATAATCATAATTCTCCAAAATACTAGGAACTAACTGGACAGAAACCGTCTGTCCACATAAATATAAAGTGACTCTGCAATCCTGTGGCCTTGTAAAAAGCAAACCATCTGGAATGAATTTATTATTTGAAAGCTGCCTTTGGATCACAATATTATTCTAATTCTCATATTGCTCAACTCGTGTATTGGGCTTGTTTTAGCCTGCTTTCCAGCCATGTATGTTTGTTCCTTCCTTGGATTTAACCACTTCATATCTAATATGCTTTTAGTGCTCATGATTTGAGCATATTTTATTATGAAGTTTAGAAATGTTACTGTAGATAAAATTATTCTATAATTTGCCAAAAAAAGTTGTAAACACAGTGTGGTATACATAGCAATTCCTCTCTCTCTCTGATCTAACTGATCAGCCAATCACATGGTGGCAACTCAATGCATTTAGACATGTTGACATGGTCAAGAAAAACCGTTGCAGCTCAAACCCAGCTTCAGAATGGGGAAGAAAGGTGATTTTAGTGACTTTGAATGTGGCATGCTTGTTGGTGCCAGACAGGATGGTCTAAGTATTTAAGAAACTGCTGATCTTCTGGGATTGTCACGTACAGCCATCTCTAGGGTTTACAGAGAATGGTCCGAAAAAGGGAAAACATCCAGTGAGTGGCAGTTCTGTGGGCACAAATGCCTTGTTGATGTCAGAGGAAAATGGCCAGAGTGGTTTGAGATGATAGAAAGGCGACAGTAACTCAAATAACCACTTGTTCCAACCAAGGTATGCAGAAGAGCATCTCATAACGCACAACACGTCGAACCTTGAGGCAGATGGGCTACCGCAGTAGAAGACGATGCCGGGTGCCAGTCCTGTCAGCTAAGAACAGGAAACTGAGGCTACAATTCTCACAGGCTCACCGAAATTGGACAACAGAGGATTGGGAAAATGTTGCCTGGTCTTGATTTCTGCCGCGACATGTCCATCCCTTTCTGACCACAGTGTACCCATCTGGAAGGCTACTTCCAGCAGTATAATGCACCATGTCATAAAGCTCCAATCATCTCAGACTGACTTCTTAAGCCACACATGGTTAAATTTTAGCATTCAACCGATGTAAGATTAGATTTAGTAGTTCGATGAAAAAATCGAAAATTTATTTTAATTTATCGATGTACACCACATGGAGAGTACGATTATTGTTCAATTTCGACTAAAAAATTCATCGAAATAATCCAAAATCGTTGATTGAATTCCTCTTACGTTTGTAATCAAAAAACGTCGATTGAATTCCTCTTGTAGTTTGATGATTGTACAATCGACCCACATTTTCCAACCTGTCTGATCCAGTTTCAATCGATGATTTAACAAAAATCGATCAATAATCGTCGATTGTGCTATGTGGGCAGAAAATGATTTTCTTTCAATCGATGGAACTTTTCATCGAAAAACGTTGAATGAACGCAAAAATCGAACCATGTGTGGCTCACTAGATCTCAATCCAATAGATCACCTTTGGGATGTGGTGGTAAGGGATTTGCATCATGGATTTGCAACCGACAAATCTGCAGCAACTGCGTGATGCTATTATGTCAATATGGACCAATGTCTCTGAGGAATGTTTCCAGTAACTTATTGAATGTATGCCATGAAGGATGAAGGCAAAAGGGGGTCAAACCCGTTTCCAGCATGGTGTACCTAATAAAGTGGCCGGTGTGCCCCCCTCTCTATACTCAGAAGCCATGTCTCCAACTTCAATCAGGAGCTGTGTCTCCAGCTTCTATCAGGACACCACCTAATGGTCCAATCACACAGTGACAGATGACCAGTCTATCACAATATATATATATATATATATAGATATATAAAATCTATAAGGAAACCAAATCTTTCTATATTAGAGAAATCAAATGTACCTGCAATGAGTAATTTAAGAAGATCCCTCATAGCATCAACTCACTTCTTGGTCAGGCCGTGGCCACCAAGATCTCTGAGCGCAGTGTTTGTTGGGTAATTCTGTCATCTCAGCTCTCCATTCAAAGTATATAGAGGAAAATTCCCATAGAAAACCATTGAACGCCCCCCAGTGGTCACCTGCGATATTTCACCCATAGTTAACCCTTGGAAGCCTGGCAAATAAATATGGAATCATATTTATATGACTCATACAATTCCACTGAACAGCAGGTCAGTATATTATTTTAGGATCCTGGAGCCCTAAGCCATCATCATACCAGCTTAGAGGCAAGTCAAACTATAACTTTACATATAAAATTATTACATATTGAGACATCCGCTTTGATAGGGGATCCACCAAAAACTCATTTTCTTGGGTTATGTTAAGCCCCCCATACACCTTACAATCCTACCATAAAATTTCTGTACAATCAACTTGTACCAAAACCATGTAATATGAGGACCTTTCTAAACCTTCCAATCACTATGTATTCTATCAGTGAGGACCCGACACTACATAGTTGTTGGTAGATCTAAAGGAAATTGTATGGAGTGATCTAAAGGTGTATGGGGGGCTTTAGTCTTTCTTTATCTTTCAAAACTTTCATGAAGTCCTTTAAGCCCCCCAAACACACGAGAATGCATAGTATTTGGAAGGTTCAGGAAGAGTAATTGATTGTACATAAAGTGTATGGTAAGATTGTAAGGTGTATGTGGGTCTTTATTTATAAACAAAAAATAAAACCTGATTTTTTTTATTGCTGGCTTTGGCACATGATTATAAATTGTATCAGAACATAAAACCTTGCATATGTTAGAGATACACAGCCAACTAGTTAAATACATCAAATGGTTATGAAGCTAGAGGCACTCCCTGATTCCTCCAGCAATTTCCTGGCTGACCCCTGTGAGAAGAAAGCATTGGCTGGGTTAGATTTTCCCAGATGCTGACTATTCCTTTCTTCCCCTGAGAAAAGACACTGTCAGGCGTGTATTCTTAATAATTTCATTCCCTCCTCCACAGTCATGAAGTATTGTATTTAGAAATATTTATTGTAGGGAAAGATCTTTTACAGCTGGGCCACCATATATCGTCTGTAGAGGCCTAAACGAGTTGTGTCGGCAAAGTATAAAATTAATTTCCTTTTACATGATTTGTAAGTATGGTTGTGTGTTCTCCGCAGTGTCATGTCTACATAGCTCTCCATCACTGTTAATCACTATGGTCTACTCTGAGACTACAGGGGTACAGGTTTGGGGTCTTAAAGTACAAGTAAAGACTCCTGTATGACCCGCTTAACATGTACCAAATCCACATACTATGTGATGCCATAAAGTCAACAAATACATTTCTTTAACTGTCTTGATTGAGCCAAATCCTCCTTTATTTGAACCCATAAACTTCCTCTTTCATAAACTGCTGATCACAGTGGGAGGCAGTGCTGGCCGTCCAGAAAGTAATGGGTCTTCCCTATTCCCAGCCCTCCACCAGTTCTCATACCTCTTCCTGATCCAATGACACATCAGCCACAAGACCTCTAGTAGAGGTGTTTGAATGTTTTCCACTAGCTGAGTTTGTGAGTGAATTGCAGGATATGTAGTAAAGGGTTGCAGATTTTTTTTAAACAAAGTATTGCTCTAGTATATGTACAGTCAGGTTCATACATTTTGGGACATCGACACAATTCTTAAATTTTCGGCTCTATACACAACCACAATTTTGCCATCATAAGGCTGGAAAAAAAAAAAAAGAAATAGCAAAAACATTAGGTGTGGCCAAAACAACTGTTTGGAAGATTCTTAAAAAGAAGCAGCACACTGTGTTTCATTCCAAATCCATTGTGTTGGTGTATAGAGCCAAAACGTTTTGAATTGTGTCAATGTCCCAATATTTATGGACTTGACTGTATGTTTTTGCATAAATCAAAATTTCAATTTGAGAAAATTTGACTCAAGGAATGCTTTCTCTCTTGTAGTATACCCTGTACCATTCTCTACAACTCCAGCAAGTCTGGTGTTGATACCATGCTCAGGGGCTTTGCAATTAACAAAGTTGAACTAATAACAATTTCGACCATCTCTACTCTATAGCAACACACAGACACCGTTTTTTTCTGTCCTATAGCACTGGGTCCTCTTCTTCCATTCAACCAGTAACTCATGTCCATTCTGCTCTCGAGGCTCTTGTGTTATATACAAGAAGATCAGAGAACAACTGGACCCAAACCTGAAGGAGGTTATGTCATTTAAATTCCCATGATGAAACCACTTACAGGCATTGATAGAGAACCACCACAGACAGCAACAAACGCCATTTATAACCAGTGGTGCACGTACGTGGTACTCTGGTACTCAAAAGGGGCCAAAAACTAGCTATGCGTACCTGCATTATTGTTACAAAGCTCATATGCGTACTTGGAGGCACTCTGTGTCTGGGTGGCCGACAGCTAAATGCTACATTTATACAATAAATGTCACTTGGATAACTGCAGGGAAATATGAATAACTATGAAAGGTTGCAGTTAGGGGTGTGACATTGGGAATGTAATTACTGACCAAAAAAAGATTGGACTTCTAATCGTGTGAGATCTGTTGGATCAGAGTAGGAGTAGAGTGTCAGAGTAGGCATATGTATGTATAAAATCTGACAAGAGTAAAGCACTGTGTGACAGCTGCAATATGACTATGAAAGGATGATATTTGGACTGCAGGTAGTCTTAGGGGTTAGTTACTGAGCCAGAAAATCTTGAGGTTGCACTACTGAGGTATGAGATCTGGGGGGTCAAACAGTGTTGTACTGTGAGAGTTACATTTGACCCAAAGCCAGCTGGGGAGCTGGGGACCTGTGGATGGAGACAGCTAAACAGAGGCTCAATCAGGAACAGGGAGGTCCATCTGCAGCAGAACCTACCATGCAGGAAGGTGATGCAGAGGACAGTGAGGGAGACAGTGAGGATGACAGCACACACCATCTCCTGGTACTTATCTGAGGAGTTTACTAAAAAAAAGTTATGTGCACTCCTGTTTAAAATGCTGTTTTCTGTCGATTTACGTTTATTTATATTATACTGAATGTAAAAATAAGACTAAAGTTTGTCTGCAGTTAGGCTTTGGATATAAAGCAAGTGCCAAGTCTCATGAATATTTCCTGTCCGCATCATTAGCAGCTCCTTCAGTGTTGAAGGCCAATTTTGGACCCAATAAAACATCTACGACAAGGAAATGCCCCTCCAACATTATCCGCTTCACCAAAAGTAGAATGTCTGTTCCCTTCTTCTCATTAATCTGCAATTGCAGTGGCTTTAATTAGTTTGTGTTTGTGTTACCCAAGCTAATGGCTTCAGCCAAGGCCGCTGGAATAATAAATGAGCGGTAAACTTTGTCAGAAACAAATCTGCTGCCAAGAACATGAGCATTGTTTTCTCAATTCTGGAACTCTGTCATACAATGTAATATGAACATATACAGAACATATGCAAATACACTTTTATAAAAAGCATGGTATCAGAGAGCCTTTCTAAAGCCCCCCATACACCTTTAGATTCCTCCATAAAATTTCCATCAGATCTACCAACAACTGTGTAGTATAATGGCCACCCTGATAGAATACATAGTGATTGGAAAGTGTAGAAAGGTCCTCCTATTACATGGTTTTGGTAGAAGAAAAGTTGATTGTACATAAATTGCATGGTAATTGTATGTGGTGTATGGGGGCCACCAAACATTAAGCCCCCCATACACCACATACAATTACCATGCATGTACAATCAACTTTTCTTCTACCAAAACCATGTAATATGAGGACCTTTCTACACCTTCCAATCACTATGTATTCTATCAGGGAGGCCATTATACTACACAGTTGTTGGTAGATCTGATGGAAATTGTATGGAGGAATCTAAAGGTGTATGGGGGGCTTTAATATTGAATTATTTATAGACAAAGAGAAAATGGTAACTCAGGAGCCATATTTCTAATTAAACATGTATTCTACCTTTATTTTAACATATATTATTACCGACAATTAAATCCCACTCTCCATCTCTCAATTCCCATTCAAATCTAAAAAAACTGCACTGTTTCAATAAAATGCCAACAATTTGCAGATATTGGAATTTCCAGTCATTCGGATTAACCCTTGACATCAGAGACTGTTTTTGAATGATAAAACAGGACCTCTTTCATCCAAGTAACCAGCAAATGTTGTAGAAGCCCACTACTTTTAATATATTCCTTTGCTAAAGCCGACCATAGACCTCTCAATGCCAGGCCAATTTCGACCATGGGTGATGATTATGATCATTACTCACAGCCCGTCGTGCCGAGAATCAGCTGTGCACCCTTTGTGTGACGGCATTTGCTTTGGATGTAATTTCTGTAATTTGTTAAAGGTCCCCATACACTGGTCGATTTCTTCCTGATCGACTATTAATTCGATCCTTCCCTGTGAACTAAAAATCCATAGTTAAAGTTGGGTTAACACCCCACCTTGAACAATCGATTTTTGGACGATCCAGATCGATTTCTAGAATGCTCTGTGATGTCATTGTCATACTAAAAATGGCATGACTCGATCGATGAGCACCACCAACCTTTGAAGGCGAATGATCAATCCCCCCAAAAAAATGACATGTCGGATTCCTGGATGATCGATTCACCGGTCGATTGTTCAGTTCAGCAAACGATTCTTAAACGATTGATCGTCGTGCACAAGCATGACTATTATTCGAGCAATAATCGTATGAGAAATCGACACATCCCAGCAGTAAATGGTCTACAGCAAGCATAACATAACATTCGTCGTGTATTACAAAGCTTTCAGGTATATACTATACCAGCACTTACAATCAGTGTTGAATCCATTCCAACTCCATATCGAACATACGTATTTAAAGCGTTATACTCAAAAGAACAAAAAACACATACATTACATTGACATAGTATTCACCTGTCATCTGTGAAAACTGCTACAGAATAAAAAAAGAAAACATACTTACTTTCCTAACTTCCTCATTCCCGGAAATCATATTTATTAATGGCAGATAGAAGCAGTTCCGCCCATACTTCATTCTGACTATGGGGCTGTAATTTTATAAAACGGCTACGTTACATAAAACGTTATCACGTTACATCACATTAGAGTGAAGCTGCATTCCAAGTCACACAAGACTACGGACTTCTTCCCAGCTGTCCCTGCCATGATTGTTTAGAAGCTTGCCGCGGTTGGTACATCAAACAGTGGGAGGGAAGAGCCCGAAAATCGCCTCTCCTGCTGTAAGGAACATTTTTTTTTTACATTTTGAGCAGTGCTGCTGCTGATAATGTAAAGTGCCCAGTGAGGTGGTAGGTCTGCTTTAAGGAGCAAATAAGGGGCATGATTCCAGGTCAAGTAATGTCAGCATAATGGCCACGTTCCCATGCTATGTATATTTAAAATACATGCAAAGGAATAATGTTCAGATTTGGACATATGATTGGAGCTAGAACCTTAAGTCAATGTTTCCTTGTCCTTATTATAAGAAGTCAGCATTTGTCAGTTGGATGTGGAATTTGTACAAAGGTGATTGTCAAAAAAAAAATGTCTGCCTTGAAAAACTCTCCTGTGATATTGCCCTTAAGGATATTTGTTGTCTCAAAAAGCAGCAGAAATACCAGTGGTTGCTTACGGGCTAAAAACAAGTTATGCTAGCCATACACATGCCGATAAGCGGCTGATTTTTAACCTGACCGACGGGCGTGCGCGCTCGGGCCGTCGGTCAGGTTAAAAATCGGCCGCTTATTGGCATGTGCCCACATGGGGCGACAGATCCCTGTCGCCCCACAGCTCGGCCGGCCAGAGAACGGACATGTCCGATATTCTCTGGCCGGCGCAAGCCGATGCAAGCCGATGCCATAAGCTTCAATGAAGACGGCGTCTTCATTGAAGCTTATGGCCAGCACACAAAGGGTGCTGGCCGACTGAAGGAGCCCCATAATGCACCGGGGTGCAAACGTGATGACGTCATCACGTTAGCATCCCGGAGCATATCGGGACAGGTCTGCCTGCACACCATCGGGGTGTGTATGGCTAGCATTAGGGTTCATCTTCCATAACGCCTCAAGGTATCGCTATTACATTGGCCATCATGCCACTATATTTTATGGTCTTGATGGAGGTAGGTTTGGGTAGGGATTAAACAATGTGTAAAGCCGCCCATACACCTTTAGATCACTGCATACATTTTCCTTTAGATCTACCAACAACTATGTAGTGCCGGGTCCTCCCTGATAGAATACATAGTGATTGAAAGGTTTAGAAAGGTCCTCATATTACATGGTTTTGGTAAAAGAAAAGGAAATTGTACAGAAATTGTATGGTAAGATTGTAAGGTGTATGGGGGGGACTTAACTCAGGGATCTTTACTTTATGTTGTTTAAGGGTGGGGTGAGGGTGGGATTGGGGTTTGTTCATGTTTAATATTTATGTGTTTTGTGTATGTATGTGTTAATATTCTGCAAGGGGCTTGCATGGTCATTTAACCGCCCTAGCGGTCAGGACGGCAGCATCTTGTCCAGCGCTGCTACTGCTACTATAGCACTGGGGAGATGCTGCCGTCCAGTACACATTGCGGCTCCCCAATGTGACAAGGCTGCCAGCATGCCTCCGTTTCTTCTCCCCCCCCCCCCCCCCCCCGAGTGACGTGATGACATCACATCGGGGAGGCGGCGGGAGATTTGAAAGTACAGTACATGAAATCAGTTTTCTATGTAGAAATCTCATTTCAAAGTGCATCTATGTACTGAATCTCACCCAAATAAAAAGTCTCTGGTGCCCATACGCAGTAACCCTCTCTAACCTGAGACTTTATTTGGGCGAGATTTAGTACATAGCAGCATAGTTGTGTGTTTTGTGTGTTTCAAACATTATTATACTCAGGATGTCTATTAGACCCTTGTACGGACATATTTTGGGAAGTTACAGGCCTACAATAAAAAAATTTACCATTGAAGTCTATGGTGCACTTTTGGTACAGAAATCTGGACCTCAGCAGTGCGCTAGGGAGGTTAATATGTATATCTATACCTACATGTCTGTTTTTGATATATGACTCTGTAATGCCTCTCAATTTTCTCAATAAAAATTTATGCTAAATGCTAAAAAAAATAGCAGCAGAAATGTTCCATACAGACTTGTTTTGTACAGACCTGAGTGACAGCCACAGTGTCACAGACAACAAAGAAATAGATAGAATTAGAAATAAAACGAGTGTCAGTTGTCACGTATAAACAGATCGTGGCAGCTGGTCTATAAACCGTGGACCTGGCTGCATATAGTACATAGCTAATAATAACACTACTGATAAGAGAAGTGAAATATGACACAGCATGCGCATCTCGTGCTGTCCTCCTATATGTACACTATCGCTCCTGTTTACCTAATTTAATTGTAAGAAATTGATAGGTCGCTCCCGTAATTGAGTTAGCTGTAATCCTCAGGGCACAGGTGTTTATCCCAGACAGCTCTTTGTCTGATAGGGCATCGTAGGCAAAGAGAAGGTTAAATACAGACAAAATCTCTGCTATGGTTTAATTAAATTTCTTTATTGAGTCAAAGATAAGCAGAGTACATAAGATATAGGGTCACCCAATCTATTCATGAACACAAAATGTGTCATACCACAAAAACACATAAACTGGGGATTTGAAACTTTGAGGTTTTCAAACTCTGGACCTTTTATAGTCTGGCATATCGTGGGTTTTCCTAACTTGTATCATACTTGTATCATGTATCATACTTTCACCCAACAAAATGTATCACTTCAACTCTAAAGACCCCCATACACCCTAAGCTAGCCACACATGGTTCAATTTTAGCGTTCAATCGGCGTTAGATAACATTTTGTAGTTCGAAGAAAATATCGAAAAACTATTTTAATTTAATCAATATACACCACATGGGGACCACAATTATTGTTCAATTTTGACTGAAAAGTTCATCGAAGTAATCCAAAATCGTCGATTGAATTCGTCTAACGATTTAAGTTTCAATCGAAAGTGATGTGTTAAAGGGAAGTAGCCACACACACCGAGTATTGACTCGGCCAAAAAAAAGCTGCAAGGAATGTAGTTTGATGATTGTGCAATCGACCAAAATGTTCTAACGACGATGCCATGTAATTTGAGGAGCTCCCTAAACCTTCTGATCACTATGTATTCTATCAGGGAGGACCCGACACTACATAGTTGTTGGTAGATCTAAAGGAAATGGTATGGAGTGATCTAAAGTTGTATGGGGGATTTAAATAGTATTGCCTTTATGATTGGGTAAAGCCCCCCATAGACGGGCCGATTCCCGGCCATAGTTGTGACCGACCGCCGTGTGCGCTCCCACCGAGCACATAAAGGTTGGTCTGCCGCAACTATAGGGGAGCCCACCTTGAGAATCCGACCAAAAGAGCTGGCCTGCTGCAGGCAGTTATTTCGGAGGGGGAGTCTCCTACCCCTCCAAGTTAGTTTGCTACAATCTGCCAGGAATCCCTGTGTTAGTGGAACACACGGGATTCCTGTCAGTTCTGTAGCCAACCCAGCGTGGTGACGTCATCATACGAATATGGTGGCGGATATTCTCAATTTTGAATATTCACAACATTATCAAATATTTGCAATGAGAAAATAAATACCACACGACCATTCATTTTAAAGGGAATCATGATGCAAATATATTTTCACAATGTATGGCCATGCACTCAAATTGCGAATATCGAATATTATAAGAATTATTTACGAATGTAATTATTACCTATGCCGCTCATCACTATTAGTAGAGGCAATACAGATGAGAAGTTGATCCTTATCCCCTTATGGATTGATTTCTTCCATTATAGATCCTATTTGCTCACTATACAGGATAAAGGCAGCCATGAATGGTACGATCCACAGCCGTTTGACCGCCATGCGCGTTCCCGCTCAGCAACAAATCAGATGTGCCCACCTGGACAGATCGGCCAGGATCGCACCGCAAGTTGGATCGCATGGTGATTTGGTAATGTCTGGGACACAAAGAGTGCCCGCCAATCCTGTGAGCAACCAGCAGCAGCATGGTGATGGCCACTAGAGAATCAGTAGTGGATCGTACTGTGTATGGCTACCATCATCATGCACTGCACATGGGAACCCTTGTACAGTACACAAAGAGATAACATTCTGTTTACAATTCCCATTCCAGATGTACTACTCAACAGTTCTGCTCAGTATTGCTCTGTGTTTGTAAACTGTACTGTGAATCAATGTAAACTATTGCGCAATAAATGCCTATTCGATACTTTGGATGGGTACCCAGGCCAATTGATCTCGCTTTAAGAAAGGCTGGCCGCATCCGATTGGCAAACAATCATTAACTGCGAACGATGGTCTGTTAGTCGGGAGCTAATTGGAAAGTTGATCTGTGAATGGCCACCATAAAGCCCCCCATACACCCTCAGATTCCTCCATACAATTTTCATGAGACCTACCAACAACTATGTAGTATAGTGACCTCCCTGATAGAATACATAGTGATTGGAAGGTGTAGAAAGGTCCTCCTATTACATGGTTTTGGTAGAAGAAAAGTTGGTTGTACAGAAATTGCATGATAATTGTATGTGGTGTATGGGGGGCTTAACAGTCTGCATATTGATTTAAACTATCATTAGTGTCCATATAAAACGTAATATATTAAATACATTAGTGGGGTTCGGACGAAGTGTACACAACATTAACATAACACCACGTACTTGCCCATTACAATGATCTAAATGAAAACGTAGTTCAGCAGACCCAGACCACCTTCTTTCATTTAACCATAGTCCAGTTCAGATGCTTAGATGCCCATCGTGGACATGTTCAATGGAAAGTCAGCATGAGCTCTCTGACTAGTATAAAGGTGGCCATACACGATGCAATATTTCAGTTTGATCAACTTCAATCAAGTAGATCGTATGGAAACCATTCCTGGTACAAATCATTACCATCGTTTGGAAATCATTCCTGGTACGATTAGCCAAAAGCGATGGAAATGGAATATAAAGCCCCCCATACACCACATACAATTACCATGCAATTTCTGTACAACCAACTTTTCTTCTACCAAAACAATGTAATATGAGGACCTTTCTACACCTTCCAATCACTATGTATTCTATCAGGGAGGACCCGGCACTACATAGTTGTTGGTAGGTCTCATGGAAATTGTATGGAGGAATCTGAAGGTGTATGGGGGGCTTAAAAAATCGATTGAAAAGTGATCGGACATGTTGATAAATTCGAGTCAACTATGCAAGTATGTGTAGGTATATAGATACATTTGAGAAACTGGCAACTGATATTTCAATCGCAGAAGTCGGTCGATTCTAAATAAATCATACAAACGTCCAACAGTGTATGACTAGATTAAGATTGTGTTTGTGTTTGTGTTTTTAATTTTCTCCAAAAAGCCGCTGAAAACTGCTCTGGGCTATAAGATCAAGAGGAAATGACAGAGGAACGTCCCTGACAGACCATTCATTGTTATATAGATGCCAAAGAACAGAAGATCCCTTTTATGGGTCCGGAATACTCAGTTCATGGCATGCTGGCACAACGCTGTCACTGCCTTACTGTACACATATAAAGACATTCAACACAATGAATCATTCCTCAGAAATAATCTTGGAGCAGATAGCTTTATGATGTAAAATGGAGAGACCCCCCCCCCCCCCCCCCCCATTCTTCACTAACTCTTTGTTTTCCTTGTTGTATGGAATGCACTCTCTTTCAATGTCTTATATTATATATTGTGAGAGACATCAGTCACAGTGTAAATGGACCATCAGGTGGGGTATCCTGGAAGGAATCAAGGATATTGTTGGACAACAACAATAGGTTGTTGTGCTGTTTTAGTTTTAGTTTTGGGACTCTGGATTCTGGGATGGGAGGCAAGAAACTGGGTGGGCCTACACCTACAGAAACTACACCTGATGGACATCAGGGAGGTGGCTGGGTGTGTCTCAACAAAAGAGACTGAAGCCACTCAGTCAGGTCTCCCAATGAGGTTGGAGACAGTGCTGCTGGGTGCAGCAAACACAGGGCACACAGGGAGTGTGTGGCCCCATGCTGGTGACTGCTAGGAAGCAGGCCAGTAAGGTTTCCTAAAGGAAGGAACCACTGTTTGATCGGTGCTAAGCCAGGAGGCTTGAAAATTTCAGGACTTGTGGATTTACTTTATTTACGGACTCCGTTTGAGCTAAACCCCCACAATATATATATATATATATATATATATATATATAAAAAAGAGATAGGCTTGCTTCATATGTATATATCAACATATTCAATATTGACTGCATGTTTAGATTTTCCAGCATGCTAGCAATCTATCTATACGTAGGCTGATGAGCCCCTCTGCCAACTGTTTGTTATCACTGGTCCAATGTCCTATGCAACACTTCATTACATTGCTATTGTACCTCGTACTGTATCTGTGGCCATAAACCTGACTTATTTTTTAGGAAAAGAAGAATTGCATTAAAATACCTTTCATCAGTCATTTCCCCTATTATATATAATGATTAGAGTCCACACTGCGGATCTGCAAGAAATTCAATATAACACAATAAAAGCTGCATCGTTTTATATCATTTCCAATTTTTTCGAGAAAAAAGAAAGAAGACTATGCTAAGTAAATCGATATTTGAATTTGTGGAAAGGGCAGAGGATCCTTGTATTTCCTGTGGACTTCCAATCTTATTATTAGGTGCACTGGACCACGACAAACCTTTTAGCAGCTGCTGCTCCTGCGGGCTATGGCCCATCTGTGTGTCTAGTAAAGCATGCTCTATTCTGATTTGCCCCTCAGCAAGTGCAAATGACAAGCCTAGCACGACACGTTGCTTCCCTGCACTGAACTTTTTATTTGCTTTATAGTGCATGTCAAGTCAAAAGCTAGCCATACACGTGTCGATTCCTGAGTGATCGACGATCCGATCGATTCCGGTGAAGTCACAGGCGTTGATTGATCGACCATACAAGTCTGTGCCTACCACCTTAGGCCACCGATTCCTGGACGATTCTGTTACCAGTCGATCGATTCACAAATGTCAACGTCCCTTGATGTGTGCCCGATCGATCAGAAAACACCAACAGGTTGGTTCCCTGGCCAAACCGATTTGGGGGCCATGACGATCGGTTGGGGTCGATTGATCAAGGTGGGCTGCACTCGATTCCTCATCGATCGATCGACGTGCACGCGCCTGGTGATCGATTGGCCAGGAATCGAGTGTGAAATCGACCTGTGTATGGCCACCTAAACAACTTTTTTTTTCTTCTAGTTTTAAACATCATTTAGAATAATTTTAGATTACTATCAAGGCGCCAGGAGTGAATGAGTTAAAGCGCACTTTTACTCACCTATTGTACTTTATGTCCCTTTTTGGCAATAACCCTATCTGGCAAAAAAAGCTAAAAAAATCTTAAACTGTAATGAGATTCCAAAATGTTTTCGTCCCTTCTCCCCTCTTATTAGAAAATATTACAGCCATGAGTACTTCTCATGCAGACAGTTGGGAACTACAAATCAGTTAAGGCATCATGTCCCCTTTTCAGAACTAACTTTTCACCATTGAAAACAATATATGTGGTTGCCTCTAGTGGTCATACACATTGCTGTAGTTCAAGACTGGCATCTACAGAGGATTAAATATGGAGAGCTTTTCCTCCATAATGATTGTTCAGAGATAAGTAAAATATTAATTTATTTGACTTTAGTTGAGCTGTAAGGGACCATGTCTTAAGGTAGGCATAGACAGTACGATCTCCACCCAATTGTTCACTGTGCGTGGCGATCACTTGGCCACAAACCGGATACAACCACCTGGATAGATCGACCAGGTTTGCACTGCAAGTTGTATGGCATGGTGATCTGATATGCCGGTAAATTTGTGGCCAATCACATTATTTGGATGGGGACCAGCATCCCAGCAATGTCTGGAACGCAAAGGGTGCACTCTGATTCTCTGAGCGACCGGCTGCAGTGTGATGACATCACCACGCTGCGATTGGCTGCTAGAGAATCGGGCAGGGATCGTTCCGTCTATGGCTACCTATATGGCTAACAATAAAAATATTTTGGGGTTGAGTTATATCAAAGTGCTTCTGATATCAATAAAGTAACATAGAAACATATGAGACGCAGACAGAACAGTTCACTGACTCTGCCTAGTCTGTCTGTCTCTGGATATCTGTAACTATATGATGATGTGCCAAGAGATCTACAGATTGGGATTCCAGACAAACAGGTAAAAGTTACCTGCCAAATTATATTTCATTGTGTTCAGCTAGTTTTGTATTTGCAACTGTAGACCAGACAATATGAACAGTTCCCTGGACTTTTACAGGGAAGTACACAGTAAAGCTTGGCCAAGGGCCCAGTTTTAGGCTGGGCCCTTGAGGACCAGATGTACATTGATAAGCTTATCCCTATGACATCTCCGCACAGCTAAGCTAGGCACACACGGGTAGATTTGTAAAAAGATTCAAGTACAATCAACGTGTGCGATCAGGGTGATTGATTGTACTCAAATCTGCTTACAATCCTACCTGTGTGTGCTGTCCTTCGAGCAGGTTCAATAGAGCCTGCTCGAAGGAACTCAATTGAACAGGTTTCCAACATTTCCGTTTAATCTCCAATACTTTACATGAAGAAGAATCTTCATGTAAAGTCTAGGAAAAGCTGACTCTGCATCTTCACACAGAGCTGACAGCAGAAGAGGGCTGTGTGAAGGGGGCGGAGTCAGCATTCTTCATCTGGCTGCTGTAAGGGGAGAGAGGCTGGATAGATTTCTGTTCAGCTTCCAGCGTGTTCGGATTCACACACTGGAAGCTGGAGAGAACTCTGATAGCCGGAGGTACTCATTGAACGGTAATCGATGTGCCCATTTGGTGCACATTGATTTCAGTTCAATTGATCCCCGATCAATCACAGCATGGGGACGTCACCACACTGTGATTGATTGGGGGTCGATTGCATGGGAATTTACCCGTGTATGGCTAGCTTTACACTGATTCTCCTTGGCTCCTGAGTTCTCCTTGGCTCAGAGTGCTGACCTTTCTTTCTTTCATTTCTGGTCCCATAATGATCAGCCAGTCTAAACTCTGATCCTCCTCTGAAGCAACAATCATTTGTTTTTTTACTTTGAATTGCATTGAATACAATTATCACTGTAATACAATTCCATTTGGAGAGGGTTACATCTTGGGAATCCATAGAAAACTTTTTGGTGCGATTAACTTTTGAATCCCCTGCCGCAGCCCCGATGTGACGTCATCATGTCATTCTGGGAAGGGGATTGGCTTCCATGCAGAATCCAGTTCAAAAGATCAAAACCGCGGGGACAGTGCAGATTGGGGAGTTTGCACTGCCGGGGCTCCGCCGGATGGCCCCATCTCATCCAGTGCAAGACTAACAGGACAGTGCTGGACAAGATGGGGCCATCAGGAACGCTAGGGGGTAAATGGATAGGACAGGGCTCAGAGAAGGAGGAGCCATAAGGACCATTTCAGTTTTACTCATTACAGGTATGGTTTTTTCCCCGTAACAGACAATCACGCACCTATTGATACAGTGTTATTAAGAACATTGTAAATCCCCGCATTTGATGCAAAGCGGGGTTTCATCACAGTGGAGGAAAGGCTTTAAAGGCCATTTCACTTTCAATTGACCAGCTGGTTTGCTTATAATTCCTGTTTTAACATTGTTGGCTGATATTTTAAATACAACACAAAAGACTTCAAAAGTAATATAAAATGTAAAGTAAAAGTAAATACCAGTAAGTACAAATCACATACAATGTCCTTGGTACGCCCAAAAAGATTTAAACACTCTAAATAAAACAATAAAAATAGAAGAAATCACGTATACCAACTGCACAGATGGAGATGCATGATTTTTTAGATTTCGACTAGCTGAATTTGTGAGTGAATTTCAAAGTCCCTGAACATGGCATCATCACCAACGTTACTGAAGTTGTACAGAAGGGTTGTAGGAACGTTTCAAAAAATGTATCACAGTAACATTTTCTGTTTGATTGCTTTAAACCAATCGATTTTGCAACATATAATGCAATTGATTTACAACCGATAGATTCCTTTCCTTAACCTTGTACGCATACTTCATACAAATCGTTTCGATTTTGAAATATCAAGAAAACCCGTCAGATGCTGGAATGATCAACTGAAATTTACCAACATGTCCGATCACATTTGATCGTTTATCGTTTTTTTTTTCAATCACCTTTGGTTGATCGATTTAGCTAAAAAAGAATTGATTTTAAAACAATCGCTTTTTAAGTTGACCACACAAAAGAATCTAACTGTGAATGGGCGCCTTAAAGGCCCCCATACACCTTACAATCTTACTATACGCTTTCTGTACAATCCACTTTTCTTCTATCAAAACCATGTAGTATGAGGACATTTCTTAACCTTCCAATCACTATGTATTCTATCAGGGAGGACCCGGAACTTCAAAGTTGTTGGTCGATCTAATGGAAATTGTATGGAGTGATCTTAAGGTGTATGTGGGACTTAACACAAAGGACTCCAAATTAAAACCTTGGACAAAGACAAGGGCCAACCTTCACAGTTGGCTGCATTCATAAAGCTTAGCATCCATTGATATAGCTTTGGTTGTGTTAAAATGTGCATGTTGTTTTTTAAGCTAGCCACACATGGTACAATTTATCATTCAATCGAGGTTCGATTAGATTTTGTACTTCGATTAAAAAAATCGAACATCGATTGTCCTTTAATCGAAGTTCTCCACATGGGAAGCACGATAATTGAACAATTTCGACTGAAATTAAATCGAAGTAATCCAACATCGTCGATTGAATTCCTCTTACGATTTTAGTTTCAATTGGAAGTTAAAGGGAAGTAGCCTAAAAAATCGAGCCAAAAAATCGAGCCACAAAATCAAGCCAAAAAAAAATCAACCAATCGAGCAAAATTTTCCAACTTGTCCGATCACTTTTCAATCGACGATTGTACCAAAAATCGTTCAGCGATCGTCGATTGGACTATGTGGGAGTACATCGATTAATGTTCGATCGACGATTTTCTCGATCAAAAATCGTCGATCGAACGCTAAAATTGTACCATGTGTGGCTAGCTTTAGACGCATCTTTTATGCCACAGGACTTAATGGTGCTTCTCCACCTGCATTAAGAAGATGTGGGTTTTAATTGGGCAAAAACACAGAGTTTAGCACCAAATTTAGTCTAGGCATATATTATAGGGAGAGGGTGCAACAGCTGGAGCAGCTGGAAAAAAAGGTTAACAGAATTTTATTTCCACTCCCAGAGTGGGAGTACGGAGGCACGGTGAGTGCAGCAGGCAGGGGGGGGGGGGGGGGGG
>CM070034.1:45329750-45349086 GCA_036250615.1 Ptychadena robeensis | reverse complement strand
GAGGACCCAGCACTACATAGCAGTGATATATACCTCCCAATCACTATGTATTCTATCACGAAGGACCCGGCACTACATATTAGTTGGCATGGGCATGGGAAAAGAATCAATCTGTTTTGAAACCATCAACTGTGTGGTAATATGAGCAATGGATGTCAGACTGACAGTCGATATTGACAATGGGTGTGTATGGCTAGCTTTATTTTGAATTTATTTATACCAACAGTGGGGTGTATTAAACACACACTAAAGCTGGGCATAGATAGGTCGTTTTCCCGTTGACTGCTCAGCCGACCTAGTGGGCGTGATGGCGTTATCACACAAGGCCGCTAGTGCCGAGAATCGACCCTTTGTGAGCCGGCCATTACTTCGCATGAGTGCCACCCCCATCCGTAATAATGGGATCGGCCGGAATTTTACCGGCATGTCTGATCCGACATGCAGCAGATTCCTGGTCAATATGACCAGGGGGCACACCTGATTTTCTGACGACTGACCGCCGATCGAATGCGGGAACACGCACAGCGGTCGATCGGCTGTGCCCAGCTTAAGGAATGTTGTGTGACATATTGCATTAGGTCAGCCAATTAATTTGAACTGGCTACCCAAAAGCCCCAGTATACCTTAAGGTAGCCATACACGGGTCGATTTGTCACCGATCGATTCCCAATCCGATCATTCCAGGCTATCGTGCAGTCGGCGATTGATCGGATTGGAAATCGATGGAACAAAACTCAACTGATTGCCGATCGATCTTGTGAACGGTGATCGATCGGTCAAAAATCGTGTGAAAAATCGTCCCATGTATGGGGGCCTTAAAAATCTTACCATACAATTTCTGTATAATCAACTTTTATTCTACATAAACCATGTAATATGAGGACCTTTCTAAACCTTTAAATCACTGTGTATTCTATCAGGGAGGACCTGGCACTACATAGTTGTTGGTAGATCTAATGGGAATCGTATGGAGTGATCTAATGGTGTATGAGGGGGGCTTGAGAACTACAATGCTCAGATGTTTAGATTGATGTGTATCTAATCATATATTGGAGCATGCCCACACACTTTTATCTCCATAACTGGAAATGAATGGAATCGGCATTGTTCCATCAATTGACAGTCGATATTTGCATTGCGCAACAAAAGTTGATGCGTGTATGGCTAGGTAAAGAAGATGTGATTAATGAGAGAAATGAGAGAGAGCTTTATTGAGGAACTGGCAGCATGAATAAACAATAAAGAGTAAAACAATGAGATGAATTGGAATGACAGGAGAGAGAGGAGATGATAGCAGAAAATAAAAGAGGTGACTATATCCTTTATTTACTCACACACACAAGTTACTAACAATAATCACAACAATGGGTTGTCCACCCCCACTGTCCATCTTCCTAGGAAAAACAGAATGGGAATGATTAGGGTGAAATCCTCATTGTATGTGTGTGGTAAGGATAGACAAAAAGAACAGGAGGAGTGGAGGAGACAAGTCAGGGATGGGAGGAGCACATAGGGAGTGGAGGAGAGAACGCAGCTTCATGTCATTACTCCTCACCAAGCTGCTGGGACATTCAACTACAGAGATCAATCATTGGAGCTGCTTCCCATTCTCATACAGAACAGAACAAGACTTCAGAACTTACTATTGGACTGGCAGCTCCTACACATACCCTGGAAGGGGTCTGGATAAACTATATCGCAAAACTTGTGTGTCATGGATTTCTAAATACATTGACATCTGGACTTTCTACTGCCCATTGGCTCCTAACTACTAAAGCGGACTACAATCACCCACCCCTGGGATATATGATGCTGTGCCAAGTCTGAGCTATAGAAGAATCTCCTGGTACTTTCCATCATGCTGCCAGTGGGCGTCATCCTGCTCCTTACACATGCTGGTAATTGTCTCTTCTTTTTATTATTAATATGACTATTATTATTATTATTATTGTTACTATTATTATTTTTGTTGTTAGTAGTATCATTATGTATTTATTTTAAATCTCTAATGTCATAGGGATCAGACTGGTTTAAAACACTTTTCCTTGTGACTGTCAATGACAGGTGGTGATGAACCTGCATAACCTGATCTGCTGGAGTAAAGCCATAGTCATGTAATGGAATAAAGAGGACAATGTGAAGTGATAATGATTGTGTTCATTATTGTAAGTGGGTTTTCTACCTGTGGGGTCTGGTGATTCTGTCTGTAGATGTGATTTTTATTCCAGTTTTTACAAAGGTGAAGTTCAATACAAAAATGAAGAAGAATAAAATATAGGTCATAAAATGAGAAAACCAAGGGGTAGTAACAAACAAAAGAAAAACAATGTTAATAAATTAAAATACAGATCAATTTGTACAAAGCTTACAAATATGCCATCATTTATATAATGACCATAAGGAGCAGTGAAGATCGTTGTGAACCTTATTATAAAGGACACCTGTGGAGAGTAAATCCTTGTTAGAATAATTTGGGGTAATTTGTACAGTGACTGCTGTTAGGTAGGTACATACTTGAGTAAACGTCTGTGGGTGTCATTGTCATGCTTGTCTAGGAGTAAATTACATATCACTATTAGATTCCTGTATAAAGGAGATCTGTCAGTCACATTGTATTCCCAGGATTGATGCTGGCAGTACTGGTATTGACAGCAGCACTTACAGCAGCAGACAGCAGCATCATACTTAGCAGACACTTTACAGGTGGTAAAAGACTCTTGTTTATTTTGTAAAAAAATGTGAAAGTCAGTGAATAGGTATTTTCAATGTTTCATAATAAAGTCCTAGGAAGGTGTCTGACTTTCAGAACTATATCTGTTTGGCAAAAGGTGTCTGATTATATTGTGATTGGGTATTTGCTGGTAGCATTGTCTGTCTTTGTTGTCCTGTCTTGTTTATATTCTAGTCTGCCAGTGTTTGCAGGTAGTAGTGGATACCCAGGCAGCTTCTATACTATAAAGACATCTGCCAATGAAATAAAATGTAACTGGTAGCCATCAATTAGATGACATGTTCCTTCTTTTCATAGTGATACCGTTTATTGGCTAACTGAAGTCATTAGAGAAGCAAGCTTTCGGGATATTGCAGATCCCTTCTTCAGGCTAATACAATCCTGGTTTTTGAAACTAAAGGCCCCCATACACGGGTCGGATTCCGGCCGGATTCCGGGCCGATCGATTCCGGGCGCGTGCACGCGAAACGATCGTGCCAGAATCGTGTGCAGCCCACCTTGTCCGATCGATCACGTCCGATTGATCAGGGGCTCAGAATCGGATCCGACAGAGAACCAACATGTTGGTCTTTTTGATCCGATTCTGCACAGATCAGGGGGAGTTGCCATTTGTGAGGTGGACAATCGGACACGGAATCGTCCCGGGAATCCGTTGGACAAGGTGGTATGCAGCGATCGGATACTCTTAATTGGCCGATCGATCACACCTGCGATTCCCGGCAGAATCGCCGGAATCGATCGGATAGGTGATCGAGCGGCCATGGAATCCGAACGTCTATGGCTAGCTTTACATTTATACACAAAATAACATGGTCATCTCCATTAACGAACCCTTCACTCTTACCTCCATCAGTCATGTGTGTCAAGGCAAAACTGTTACTTTTGTTCAAATATTTATGACCATGTTATTTTGTGTATAAATGTAAGTTTCAAAAACCAGGATTGTATTAGCCTGAAGAAGGGATCTGCGATATCCCGAAAGCTTGCTTCTCTAAAGACTTCAGTTAGCCAATAAACTGTACCAATTGAACTCCAAACTTGCTGTTCTTTTCATATGAAACAGCAAAAAATTATTATTACATCAACATAATAGAAAATAGAATGTACAATGATATTTTATAAATTAAACCTGTATGCCTTGCTTATAAAGAAAGTACAATAACCTATATCAACCGGATTATAATGACAAGCACAATTAGACATGAGTTCTGGTTGGCTTCTACAGTATGTGGCTTTTTTCAGTTAAGAGAAGCCTAAAAGTAATGATATAAGTATGGGAACCAATATAATTCCAAGTTGGAGCACAAAAGAAAAATTGCAAATTTAATGAAAACCAAATATTTTAGTTAAGTTTAGATGTTGAATTTTTCATCTCACTCAAACTATTAAGATCCTTTTTCTACTATTTTAGGTGTACAGGATTATTTATGAAGCTAATATGCATAGTGCATTAATGTCCAGGTTTCTGTAGTAAAGGACAGCTTTAGGTAGGGTTATTGACAGGTACATGGGGATGGGAAAGAATATTCAGTTGCAGTCAATGAAAGTTCTATGTAACTGGCTTTCCAACTGAGAAGCACTAGAAGATATTCATGTTATCCCGTGCAACTTCCGTGAGGGTGATAATGGTACACAGTTGATCTGCAGCTGTATAGACAAGTAAGCCACAGATACGTAAGCCACAGCATCAAAACCGTAGCTATTTTCAAGTTGTAAGAGGAATTGGGAAAAGAGATTTGTAGAGGCTGTAATCTCAGCTACAAAGCTGCTAGGGTAACATTGCTGCCTGTCATTTCTAGAAGAGCATGCTTCAAGCTTGCTATTGCTGATAGGTGGCTACACTCTCCTAGTTGTCCCTGTACACAGCACAGGCACCACAACCCCCTGCTGCCTGTAAGGACCTAGTATGTTGGTAGCTGGGGAGTTGTATTATTGGGGATCTAGGGAAGGGCTGCTCATGTTTTGTGTTAACATATTGTCCAATGAACTGCGTAACATCCAATATTAGCATGACAATTGCATGCAACTGAGCCAATCAAATTTAGGATATGGATTGAATGAGTCTCTGTGGGATTTAGGGGAGCTACATTACTTGGGGGCCTTGTTAGAAACCTGCCCGCCCAACTGCATTACAGATATCATCAGCATTAGGGATAGAGGTTGATTTTGCATGGGGCACTGGTCCTCATTCTTAAACTGTGTTTGAATGGGGAGGGGGCTCGATAATGTTCCTAAATAGAAAAGGGGGGCCCTGCAAGGAAAGTTTGGGAACCACTGCCACCTTAGGTGAACCCATGCTCCCAACTGCCAGAAGGATCAGTAAGACACAATTCAAACGAGTGTCTGGAAATGGCATGTTTCTGGCCCCCAGATGCCAGACAAGTGCAGCTTCCCAGAAAACACTACATTAGTTGTCCCCCAGTTGCTTTTCGGGCATTCCCCCAATTACCCCTGTTCGCCCATAATAACATAGGATAACATGGGGGCTACACAACAGGGCTGACTGTCAGCAGCCTGGAAAGCTGGTGGGAATATGACTTAAGGCAAGTATGTATAGGTAGAGGTTGCTCCGTTAAAGTAAACTTGTTGCCTAACCATGCAGTGGCAAAAAAAACAACAACATTTCAGCAACAGTGTATTTGCTATAAGTATGTCCTTTAATGTAAAAAAACTGGCAGTGCAAGGTGTGTGCATGCATACCTCCCTCCAGGCAAAATCATTTTCTTCCTATTTTTATTTTATTTTTCACAATCAACTAGAAAAAAGGGGTTAACCAAAACACAATAATGGATAACTATTTAACTGTGAATAGGTATACAGGCTCCACTGTCAGCGGTTCTTAGACACACTGTGGTATCCAGCTGTCAAGTAGACCCCCCAGCCCTGCTGATCACATTGGCATAATAGTGCTCATGGTGTTATCTGCAAGAATCAGCTTTCAGTTTGACCCCTGGTGGAATAATCTTGGCAACCCCAATGGAAATAGTTGGCATAGTTAAGTCTTTTACAGACAGAAGGTCTTATAATTGAATCCTTAAACAATCATTTTAAATAGCCCTGGTCAAATTTTGCTACAAAGGTGGTAGGGTTTAGGGCCAGGTTATAGCAGAAATCTCAGCCTATGTAGGCAGTGTGTCCAGCAAAGGGCATCTGGAGTTCCCTTTTGTAGTCTGAGGATGTGAAAGACACATGTGTATGTATGTTTGTATGTATGTACGGTATATGCACTTTATAGCACATGTTGGTCCGTTTTCAGTGTTTTCATACACAATACATGTGATAGAAATTAACATCTAAAAATAATAATCTATAAAACCTCCCAGAGATTCCAGTTCTTTCCTCTTTTAGTTTTTACTTGGAACTTTAAATAATAAATTTCTCCTTTAACATAAAATGAATTAAAATAGTTACATTCAATTAATTGTAAAGATTTAACATGGGTTCAGAAGGGTTGGGATAAAACTTTGACTTTGTAATAAATTGCATGTACAACATGTGCTGTTACCAGAAGTGTAGTGGATAAAAATAGAATTGACTGGTATTGTGTCTACCACCTTGACTTTTCTATGACTGTCTGGTGGTTATATGAAGAAAAAATTCATATCACATACAAAATGACATCATCACCAATTAAACATGAAGGGCAAAGTGAAATGTTCTTGGAAAAGCCACTTTACCTCTTCATAATGCTGTAAAATGTAATACTGATGATTTTTTGCAACATGTGGGCCAATTTTAATGGCTTGCATGCATTCAAAAATTTTGAAGCAGATTATTATTTCGTAAAATTATATATTACAGCACCATTGGCAGACTAGCACCATTACCAATTAAGCTCATGCAACTGTCAACTTTGGGATAGTTCGATGGGCAGATTTTATTAATATTTTGCATAACAGTGAATATAATATGACATTATTATTGTTTTAAATCTTTACTAACAAGCCATTACAGGTGACCTCACTTAACAAGCCATTACAGATGACCTTATTTAAAGTGGACCTGTGCGCCATCAGTGCTCTTGTACATATGACAAAACAACAGATTATGTTGTATCCCCTACGTAGAACCACTTGTGATAGCACTAAGCTAATACCATGAGGTGTGGAATGAGTCAAATGTTCTTCTATACCCAAAACTATAAATTACCGAAGATCTCTCTTGGTAACTGAACAGAACATTAGGGGATAGGTGAGTGATGATGGATAGTGATTTAATATATGCTGCGGGGGAGGAGGGAGGTAAGTGAGGGAGGACCTGTTGCTTTGTCTTGTATAAGTGAGCATAGGTTTTTCTTATAGTATAGTAACCTTGATTTTGAACTAGTAGTAGCTTTGGATTTGAAATAAATTGCGGTCATGAGCTCTTTTCTCATGTTCTGCGCGATAATAAAAATGATCTCTTTTAGTCACTACACATACACAGAGATTTTCCAACTCTTTTGATATGCAGGACAAAGCATAAAAAGACCTATTTGTCCACCACCAGGCACAAATAGGGAAGGCTTAGGGGGAAGGGGCATAAAGCCTTAGTAGCAATGGAATCTTGTCCGTGCAGCTTTGGGGTCCCAGGGTACAGTCTCAGCCAGGGCACTATCTGCAAGGAGTGTGTATGTTCTCCCCATGTCTATGTAGGTTTTCTCCTGGTACTCAGGTTACCTCTAACACTCAAAAGACATGCTGGCAAGTTAACTGTCAACTGTCAGTCTAACATTGGCCTATCACTGTATAATCTGTACTTTTTCCCAACTTACAGACTCCAAAAACAGGAAGGGGGGGGGGGGGGGGGGGGGGGGGGGGTGACCACTAACTTGAGTGGTGATGGGTGGACTTGAACTAGCAACCCCTCCCTAACCCAATGAACATCAGGACTGTTTTTGAAACCAATGGTTTTAGAGAGGAATGGAGGCGACAAGTAGTTTGATTAGTCAGTGGGGTAGGGCCACTGGGAGGTGGAGAGGAGGAAGAGGTGGAGAAGTAGAGGTTTTATTAAGAGGGTGTAGCGGTTGTTTACATTGTTGTAATTTCTTGTTTTGTAGGTGTTCCTTTACAGCATGGTGGAACCTTGACCTTGTCCCCAGTGTGATTCCCAGATGTGCCATTTGCAGTTAAGCCTTCCTTCCCTGGTGTGTTAATTACACCAAGGGGAGAGAGGGTGCCAAAGGGCATTGTTTTGGATACAATGATAACTTATTATGAATATAAAAAACATAAATATGAATACATACTGTTTTAAATTTTTTTATACAAAATAAGTATTTTATCATTCAAATAATACCTTTTATTAGATATATAATTTTTTTAATGTAATTTCTTTTACATAATTGTGTGTTTCAAACATTATTATAGTCAGGATGTCTACTAGACCCGCGTACGGACATATTTTGGGAGGTTACAGACCTACAACATAAAAAAAAATTCATTTAAGTCTATGGTGCGCTTTTGGTACAGAATTCTGGACCTTGCAAGAGTGCGGTTAAAAGTTATTTCATTTTCTTATTTACAAAGCTGTGGCCTGAAATATATATATTTATTGCAATATATATAAATTATTCCAAGGATAAGAATTTGGTGTGGCATTTTTATTTATTCTTTGTTAAAGTATTTGTAGGTCACAAATTCTCAGTGATCCCACAAGGTCATATATTACATCGGAGAAACCTCGAAAGAAAAGCTGGATTATTCTTATGTGGTCAAATGAAAAAAATATTAATAATAATAAAGGCATCATCAGTGAACATTTAATTGCCACACATTTCAACTGCCAAATGTGTAACTTGCTGTAAGCTTCTGGCTTCCTTCTTAATTGCATAATAAAAGAAATGTTTTAAGCAGATGTACATATAAAAAAGGACATGAATTGCTATTTTCTTCTGTAAGCTCTGATCTGGTCCACAAAACATCTTTGTACCACTATCCAACACCAAAATAACAATCTGATCCAACAAATGATAGCATTTGTGGGTTACAAGAGAGGCATTGAGACACACAGGATGTCTTTAGGGTTCTGGAATCAGAAATCTTTAATCTGACTAAACTTACAGTAAATGTCTTGTTCTCACTGGTAGATTTGAAATTTTTCATAAAGTTTTAGCTTTAATAATGGAAAGCTTGTAATGGTAAGAATAAGGGTAGTAAACAACGAGCCCCATTTTTGGCAAATGCTTGTTCCAAAATTTTTTAGAAAGTAGTATGTCAAGCGCCTCACTAGACAAGAGGGTTCTTTAGGAATGACATATGTCAGAAATAAAGATTCTATCGAAAATAAATTTTCAAAGTTGCTATCTTCAGGACTAAAGCTGGGCATACACGTTCCAATTCCTGCGCGCTCCTGCATCACTTAAGGATCGGGTCGTGCAGGAATTGGAGGCTGCAACTGACGAGGATTGGGCTAAAATCAGCCGTCCTGTCAGATCGCACAGTTATCCGACAGGACGGTAAATGTTAGCCCGATCCCATTAGTTCGGCTGGGGACGACTGCCCCTAGCCAAAGTAATGAGCTGCACATTAAGAGTGCCGTCCGATTCTCTGCACTAGCGGGCGGGCATGATGACGTCATCACGCCGCTCCTAGTGCAGAGAATCGCATAAGGAATAGACGGTAAATCGTACCATCTATTCCCAGCTTAAGGAAAACTTCATACCTCCATGAGAGCACTATTTACATCTAACAAGACACTACTTTGAAACTTTTCCTCTCAATTCTCCAGATTGCTTTATCCTTGCCAACAAAAGCCCTGATAAAAGGGGCGCTCTTCTCAACATGAATTGAAGTTCTTTGCTAAAGGAATTGGCTACTGCAAATGCTTTCTTTGTGACTTCGTACACTATTGCTAAAGAACTTCATTGTCTACTTGCCATCATACTTTTCCTCTACTTGTAAAGATTGGACAGAGTCTGATTGTCCTGCGAAAGGGTCTTTTGACCCTTTTGCTTGACTTCATCTGCATTCATTAAATTATGAGTTTAATGCTTTAATGGTGAGTTAAAATAGATTATAAAAATGTTACTACAAAAAAATTTACCTATGTAATTTACTATGTAGGATCTTGTATAACACAAGCCAATACTTGGGTTTCTCTATATGGAGTAAGTTTTGTTTACGTTCATTAGACACACAAGAATATAAATGTTGAGTGCACAAAGATGTTTTTGGTTTACACACTCTTACTTATAGGACTGTAGATAAAGCACACATGCGCCGTACACAGTAGGCTTACTACCATGTGATTGTTTAAATATTTTCTGTGTGAAACATAATAAAAGAGATGTCTTGTCCCAATGAGTTTTCTTCCTGATGAAGCTCCAATAAGCCTGGGGCAACACATGGACCCTCTGTGGCACTCTGTAATAAAAGCGTGTTGTGAGGTTAAGAAAGAAACCTGTAAATTTTATATAATTTTGAGTATAGTATAAATTAAAATCCCAATTCCTGTTGTGATGCATGGTGCTGGAAGGAACCATGTAGTTTAAACCTCCTTTTTTATTTGGTTAGTGTTCTCATTTGCATTTTCATATTAGTCAATATTTATCATTGGTCATGATTTGAAATCTAGAGAAACACGATTTTAGTGGAAGAAATTGGTGCATCCTTAAATTTTTTGGGAGGAACAAAGGTTATTCAGGTGTAATACAGCAAACAAAATCTATGTAAACAATTAAACATTGGGGTTTAGTTAAGATGTGTATGAAAAGTAAATGTTTCTGCCTATAGCAATAAATCATCTACCAACTGTGATGTTAACAGCCCAGGATTGTAAATAAATCAATTAAGCTGATTGGCTTTTACAGGCGAAAAATACATGTTATGTGCACTAGAACCTTTGCATGCAGGACATAGGAATAGGCTGATACATTAAAGTAGTTTGCTGAGTAAATAAAGGGAAAATACAATGAGCAAAACTATAAATGCAACACTTTCGGTTTTGATCCCATTTAGCAGCTATCTCAGTATGATAATGCACAGCCCCATATTGCAAGGATCTGTACACAATTCCTGGAAGCTGAAAACATCCCAGTTCTTGCATAGTCAGCATACTCAGCGGACATGCCACCCATTGAGCATGTTTGGGATGCTCTGGATCAGCATATACGACAGCATGTTCCAATTCCTGACAATATACAGCAACAGCTATTGAAGAGAAGTCGATCACATTTCAGAGTTGCCTTTTATTGTGGGCAGTATAAGGAACACATGTGCAATATTAATGCTGTCTAATCAGCACCTTGATCTGCCACACCTATAAGGTTGGATAGATGGATTTGTGAACAGTATCTGAGAGTAATGGGTCGTGCATGTAAAAATGTATCTGATCTTTGAGTTCTGCTCATGTAAAATGGGAGCAAAACCAAAAATGTTGCATTTGTATTTTTGCTATAAGTTTTCAGAACAAACTGTGACCGAACTGTGTTTGGCCATAACGCCCAGGAGGTTAAAACTGTGAATTCTTGTTAAGGTGTATACTGAGTATGTGATCTTACGTTCTTACAAAATAAAGGTTAATTTTACCAATCGGAATAAACAGGAATTACATAGAAGCATACATACATTATAGAAATGATCTAGGTAGAAGTTGTACAGGTTCTCCCTGGCCTAGTAACATCACTCTCTCTTTCTTTAAAACATGCACAGATTCTATGAACATATAATTTATAGGTTAAATAATTTCACATACACACCTTGTATCCTTGCCTCAAGGGACATTGTCTTCTCCCAAAGCGATATACTTTTGAATTCAGCCATACTGAAAGTATTTTTTGGGTGTTTATGAGGATATAAAACAAGAAGGTCCAATAAAATAAATAATAATGTAGACTAAAGGGGGTGAGGTTAATAATAAAATTAGACACAATATATACTAGAAATAATGCATTTATAATACAATCTATTGCATCAAATAAGAGCTAAACCATAACAATATTAATAATATATCTGAAACTGTATACGACATCAAAAAGGACATTGATTGGAATATCAAAGGACATCATGTTATCAGTAGGGGTGGTGTTAAACTTTATTTAACACACAAAACCCCTTGTAATGAATTAATCAAAAGCTTACGTTCCTAAAGATAAAATTAATGTAAACAGCGAAATATTATATAATATTATATTTATGAATGCTAATATGATACATATATGTGTGAAAGGAGCCATCTTATGTGTATATCTACACATCCCTTATTAACCTTTGCCCCAATGTTGTGATTGGTTAATGCTGATGCCATATATGTCACATAACGAAGTGCATGGGGTTAGATGCAAAGATAGCTTTTGCTTTATAAGAAACACAGTCATATTGTTTAAACTTTACCCTGTTGAGCGTTTAAGTAAGTAAACGTTTAAGTAAGGTTTTAACTCAAAAAGACATTTGATTGTTGTGTTCAGATCTCCCAGACACAAAAGCCAGCCCTTGCACCTTCCTGAAGACCATACACCAATAATTTTTTTTGCTTGATCAACATAAAAAATTTCAAGCTGATCTTTTGGAAATCGATTCCTTTTTACCTGAATCTACTGACCAAAAGTGATGGAAGTGGAACACAGAATCGATGTGCGATGATCGGACATCGTTCAATCGTTTAATTATCTGGCAGGTTTTCTAGGTATTTTGATGAATTTGTAACTAATGGTACTATGAAGAATGCACACAGATCTAAAAGGAAAGGAATTGCTTGGTTTTGAATGAATTACACTGTGTGGTGGTACCTGTTGGTTAAAACAGCTCATATAGACCTGACATTGTCTCTGAATTCCTAAAATCTAAAATCAAATCAAAATCAAAAGTGATTGATATGTGCCACAGTTCGTACAACTTTTGGCTGAATGCTGTTTACTCTACTTAATCTTTAAACACATGGTCACATGTATTTATCATTATTAACCAATAGGCTGGTTACAATAACTTAGTGATTGATTTGCATTACAGAATGATATGCACATTAGTAAATATATTCTTCCTTAATGGATTTCTGATCTGAAAATTATAGGAGAATCAAATACATAATTGGCAACATGTTTTGTGTTAACATGCATTGGCCAACCAATATTAATGTATGTACAATGAGTGTGATCATATTCAATGTGCCATGCACATAAAACAGGTAGGTGTGAATGGAGCCTTTCAGTATGCAGCACAGGACCATATACATTGCAATAAGACCTGATGACGAAGTAATACTAGTAACAACATTATTTAAACACATGCAAAGATTTATATGAAGTAGTATTAAGTGCTTGGGTAGATCTGAATTTCACCTGCAGCTAAAAAGTGAGAGCAATGCAGTCATTTGCTATTCATACTAGAGTGATTCTTTGGGAATGATTTACTAAATATAAAAAAGTGACCCTCAGTAGTAAATAAAGCTGAGTTTGCTTTAATCATTAATTCCAGTGAAAGGTACATTTCCCTAGGGATGATTGGGGTTTAAAGTGTAAACAAGTTCACTGTATTTTGAAAAGTTTACATAAATTCAGCTTGTGTGTTCTTTTTAAGAAACCTCTTCACCCTTCAATAAGTTTAAAGTGCAACTTTGAGTTACTCTACACATTTACAGAGTATCAGTCAAATAACTTTTTGGAGGAAATTATGTCACTTATGTTTTTTTTTGAGCCACTTCACCACGCAGATGCTTTTCTTGGACAAAAGATGGTGGCTTTAAAAGTAAATACAAGAGTGTTGGGAATAAGTCAAAAAGTACTTTAAAATTTTTATTCCAAAACAAGCCAATCGCAAATTAAATCTTACTCTCCCCCTTTTCTTGGTTAACTCCTGTCATGGGCCATTACTTGTCCACTGATGGCCTAGGATGACTTGATCAGGCCTCTAGACATAGGAATGATTTTTGATCCAACTAAAAAAAATTATTCTCAAGAGTATGAGGGCATTGTGTTGCTGTTCCAATGTCTGCTTCTCCATGTATTCTAGATGACAATGTATAATCAGGTAAGCAGGCACAGGTATATAAAAGCTTCTATGATAACTGGAAATACAGAGGAACACTAAAACATTAAAATATATGATTCTTCACTGGAACCACATTTATACTCAGTGTGGCCTTGTTGTCTATAATAAGGGAACCAAACAGTCTATAAAATGGCTCCATTGATGTACCATGCTGGCTTCATCTCAGAAAGGCACCATTCTCTTTAGAAATCCATCTATGGTGCCTGATATGTTATTCATCAGCCACAGTCTGTAGTTGTTTTCCCATATATTTAAATTATTTACAGCTATACTAATTAACAGAATGGTACTGATTGCACGTTGACCTCTTGATTATTTTTTATTCAACGCCCTGTCAGTAAATTGCCTTTAAGACTAATAGGCACAACACAATACAACAATATACTATGACTAATGTAATGGTTTTAATAGACAGAGTCTGTTTGCATCATATCCCCTCTCATATTTGTGTATCTAATGTCACCACAGCTTGTCTGGGCTGAGCTGTGACAGAGTTGGAACTGAAATCAGTTGACATTTCTCTCTCAATAAATATCCCAAATAATTTGTCTTGTGCTACTGGAAACACAGTAGAGATAATTGACAGTTGAAGGTCAAGGGAAGGATGTCTTACCTGTCAATGACAATTATACAAAGACTTTGCAGTTGATACATAGGTGTGATTTGGGACAAAGAAAATAAGATACAGACTAGAAGATGGCATCTGGTGGAGAAGGTGTAAATGACATAAGGTTCCTGTTTGGACTACTGTAAATTTGCCTTGACCAAACAGTCTGCTTATCCACACTGGTTACAGATGTGCACCATCCCAGCCAGTTAAAGATAACAGTGCAGAAGCATAAAAAACAAACAGGGAAAAGGACATCTGCTTCGTTTTGGATAGAGTATAGAAGTTATAGAGTGAGGAAAGGTTAAAACCCTTCTTAGGTTTTATTGCTTTCTGTCCTGTTTTGGGATCATTTCCCATCACCCCCTGCTAATTCCATCCAGAATTATGCAGAAACACAAAATTGTGATTCTGTAAAATAAAAAAAATGGGATGAAATCAACTTATTTGTTCCCATCTTGTACATAACACATACAAGTGTATCCATTTCATTTTCTAAATGTTAACAGCTGAGTTTTACCAAGTACAGGAGAACATATGTGACAAGCAATATAAAGAAAATAAACCATTAAAATATCACTTAATAAAGAAAGAAAGATAAGAAGCACCTGGAGGTTTTATATTAAACTTACCATTTCTTATGAACAGCTGCAGTCAAATATGTGCAAACAAGAGCCATGTTATACAATAAGCAATCTTTTCCATTTTTGTCATGGGAGTGAAAAACGACGACAAGTTCAATAAACTCTGTAGCTCAGCAGCTAACATTTTGACAACAGAAGACATTTGGATCAGAAATGCAAACTATCACCTGGCGGTAAAAGTGTCATATCAGCGAAGGTCACTTTTCACAGAATAGTGGACAAATATGTACTAGACACCGATCACAGGTTATAAATTAACCCTATTGTTTCCTGATAAGAGCAGTTTAACCAAGTCTTTATGTAAACAAATGCTTTTCCATCTGGAGGGAGTAAATGGGGAACGATTCTTCCATATGGCCTTCTGTGTGTGTTGTTAATGGTAATAAACACTGAAGATATGTCTAATGCTAAGCACATACACATTTAAAAAATACGGTAAAAGGCAATACTATATTTGTAAGTAAACATTGTATTAGCTACTGTTACCATTATCCCTAACTTGGTTGATTGAAGGAGTATGACAACACCTATAGGCATAAGCAGGTTACCAAATTCAGGCAAAAGCAGCAAAGTTTTTTGTATTGGGCATAATTGTTAACATTAAATACATCTGGATTACATTGTGATGTACTTACATGGCAACCTATTGGTAGCTGACTATATGACATGAAATCATCTTTTGACAGTTGACTTCCTATCTGCGAACTCTACGGAACCAATTGATTGCATAGTGGCCGAAGAGAAATGTCTAAAGAATTCTGGCTGCAGGGTCAGCTACCGTGATTTCAAGAGCTGCTACCAAACAGATCTCATAGACAAAGTTAATTCTCTAAAATGTAAAGAAGCAGCTGATGTTCTTTCCCAGAATTCTTTACTGCAGTGCAAGTGTCAACGACGAATGAAGAGGGAAGAGCATTGTTTGAATATTTACTGGACACTTCATGGTGAGTCTGTGTTCTATTTATCTTCATATGGCTGTACATGGGGGTTTACATAATTATTGTATACTAGTTGAGCTACATATACAGTATGCACTAAATATTTGTGAATTTATCTTTTTTTATTATCATGCTACAATCAATATGTAAAGAAGTAGCATTCATCAAAATGTATTAGTCTTTTAAGACAGCAGCCAAATCCCTATTCATTAGAATTTAAAAAAGAAACCCAGACAAAATGTTTCCTGGCTTATTCATGATTGCTGGCACATCCTATATTGAACTGATGTTTAGAATATATTACATGCATAGTATCCCCTGATTTGTTTTACCCCAACAAGCATGGGAATAAAATGGGAATAAATTGTGTTCAGAGAAAGGTGACACAGGCTGGGTCTACTATATCGCCCCAGCAACTGCGCGGGGGGAGGGGGGGCACGTGGGCGTTTGCGTGTCCATAGCGCCCACCCGCTGTTTGGGCGCTGTTTAGGGCGTAGTATTGCCTCACTCCATTTTAACCTAAAGTGCATGATATTAATGCTTTAGTTACAGAGAAAAATATAATCACTTAAGTTTGCCAGCCAGGTCCATTGGCAGTGCTATTTGTGGGTGTTGGGGATTGCTGGCCCATTGTAATTCATTGTTCTCTGAAAGAAAGACTGAAAAGACTCAAGACTAACCCTTTAGCCTCATGAAGCACTCTATGAGCCCTAGCACCTAATTTAAATACAGTAGTATGCAATACCCAAACCAATGTTTTTGAGTATGTTTTTGGTTATTTTTTAATGTTTTAGTTGGACAACTATTCTTTGCTGGTGTTGTTTTCTTTTGTTTTGGCTTTAAGTAAGTAAATTGGACATTTTGGTTTTCATTCATATTGTTAGTGTACATTAATGCTAAACTCATTCATATTGATAGTGTACATTAATGCTAAACTCATCCATATTGTTAGTGTACATTAGGGCTAAACTTAGGACAAAATATCTAATGCAGGTTGGAGCTGGTGTTAATTTGTTTTCCATACACAGGTTACCTGGATTTCTATGACTCCCCATACATGGATGAGGAAATAGACAGAAAAGGGGCTTCTGAACATGCTCGTTTGGCTGCAGGTAAATTACATTTTCTTATCTGTATTTTTTCATTTGCATGTTGATTAATATTTTTAACAATACTTGCATACTAAATAAGAGGCTTGTCCTCTTTAGATTGTTAAAACGTCTCCCCATATTACACATAACTGTTAAAACCTTAAGTATGATGTGTTAAATATTCCTTCTGCCCTACTGCTCCATATACTTATGCCTATATGCAATATGAAGAATAAGGGAGGGGCATTAATGTAATGAAAAAAACTATTGGTAAGATGTATACTGATTTACTAACCTGTAGACACAAACACAGTTCTTTAAATGAAAGTTAACGATTAAGGGCTTGTTTCCATTATACGTCGGGACCCCTACGCTAAGCGTATATGCTTAGCAGGGGTCTCGACATATCCCACAGACATTGCCTGCCGGCGGATGGTCTGTTTACACATCCGCCAGTGTAAAGGCTGAACGTACTCGACTACGTTCAGCCTTACATCGGCGGATCGGCTCGGCGCACAGAGTCTCCGCCGAGCAGGTAATGTCTATCTGCTACGTTGGGACCTCCCGCTAAGCGTGTAAGCTTAGTGGAGGGGTCCCAACGCAATGGAAACATAGCCCAAGAAGTATCAAGGACTTGTAAGTCACCTGTTAATATACTTAAGGGGGTTCCAGTTTTAGGAGAAATATGCATTTCATGGATCATAATTATCTGGCTTGGACATTTCTCTGAAGATTATAGAAATATTCTAGAGAATTAAGCTCCCCATACACCTTTAGATCACTCCATAGAATTTCCTTTAGATCCACCAAAGTTCTTAATATTACATGGTTTTGGTACAACAAAAGTAGATTGTACAGAAATTGTATGATAAGATTGTAAGGTGTATGGGGGCCTTAGAATTCTCAGAATTCTCCTGATAAAGCAGTCAGTGGTGAGAATCTAAAAAGTGTCACCAGGACAGTGAATCTCTTTCTTAGCCTTAATAAACCAAAGTGTTTTTCCTCTTTTTTTCCCAGAGTCTGATCAACACAGCAAGACAAATGGATGTCTGAAGGAAGCAAATATTTGCAGCTCCCATCACAAGTGTTCAAAATTGAAGAATGATTATGTAATGCACTGTGCCAGCATGTATCCCAACCACTCATGTGACCGACACCTGTGTCACAATCATCTTAGAGAATTCTTTAAAAAAGTGCCATTTGAATTTACAAAGAAGCTTTTATTTTGTGAGTGTAACAAGGAAACTAACTGTGGTGAGCGCAGGCGGCAAAATATTGTGCCTAAGTGTTCTTTTGAGGAAAAGGTCAAGAAAAACTGCCTAGAACTCCGTGACTCCTGCCTGAATAATTCATTATGCAAGTAAGTGACATTTGATGTTCATAACCACTTCATTTTAAAATATTGTTAGGTTTGCAGTGGTTCTATTTTGACCAAACCTGAAGGGACCAAGGAATACACATTTATCTATTTCAAAAATGGGTTCTCAGCTTTGCCTTCAATCTTCTCACTGTGTTGGAAAATGCACTGGTATTCTCTTAGAAACAGGGAGAGTACTGAGAGCCCAGAGCTAGACTTTATGTGAGTCTCTCTATGTTTTGGGCTATTAGCACTGCCCCTCCTCCCAAGCTGTTACCAGTGTACAGCATGTTCCAGCACAATAAGCCATGGGTAGGAAATGCTGAGAGCCCAGAATAAGTCTCTTCTCCCAGCTGTGGATTCTGCTCAAACATGCTGTAAAGGAAGCACAGACATTTTTACCCATTATTTTGGGGGGAAAAGGTGCATCTTATGGAGTGAATTTTTTTTAATTTTTTACATGTACGTTAAAAAAGCTCCAATATTTCTGTGTATTTAAAAATTTTGTGTCAGATATTTAGGAAGGAAAATTACATGTATTTTTTATAACTTTTTCAGGTCCCGCTTTCTTGACTTCCAAAAACACTGCCATATTTTTGATAAAAAAACAGGCAACTGTCCTCCAGAAAGTCACAGCCACTGCCTACAGGCCTATATCAGGATGATAGGTGAGATTCTATTATACTTGTCAATTACCTGTCCTAGCATTCTCATTTGTCAGATGGTTTACATATCACTTAATGCATGCTTTTAAAAGTAGGGGAGCTAAAGAACTGTATACTCAATACTTTTTATTTCCAGGACCAAAAACCATATTGGCATTATTTGCCTATTTTTTTGGTTGCCCATTGCTAAGGTTAGATAAGGATAGTTTCCAAGATCTCTAAAGTTAGCAAGGGTTAGTTTTTTCTGTTCTGTTAAGAAGCTTTCTTGTTTCATTAAGGTTTTTTTTTTTTTTTGTATAACTGTTTATTTAAAGATTTTTAACATACAAATAAAACATT
>CM070034.1:45312316-45329650 GCA_036250615.1 Ptychadena robeensis | reverse complement strand
AAGTCGGGAGCTCTAAGCAGCCATGTCCTGCTCGGCTGCCGTCCAAGCCACGCCCCCCTTCATTAAGGTTAATGCCTGCCATACACATCCCGACGGGTGCAGGCAAACCAGCTCAGATGAGCTCCTGAATTCAAACGTGATGACGTCATCACGTTTACATCCTGATGCATTATGGGGCTGCACTAGTCGGCCGGCACCCTTTGTGTGCCGTCCATTAGCTTCAATTGAAGTTAAAGGCATCGGCTTCCATCGGCCAGAGATTATCGGACATGTCCGTTCTCTGGCCGGCCGAGCCCTGTCGCCCCATGTGGACACATGCCGATAAGCGGCCGATTTTTCCGCTGACCGACCGTCAGGTGAAAAATCGGCCGCTTATCGGCATGTGTATGCCAGCCATAACTTGGGTTAACCAACACAAAGTATTATGCTAAACTGAAAAACACAGGTTTCAGCAGGGTTGTTGGGGATTTTCACCTTACTGTATTATAAAATATCTACCTTTTGTAAAGATCAGTCATTTAAGGTCTATGCGATGAAGGTCCTGGGCTAAAGCACTAGCTGACAATAATAGCTGCTGGTTCTTATACTACACACCAGTAATTTGAAAACCTGCCCCATTTTATAACATTTTTGTTGCTAAACTGATCTATTATGTTACTGTTTTGTGACTGTTTTGCTTTGACTAAAATGTTAAGTATTTAAATGTGAGGTTACTTTATTAGTAACTTCAGTTTATGTTTGGCACAGGAACTGTAATGACTCCAAACTTCATCAATAACTCAACCATGGAGACATCCCTATGGTGTACCTGTGAAGGAAGTGGAGATCCAGAGGATGAGTGCAAGAATGTTCTCTCAATGTTCACCTCTAACAAATGTCTCAGTAAGTAAGAAAATCAGATACTGCTCTAATAACTGGTCTTTTTATTTCATCTTTTATAACCAAATTATGAAAGAAGAAAAGAAATTCAAAAAAGAAGAGAACATGCAAAACTAATATTCAAAAGTTTGAGTCAGATCTATGTTAACAAAGTAGTGTATTCGGACTATAAGACACACTTTTGTTTACCATTCAAATCAATGGGAAAGTGTCCCTGCATCTTATGGTGCGAATATGTAAAAAAAAAAAATATATATATATATATACTGTATATATATATGTATTTATATATATATATATATATATATTTGCCCAAACAATCCTGGGAGCAATAGCTCCACATCACAGGAGGCAGAAATGTGTTCCATTCCCTCCAGCCAAGCCAAAACCCACTGCCAAGAAGAGATCTTCTCTGCCTTAGCACTAGCTGTACCCATTCTCTGAACACACTGACCAACTTAAGGAGAGACAAATTTTACAATTACATAGCATGAGTTGTGTATTTACACTAACATTCTCCATCGCAAAAAAAATCATTTTGTGCTCATGAGTAAGGCTTTGTTTCCATTGTACGTCGGGAGCCCTCCGCTAAGCGTATACGCTAAGCAGGGGTCCCGACGTATCCCATAGACTCAGCCTGCCGGCGGATGGTCTGTTTAGACATCCGCCGGTGTACAGGCTGAACGTACTCGACTACGTTCAGCCTGACACCGGCGGATCGGGTCGGCGCAATGAAGACAGACCCGTCCTCCGAGCAGGTAAGTCTATCTGCTACGTCGGGGACCCCCGCTAAGCGTGTACGCTTAGCGGAGGGCTCCCGACGTAATGGAAACAAGCCCTAAGTTGTTCAGTGCCAGATTGTAAAATGTGCCTCTTCATAGGTTGGCCAGTGTGTTCAGAAAATGGGTACTACTAGTGTATAAACACATGTTAAAGTGTCAGCCCTGACACTCTGCTGCAGTAAAGACCTCCCTCCTGGCACTGGCCTTTTGGCTGGAGGAATACAGAGGGAATACTGCATGGTCCAGTCCTGCCTAATTGGCTGGAACATTTTGTATTGTTTTATATTAACTTGATATTTTTTACATTTGTGACAGATTTGATTTTCCTTTATCTTCTGTCATGTAGTAAGCAGGTAATATGCCCATATGTTCCCAATGTCATGTGGTCATATGACCATATTTAAAGTGTTCCCTGTCTATTACTGTTGTGGTGAAAATGCTAAATTTTTAATTCAAAGTAATTTGCATATATATTGGTTATCAGGACAGGAAAGAGTAGATACTTAACTAATGATAAAAGCAACAATATTAAAATACAATAATAATAGTGACTTTTTATTATACTAGAAGACGGCCTTCTGACTACTTACTGCCGACATACCCTGCTAGGTTTATTCCATCTGAGACGTGTTCTCTGATTAGTATATTATTGTACGGTTTAAAATTAAGGGGAGGCAAATCCAACCAAATGACACCTACACCCATAGCACATTTTTTGCAATATTAAAATACACCCCATAGTTTTTGTATGGATGCATTGCTATATCTAAAGAAGTTAATGATGCAACATTGTAGACAGAAATGGTGATTTTAGGAAAGTGACACATTTGTTTTTTCACCACTTTACAGAAAATGCAATTAGGATGGAAATAAACAAGGACAACAATGAAATGGATGTGGATCCTGAATCAAAGACCCCTGCCAGTGACAGGGACCCACCCAGCCTGACAGCCTCTCCTTTGATTAATTGGGTGAGAAAATTATTATTTACCTATCTATCAGCATTTTATTTTTGGTAAAGACAATTGTCAAGACTAGTGTGCAATAGCTACAGTCCTGGGAAAAAATAGATGACATCCCCTTTTTTACATAACAGGACATAATAAAACATGGACATGTCTTACAATAAGGTAAACACAACCTCAGATGAACAAGAACACATGACATATTACACTGTGTCATTATTAAACATTATAATAGTAAATGGATATACACCACTTCAAATTAAAATAATGTGTCTTCATTATTGAATAATGCTGGTATGAAGCATTCAAATGTGTCATAACACAATGCCAAGGATAAAATACATTGGTAATGATCTCAGAAAAGTCCAAGATCCTTAAACAGTGGGAAAGATTATTTACAGATGATTTACAGACCATCTGGAAATATCCTCTCCCTTCATGCTAGGCTGACAGTTCTCACAGCCAGCATGCTGTCTGCCGGGTCTCCCTAGCTGATTGCATGAGCAGCTAGACAGCGCTGGCACACGCACGGTCGATTGGCCAAACCATCGAGTCACAATCTAAACGTATTTGGGGGGCTTTTGATTTAAAATGAAGAACAATATACACAGCGGACTGTGCACAGAGTGAAAAAGTTGATGTTATAACTTATGAGCCAAGGCAACACATTCAGTTATGCAGTATATTATAGTATAATAGGGGCATCATTTTAATTTTCCAGATTTGTTTGTATTTTAACCTGGTAATCCTGCCAGTATTAGATTATAGGGTGACACTCTATCTATGGAGGAGCATAAGGAGTGGAACTGGAGTTGTCGCTTTAAGCTGCCTGGACTTGGAGTATGACACCATAGCCTCTTCTCTTCTCCAAAGGAATAGAAAGGGGGTTCCTAAAAAAATTTTTAAACTGCATCTAAGGATCTATATTTCTATTTGTGTTGTTGTTCGAGTTATTTAAATCACACTGCATGCTGGGGTATCAGATCATTGTTGTAACATAATAACTACCCTTTGACCTAGTTGGTAATAATGCTTGACAAAATAAAAGATTTATATCAGGTTATGTGTATTATTTTCTCTTCTGTTTCTGTTCATAATTTGCTCATATGCTGTTTCTGCAGAAAATGTAAAAGACATAGCGAGTCTCGCTGGATAATTGATATGCTGTATATACTGCTATGACTATAGTAATCTATATGGTGATTTGTACCTTATTATGTTTATTTTTGTCCCATTCAGGACAACACAAGAATCCTTTCTGTTGTGAAAGAACAACCCTTGGATGCATCATCTGGTGGTTCATCTCTGCATATATCGTTAACATTGCTCAGTACAACAATATTTAGCCTTATAAAAGCTATGTTATCTATGTGAGCTTTGAGACACTACATCTCGGACCAATGCTACCGAACAATCATGATTCTTTGTTGGCGCTCCATCAAGAAAAACACCCAGAAAACCCATGAGAACATGAGCTGTATGCTTCAACCTTGTACTAGGAGGCTTAGATTATTCTCATAACACAGTGATCAACTGGCTTGTGTCAACACCTAAAGACCACCCACTACAAAGACTTGTGAAAGCAAGACATGCAGAGAAGGTGTGAGATGGCCATGTAGTGACTGTAGACTGTTGTGGCCAGCACAATGATAGAACCTGGCAGCTTGCTTTTCGTTCAACTTGTGGATAGTAAATTTAATAAAAGGATGGTCGTGTAAAAAATACCTTTGAGAATACATATGAGGATTTAAAAAAAAATTGATCCTGTTCCTTTGCTTGTGTACATCCATGCTTTACTTCCTTATGCATATGTTGAGTCAAGACTCAGTTATCAATGATTGAACCATGTCAATTATCCAATCATGTTAAAGACAAATGTTGGCTTTGAAGACCCAATGATTTCCATATAACAATATACTCAAATATAACAATTCAAAATTTTGTATTGAAACAAACTTTAAGTATTGCTTAAAAATTTACTGTGGACATCTTGTGGGCCAAATATAATCCCCCCCCCCCCCCCCCCCCCCCCCCGGACCAGATTTTGCCCCCAGATCAGAGTTTGACGCCCCAGCTGAAAGGCCTGCATCACATTTATCTTTTACAATGCAGGGTGTGTGCTGTGGTTTCCGGCAAGGCACACATTTCACCATGTACTCCTGCCCGCCCATTTATTGACAAGCGGCCTGCAGTACAAAGCGGTGCATTTTTTAAAGGGTAGTACATTACCATGCATAGCGCCACAGTGCATTGGTATAGTGTGTGTATAAGAAATAATGGCACACATATGTACATAGTATGTGTTGCCATGTAGTGCGCAGAAGCATGTGTTACTGCGCTAAAACACAATAGGTCTAATATGAAAGAGCCCTAAAATCATGTTTGTAATGACAACTCTGGATTACCCTTAGATGCCAACCTGAATAACAATGGGACTCTGAGAAAAGACAGTAGAACCTGAATGGATAAAACAAACAATTGTGACTTTAGACATCTTGATAATAAAGCGCTTATTTACTAACATGCTTCACTGTGATACTGACTTTACCTGCTGTTACCTGTATACAGCCTGCTTGGTAAGGTTATAATAGCTTCAATTTACATGGAGTTGTTATATCTACTAAAATGCATAGTTTGATGTGGATTGTTGTCACAAAAATCCTATACTACGAAATGACTTAAATATGTTAATATTTTGCTTCTTAATATATGGAAGTAAGCTGTGCAATTACCTATTGTATGTGTAAATTATTATATATGTGTAATAATAAGATGTGTAAAATGAAAAAAGGAAAACCATTCACTTACTCTGCAGTGTAAATGAAAATGTGCTTTCTGTTCATGAAACATGAATAAAATATGTATATTTAGTTATAGCAATGTGTGGACATATGTTATGGGGGGGGGGGGATTATTAACATTTTCAAACAATGTAAGGCAGATAAAAAAAACATTATTCTGTAAATAAAAATGAGTGTGGCCAGCCTAACATGGATGTTGGTGTTGCATGTCAAAAAGTCTACATTATATCCCATTCACATGGAAACATAAAAATGCATTATAAGTGTCTTAGACACTAGAATAGCTCAAATAAGTAATGGTATCCTTTTTTTTCTAGTTATATATCAAATGCACATACTGTGATACTAGTTCAACTAGGACAACTAACAGACTTTGCCCAATGTCCGGGGCTTGTATCAGATTTACCTTTTTATTCAATGATAAAACTTTTTAGATATCTACTTGTAAACTCTTTCCTATGATTGCTCAATGCAAATGTTACCCTAAACCTCCAATCTATGCAAATTAAAATTCCCATAACAGATAAATACCAAGATATTTAAAAATTTTACACGGAAGGCTTGTGGTTTCATGCCTATTGTTCTGAGGCTTTAGGCATTGGAGAGCCAAAACAAAGCTTCATAGATTGGCAAGACCTCGCTTGTGGTTACTCGTTGAAGTTGCATAACGCCTTGTCGCTCTATACACAGAAGTGATAGTCTTGTTGCATGGACTAAGAAAAGCCATTAAGAAAGATAATAAATAGTTGCGCACAACCGCCAGCAGTGATTACACAGTTACAGTGATGTCAGTGGGCCCTCAGTGGGTGTATGGGGCCTGGGCAAGGATAGCAGAGTAAAATAGGGTCAGTATGAGGGGTGCAGGTTTAAGTTGTGTGTAGGTGTGCAGCTCTCAAAATGGAGGAGTGTGGCCCCCTGTAACAGACAAATAGGAACAAGGACACAAGGCGCACAACCTGGAATAGAATAAAATAAAACAAAAGACAAGATACTCACATTAAAGGAGGTTTCCAAAACCTCCTTTAATGTGAAGATCTTGTCATTTGTTTTGTTTTATTTTATTCTATTCCACATTATTTAACCATACCTTACTTTGTTGTACTAGGTGGTGCGCCTTGTGTCCTTGTTCCTATAAGAAAAGCCATTGATGCTGGAATCTTTGTTTATTTCTCCTAAAACCATGAGAAGACTCCTAACCTGCAGACCTTTTCAAGTCCTGAGCATGGTAATGGTTACAAAGCACACATGTACCCAGAGCATGTATGTTCATTATCTATTTTTAATAGATGGCTTATCAGAATGGAAACAGTTGAAAATATGACAGCTATAAATACAGATCTCTATAACATATGCTAGGCATACACATGCCGATAAGCGGCCAATTTTTAATCTGACAGGTTAAAAATCGGCCGCTAATCGGCATGTGCCCACATGGGACGACAGATCCCTGTCGCCCCACTTCTCGGCCGGCCAGAGAACGGACATGTCCGATCTTCTCTGGCCGATGCAAGCCGAGGCAAGCCAATGCCATAAGCTGCAATGGAGACCACAAAGGGTGCCCAGCCGACTGAAGGGGCCCCAGAATGCAACAGGGTGCTAACGTGATGACGTCATCACGTTAGCATCTCGGCACACATCGGAGTAGGTCGGTCTGACCTACTCGGTATGTGTATGCCGAGCATTATATTCTGTTTCCACAACTATGTACTCTGTGTATAGATGCTTAACAGATAACTTAACCACTAATATAAGGAAGTCAGTGAAGAAATACTCAATCCTCAGTGATGTGAATAAACTTGTATACTTTCTCCTCTCTGCGAAAGCTAGATCAACATGAGCAGCCTCTGCTTTTGCACGCACTTTGAGCACTAGGGAGCTGGCTGAGGACCACTTGCTAAACCTAGATGATTTGGATGCATGTGACCTTGAGTCATCCTGCTGGACATTAGCACTCTCACTGCCATGCTGTGTCCTGGGGGGTGCATCCTTGGGTGTACAGTATATACCCTTCCTGATCTCAGACTCATGTTTGGAATGCAGTGACTTCTGTAATCAGGTCTTCTGTAGTAGCCTTTTTTCTATTCTGTTTTTCACAACTATGTACTCTGTGTATAGAGGCTCAACAGATAGCTTAACCAAATCTATTATAAGGAGAAAGTATACAAGTTTATTCACATCACTGAGGATTGAGTATTTCTTCACTGACTTCCTTATATTAGTGGTTAAGCTATCTGTTGAGCCTCTATACACAGAGTACATAGTTGTGGAAACAGAATAACTTACATGGCTTTCATTCCACAACTTGCCTCATTTATTCACCAATTCAGAGCAAGCAGATGCCCAATTGCCTGTATCCGGTTAAGTCATAGTGAGGAGAAAGCTGAATTACACTCAAACAATGGCAACTTAATTGATGGCTAAGAAGGTGTTTACAGAATCTATATCGCTGGTTTATAACAATATATTTTATAAAAGGTCTATGCATATTAATATCTAGGTTTTACAATACAAAGGTAAAGCATATAAACAACCAAATAAAGGGAATTCTCAACTCTTTGCCCTTATCCTTAGCCTTTGAAGAGATCTGTTATGAATTGCTTTATTTTGCAAATGCAATCTTCATGGGACACATCCTTTACCATTGTCATTTACTACATCGCATATCCCAAAGTGCATGAGGATATTAGGTGTCAGGGCAAGGTGATGGGCTTCTAACCTTTGCATTCTAAAGCTTGCCATATATTTACAGCCGTGGGCATGCATGGCTCGACTTGTAAATATATTTGAGCACAATTGAGCGCCGCACATGTTCACGGAGCTTGATTGTACTCAAATCTATAAAAACATTTAGCCAACCAGCCTTCCTTTTGAGCAGGATCAATCAATCCCTCTCGTAGGAGCTCAGTCGAACAGGGTTCCAACGTGTTGGAAAACCCTGTTCGATTACTTCAGATAGGGGCCGTGGCTCAGAAGTGTTGCGGCTCGATAAAGGGCCAGCTAGTGCGCACCATGATGGCGTCATTGTGCCGCGGTAGGGCTTCCTTGATCTGGAGGAAAGTCCAGCCATGTGTGCCCAGATTTATAGTGCTATCTCCTTTAGTTTCACCTACTTTAGTGTTATGAAGGGTCTCTCCAAATAATATATTGGATCTAGTTAGTTAAGGTGGCAATACACATTTCCATTTGTATTTCGAATGGCTGTAAAAATTTATCGTTTAAGTGAAATCAAATCCTTTTTACCTGAATCAATCTACCAAAAGTCGAAATCCAAAATAAAACCAATTGAGCAGTGATCGGACATGTTGGTAAGTTTCAGTTGATGAATCAAGTATTAGGTTTCCTAGGTATTTGGATGGATTTGTATCTGATTGTTCTATGGAGCATGTGCAGGGCTTTGAAAAGGATTTGATCTTTTGGATTGATCACACAGGTATTGGTGGTATTGATCATTGTTGACTGACAGATGATCGCACAAGCTGATCAAATCTAAAGCAGGGAACACATGTGTAGATATGGGCCAGGACCTTTTTTTGAGCAGGACCAATAAATCCCGCTCGAATAGAGGGATATCAGACATAACCGTAAATCACGGTCGATGAGCATTGCTTTGCATGGAGACCATAGGGCAGTACTGTGTCTCTAGCTCCTCTGATATCGGGCAGCAGCGTGATGACATCATCGCGCTGCTGGGAGCCTAAAACGGCTCCTATATCAAGCCGTGTGTTCCCTGCTTAAGATTGATTGAGCAAAAGTTGATTGAGTTTGTATGACTAGCTTTAAGCAGGGTACAGACGGCTCGATATTTGAGTCGTCCAATGTACCCTGCAGCAGCATGATGATGTCATCACGCTGCTGTCAGCTATTGGCAGAGCCGAGGAGACGGCTCTCTCCCTGGCTCAGCTGAAACTTTGCCTGGAGAACAGCGGTCTCTATGCAAAGCATCGAACATCGGGCGTATTTACGGTCATTTCCTATATGGCTGTTTTCGAGCGGGATTGATTTGGGCGCATATTATATGGGCCAGATAGATGGCTGTGAGCGTGCACGGCGCTGGAAGTGGCCATCGATCTGGCCCTTATCTTCATGTGTGTACCCTGCTTTAGGCTACCAGTGTTTGGTAAACAATAGATGTTAATACAAGCTGCACATGGCCTCTTTTGCAGATACAATACCAGAGATCCAAATATTCTTGCCAAAGTAAATAGAAGATTCAATAGTTTGAGAGATGTTTTGGGAGTGCATGGGGTTGTCAAAGGCATTGTTTCTATTATATCCTGCACAATATAGACTGCTGTTAAGATTTCCCTGTTAAAATTTAGGGTCAGTCTGTGCCCAGGCTTTTGCGGGTATCATCATAACTTTTCCCTTGTAGTATCCCAGACTCCAGCTTTTATTATTTTATTTGAAAAAAACAAAAATATTCTTGTCATGTGTTTTCAATTCAACATCTGTACAATTACAAACAAAACATTTATATTATACCTCCAAGTCCAATTGGTTTGAACATTCTCTTTTTTTACTGAAACACTGGAATAAAACCAATGTAATTTACTGCCAGGGTTTAGATTTGTTTTGGCTTTAATTTTTTTATTATAATTATTGGCAGTAACAATGCTTTGATTTTTTTCTAACACCTACATTATCCCATTCTGCTGTCATCTTCTTATCCCTTATATGTGTCTTTATTTATTTCCTTTTAATGAAAACTCAGTTTCCTAATGGAATGTATCATAATTGCCAGTGATAACTGAAGTCCAGGAAATGATTTCCAATTCTTGTTATTTTTTTGCAAAACACAAAGCCTACGCACAGGTCAGTTTTTCCAGCCTGTCATGTATCCATTGCATCGTGAGTCTGACCCCACATCCTTCCCATTTCCAGTTGATCCCTGTGCATTATCTATCAGAAGAAAGAGGGGATGGTCAAGAATAGTTAAGTGCATTAATCAGGCTAACAGCTCCGAGCTAATTCCCTTTGTAATGTACTCCTTTATTCCCGGTAAACAACTGCTTTCTTTCCCTTCACAGGGAGCCAAGCCAAGAGCTATCCATTAGTGATGCAGAGATAAAGCTCTTAGAGAAATTGTGTCCTTTGGAAGATTTTAATGACATTAAAGTGTGCACTAAATAATGAGAGGATGAGAGCTCCTTTTAAATTAATGACATATTTGATAATTAAAGAAGAAAAGACAAGAATGGACAACTTGATTTAACTGATTGTGCCTGCGCCAGCTGTTTTCCAGCCGTGTTCTATTTTATTTTCAATCTGGGGCACCTTTGGAGCTATGCCCACTACTGGAATAAAAAACTTGTATTGGCAATCACAATTTATTTTTTAGTTTTGCTGTAATTCTGGCCTGTATGTCAAAAGAACATAAATGTGTGGTAGTTTACATAAACAAACAATTAAAGCCAAAATTCTAGGAAGGCAGCCAAATACAACTTTGGCATTGCAAATCTGCTTGTTGTTTTATCTACCAAGGGAGCCTATTTATATCCAGTTTTATACAGCTTGGCCACATAGCACAGCCATGTAAGTGACTCAATTTCCATATATAGCTGTTACTGAATTTGTCTGACTATAAGATGCAATTTCTGGACGTCTTATGGTCCTATTATGTAAACAGCAACAAAAAAAGTTGTTTATTTTTAGTCTAAAATATCCTGGGAGTAAAGGCTCTGCAACCCAGGAGACTGGAATGTGTTCCAATTTCTTCTGCCAAGCTGCCAGGCCGCTGCAAAAAGGGAGATTTTAGTTGTATCACCACTAGCATTACCTATTCTCTGACCAACCTGCTGAGTGAATTGAGGCTGTTTAGATAGCATAAGTTGTGTATTTAAATTAACATTCTACATTGTAATAAAAAAAAATTAATGACACAAAATGATCTCTCCTCCTATATGCAAATAGATGCTCACAGGTAAGTAGTTAGTGCCAGATTGTACAAAATGTCTCTACATAAGTTGGTCAGTGGTTTCAGTGCATCGGTACTGCTAGTGTATAGACATATGATACACCCTGCACACTCTGCTGGAGCTCAGCTCTGCCTTCTGGCACTGGCCTTTTGGTTTGGCCGGAGGAATATTGGGTGAATACTACATGGAATAGACCTGCCTGTATATTCACTCTATATGTGAATGGCTGTGTCTCTGAATCTTAATTTTTTTTCTCCAAAACTATGTGTTGCATCTTATGTTCTGGTGCGTCTTATAGTGTGAAAAATACAGTTAATTGTATATCAGGACATCAACACAGTTGTTACTGTGTTGTAAACTAAAGATTGTTCAGACAACAATATTTCTAAAATAAAGTGAAAATGTACATTTACTAAATTACTATTGGGTTTAATGATGTACTGATTAAAAAGTATACAACTGCCTCCATAAGCCGTTATAGCCTCTTTACCATAAATAACATCTTGTGGGTCATTTGTGTAGACTACCATTCAATGAAATTACATTGCTAAAAATGTTCACACACTTTCAATCCAGCCAATAAAAAATAAACGTCGAATGGTAATATCAGGGCTTCTGATATGGTGGGGTCTGCCTCCAATAGTGCCTACATTTGATTTTAGTTTTTGTATTACTATAAATGTCCTATAATTTGAAATCTCTAATTATTTAGGGAAAGGTATAAAGCCCCCCATAGACAGGCAGACTCCTCCATGCAACTTCTGTACAACCAACTTTTCTTCTACCAAAACCATGTAATAGGAGGACCTTTCTACACCTTCCAATCACTATGTATTCTATCAGGGAGGTCACTATACTACATAGTTTTTGGTAGGTCTCATGAAAGTTGTATGGAGGAGTCTGCCTGTCTATGGGGGGCTTAACATGATCAGAGGTGGATATGTTTTACCCCCTCGCTGAGTCATATAGGCCACACACACCACAGTATAAATATTTATAATAACATAAAACGTTTTATAGCTGATGCTCATGCTCTGTTAAATTGGACAGGTTTCACAGCTGGTGAATGTGTACTTATTGACAATTTAGCATTTTAGAAAATGGATGTACAATGTATACACTGTATGAACAAAAGTTTTGGCACACTTGGCCATTTCACTTACAATAAAGTGTATTACCTTTTTATTCTAAATTCATAGCATCAATATGGAGCCCCCCCCCTCCTTTGCAACCATAATAACTGCTGCTCTAATAGGGTGGCTTTCCAGAGGGTTTGGTGTGTGCCTATAGAAATAATAACCATAAATTCAAATAGCAAATATGAAGCTAGGCACTGATGATGGATGAGAAGGCCTGGCGTGCAATTTCCTTTCTAGTTTAATCCAAAGATGTTTAATGCAGTTAAGGTCAGGGCTTAGTGTAGGTCAGTTGACTATTTCCACATTAAACTTACCCAATCACATCTTTGCTATGGGTTACAATCATACTAGAACATAAATGGTTTCCAAACAGCTTGATGTATAGAATTAATCAAAGTGTCTTGCTGTCTATGGTAAAGTGGTTATCTAGAGCTGAGGGACAACCCCTGAAAACAACCCTTAAAATATATACCATCACATTTTATATCATAATGCAGTGAAGTAGATAATGTTCTTGTGGTATCCATCACACCCAGGCTTGTTTAGCAAACTGCCAAATAGAGCAGCATGATTTGTGGCAACATATTTTACACCACTCCATACCAAACTTGGCTAACTCCATATGAACTCTAGAACTCAGTAGTTATCGAACCAACATAACATTTACTCACTATGCACCTCAACACTCCATGACTTTATTCTGTGACTGTGAGGTGGTTTGTTACTTCATGGCTAAGCTTTTACACTGTAATAATAGTGGTCATATCTGACCATTTGCCTTTTAACAACTCACTTCAAACCAATTAAGCATCTTTAGATACTAGAAACCACACTAGCTTTCATAATAGCTTAAATGGACAAATCCAAAGGAGAAAACCAATTATCCCAATATAATATCAACAGTAGAACTAGAAATGACCAGGTTAGTTATTTTAATGGGCAAAAGTCAAGCATGAATATTTTATCAGCATCTTTATTTTCATTACTCCAATGGACACTGCCCTGCCTTTCTTAATATGCTGTAATGTGTTTCAGCTAATACAGCACGTTAAATTAGCTAATAATTGCACAATGCAGTTTGTTGTATCTATAAGTGGTTTCTGTTTTCGTTAGATTATGTAGAGATAGATAAAGTAACTATCCTTTAAGCTAGCCACACACAGCTTGATGAAGTAACAGATTAGAGGAACATCGGGCGCCGTGAGCGCTCACAGCTCCCGATGTTCCTTTAATCTGTTTCTTCATCTGAGCTATCCATGGTTTCTTCGAGTAGGATCAACGGATCCTGCTCAAAGGAACTCGACCAAACAGGTTTCCAACATGTTGGAAAACATGTTGGAAAACCAAACCTTGGTCGAAATCCATTACATTGAATGGGGACCACGAGTCACCTTCCAATGTAATGCACATTGATCAGCCATAGCTGATCAATGCTGTGATCAGCTATGGCTGTGTGTGTGTGAAAGGGGGCAGGGCCAGCACGGGGCCAGCTCTGCCAGAAGAGGGGGGGGGGTGCAGGCTGGTTGCTTCTCAGGCTGGGGAAAGGAGTGACCTGGGGGACCGGAAACCGGGTCTCCATCGTACGGTAATTGATGTGCCCATGTGGTACACATTGATTATTGTACGATTGACCCGCGATTAATCACAGCCTGGTGATGTCACCACGCTAATTGATCGTCGTTCAATTGCGCGGGAATCTACCTGTGTGTGGCCAGTTTTAGTCATGTAGCTTGTACAAGAATTTGATAATCAAATCTAGATTTTACACAAAAAACTGTATGGCAGAGTAACCATGAAGATTGCTGTACATCTGGAAAACTTAAGCAGGGTACAGATGGCTCGATATTTGAGCCGTCCGATGAACCGTGCAGCAGCGTGATGACGTCAGATATCGGCGGGGCTGGGGAGACAGCTCTGCTCTTCTCAGCTCAGCCGAAGCTTTGCCTGGACACCATCAGCCGTATTTACGGTCATGTCCGATATGGCTGTTTTCGAGCAGGATTGATTTGCACCGCTCGAAAACAGCATTGGGGCAGATTATATGGGTCAGATAGATGGCCGTGAGCGTGTATGGCGCTCGAAACGGTCATCGATTTCGCCCATATCTTAGTGTCTGTACTCTGCTTAAAGCTTACCATACACCTTTAGATCGCTCTGTCAGATATCCTTTAGATCTACCAACAACTATGTAGTGCCGGGTCCTCTGTGATTGAACACAGGTAGACTTGATGGTTTAGAAAGTCCCTCATATTGCATGGTTTTGGTAAAACAAAAGGAGATCTAAAGGAAATCTGACAGAGAAATCTAAAAGTGTAGGGGGACCCGAGTGCTAGGCATACACATGCCAATAAGCGGCCGATTTTTAACCTGACCGACGGACGTGAACGCTCGCGCCGTTGGTCAGGTTAAAAATCGGCCGCTTATCGGCATGTACCCACATGGGGCGACAGATCCCTGTCGCCCCACAGCTCTGGCCGATGCAAGCCGAGGCAAGCCGATGCCATAAGCTGCAATGAAGACGGCGACTGAAGGGGCCCCATAATGCAACGGGGTGCTAACGGGATGACGTCATCACGTTAGCATCCCGGAAGATATCGGGACTAGTCTGCCTACACACATCGGCGTGTGTATGGCAGGCTTTAGTTCAACTCATTGCTTCTCACTAATCAGCAGTTTCGTTTCTGTAGAGTTCTGTGCTAAACTTAGACTATTAGTTGTTTTTTTATAATGTTTTATATTGTGTGTCTCAAATATGTACTGTACTCTTCATATATCCTACTGAGGGTACACTTTCCTTTTTTAGGATATGTCAAATGTAGCCAATAGCAGACACTTGATCTATGTCAAACACAACAAAGAAGTTACACATGGATGGTGCACAGTACTCTGTACACTGTTCAAAATACCCCACCATTAACTGTTTAATAGCAAATGAAGTATTAGTGGCTTCCACATTAATTTGCTACCAGGTCCTCTCTAAACCCCTTGCTGTGCAAATGTGGACATTGGCTTTAAGAAGAACAACAAATCTAATAAAAGTGTCAGCATCCCTGATGTTTATAGGAATAATGCTGCTCTTATAACTGTTATAGTAACCTGAAGTGATTTTGGCTCCATGTGGATTGTTGTATGTGCCAGAAGGTTAAAGGTGAAATTCAAGTAATGAACGCTATCATCCATTGACAAGTATGGCCGTCCTAAGGGATTTGCATTATGGTATCTAGCTTCCAGGCCAAAACTGATAAAACCCTTATTGCATTTCCATTACCTAACCAGCATTTATCATTAAACTATATGTAACCTGACTTCCTTAAATATTCAATAAAACCAACATTAGAATCTCAGGTAAAAAAAGACAACAAACTATTCCAACCTAGAAGCTTTATTTAATAAATTTCTTTTCACACCATCATTACTTGTATTCTTTGTACATTTTTTGGTCTTCATGCCGGTTCTGACCCAAACTTCCTGTTTTCCGGATTGTGTAAGCACAGAACTGTGAATAACTAGGTGAAAGGGCAACCGGACTTGTGGGTGCGTGCGTCAGGAAGGTAAGGAATTATAATTGGTATATAGCGGAGGTATGGTAACGGGTGGGGATTAAGGTGAGTTTACTAATAGTAGTAGCTATGAGGTAAAAGCATCGATTTTGTGAAGGAGAATCACCCACCCTCCCTCACCTTTTTTGTTAGCATGTTTGTATGTGCTATGTACTGTATTATTGCATTGTAATATGTATGTATAAGATGGTTTTTTGAGTGTTATTGGAGTGTTCATCACAGCAATGGCAGGTACTCTGCAGTCCTTTTTTGGTAAAAGGTTTAATTATATGTTATGGGGGGGGGGGGGGGGGGGGGGGTGCTAGATATGTGCTGAATAACCTATTTTTTGTTGTATTTACCGTAGTTTATTGATAGATAAACAATTACACAATTACAAATGTACACTGAATTCTCTAAAACCCTTTACAGCATTGGGGATTGAATAATTTTGAACACAACTGTATATACTGCAAAAATTGTATTATAAGGCTGGTGGCTGGTAAGGACGGTGTAATACAGTGTTTTTTTATGTGTATTATTGTATGGTTTTAATAATTATATTAAGAGGCACTGTTGAGGGACCTTAAATGAGTAAATTGGTGTACGTGTTTTTATTTATCAAACTTTCACATACACACTGACATGGTCAACCATTCCAACAAGTCATGTCATCCTTTCTATAAAAGGACATCTAACATATAGTTTTAGTAAAACGTTAAAATTAAGAATATAATGAGACTTTTTTTCATTGCAGAAGCTTAATCATCCAGTCAATGTCAGATCCACATTACATATTTCTAATTCTGATAATTTCTTGGAAATTACAATGGGAAATGGCAGAAGTCTCTACCAACATTAAAATTTTTACCCTTATATTTATTGTTGCCTGTGTCCCAGCTGAAAAAGATTCACTTCAATTGTGCGTTTCCAACTGCCCTTAGGTGAGTGTATCTTTGTACACAATGTAACTAAAAAAGAAATGGGAAAAAAATGCCCTGAGATTGGGCTGTAACTACAACTTCTTCTTGATTCTGTGATCCTAGCCAATAAGAGCGATGTGTGTATTGCACATATTCATTCGCAATGCTCACACATATGCGCGATGTATGCTGGTAAACAATGTTGAAGCATAATATGACGAATATCCACCATTGCAAATATTCTCGCACATATTCTCGCACATTTGCGAAATTTTGCGAATTCTCGAATGACAGATATTTGTAGAATATATATAAGCAGTGGCTCTCTATCATCAAGGGAGGGGCTCTATGGCTACCTACAGGGGGCTTTTGGTTTACCTTAAAGGGGGGG
>CM070034.1:45263044-45273288 GCA_036250615.1 Ptychadena robeensis | reverse complement strand
ATCACCTCACAGATGACACTTCCATGAACTCCGAGACAGAGAGGGGAGGGGGAGGGAGGGAGAGAGCACGCAGCACACAAGACACAGGGCTGAATCGCTGTGATAGTGATGTCACAGAGGCAGAAGCAGTGCATTATGGGGACCCACTCACAGTTGATGTTTCCCGGCAGTCTCAGCTCTAACAAGCAACCTCGGCCGTGGCTCAACGTCACAGCATGGGTAGTGCTACCTTTCTTTCCTGCTGTAAGATTTATTTATTTTTCTTTTTGGACAGTGATTGCCCTATCTATTGGCAGCCTGATGCCGATAGTGCAAAGTGACCTACAACGTGGTAGGTCCGCTTTAATGCTTACTGTCATGTGATGCCCATCCCTCATTTAACAAATCCACAGAAAAGAATTTTTTTTTAATGTTAATTGTTTGCTTGATACATTTATGTTATTGGTTAGCTTGTTTGTGGTAAACTCATTGACTATAATGTGCCCATGTCCTGTGCCTCCAAACTGAATCCATCTCCCTTTCACCTTGACAATTGTTTTGAGAGGTTCGTCATGATTTGCAGTGTTGCAGGTTTTCGGTAAGCATGTTGGTCAGTGCAACGTTGTAAACCCAAGCCGTACTGTCATGGCAGCTTGATGGTCCAGTGCTTATCATTCTGGCCATGCAGCACTGTGGTTGCAGATTTGAATATCAGCATCAACATTTTTGATTTACACAATCTGAATTTAATTGGGAACCCCTCCCCAAATTAAAAAAACAATAAATTGTGAGCTCTTCAGAGATACAGTTGTTATTATGTGCTTTGCCAAGTGCTTTGTAATATGTTGGGGTTTTAAATACAATTTAATATTAATTTCAAAAGGCTTTCTTGTCACAATGTGTCTCAACAAGCCATACTAGCTACTGTGTTTTCCCGAAAATAAGACAGTGTCTTATATTAATTGCTCCCAAAGATGCCCTACATCTTATTTTGGGGGTATGTCTTATTTTTCCATGAAGAAGAATACGGCACTGGGGTATCAGGGTGGGGGATCACTTAAAATGACATGGGGGGATCAAAAGGGGGGAATCAAAATGGCACAGGAGACTCAAAGGGTGTCATTTTGATTTCCCCGGTGCAATGTTACAGTACCCTATCTTCGGGGGTGCCATATTTTCGGGAGGATGCCTTATATTTCAGCATAAAGCAAAATGGGTGCCTTATTTTCAGGGAAACATGGTAGCTTGTTATGTTTTTTACCTTCAGTCATGAACTTTAACATTGTATATCCCAGCCACCAAATTTTAATAATAACAATTGCAAGTTGTATTGTGGTAAATGATTGAACCAGACATGAGCCTTGTGATACTGACTCAATGTAATATAAAGGAGTTTTATTTCCCCTGCTGACCCTCAGATTACCTCATTCCTCTGTATCTTCTATTGGGTGAACTCTCTCTAATGAATCAGCAGCAATCATACTCATAGACTGCACCAAGACGCTCTGGTTATGTCACACTATTTTAGAAGATGTAATACCACATTTGTAGTAAGCTCTTAATAGACAGGGGGGGGGGGTGATATAAGAGGTATGTTGGATATAGAGTCAGCTGTTGAATTATGAAAAACATTAAAGAAAGAAATGTGTAAATTCATTGTTTCTGTGAGCCTATGACATCATCAAGGTACTAAGTACATTGACCCTATCTGCTATATTGATTAAATATATGGGGCATTCAAGTGAACCTGTTTAACCTTTAAGTACTATAAATCCCATCAGTCATCTTACGTCCATCTTATTTGAAGTTTTAAATATTTTACTTAATATTAGTAACATGATATTTACATTTAAATCATGGTTACTGTAATGAGAAGGAATTACACAGGTTTAAAATGGTACCTATTACCTTTTAGGTGTGAACTTGTAGAACAAAGAGCCATAGACTTACTGATATCATGCATGGTTTATTTTATGTATAGCTAAACATGATTTCATTAATAGATGTGATTTTCACAAAGGATGGTCCATACATATAGCCCAGTATACCTCTTATTGACAATAAAGCAAAATGCATGTTGGCATTTGTAAAATAGGAAAAGAAAAACCATAAGATTATTATTCTTATTACTATTCAGGACATAAAAAGTCATGTAAATTTTAAGGCCAGCATAAGGAGTTGTCCCACACTTTGGTGCTTTAACAGTTTCCACACTTAATGGAAGATTTTCAATTAAAGTTTGAAGTGTATGTTGGGGAATTTGTGTATATTCATGGAAAAAAGCATTAGTGAGGTCAGGTATTGATGTTGGATAATAAGAATAGGCTTTCAACTAGTGTTCCAATTCATCCTAAAAGTGCCTAGAAGGGCTGCATGTCCAGAAGTGGATCCATACCAGCACAAGGACTGCCACATTGGACCTCCTTTAAACTGTGTATAAGGCCCAGTCTCCACTTTGCATTAGGGATGCATAATATTAAAGTGCCCAGGAGCATTTTTAACAATGTCATATGGAAAAACACATCGAAAATGCATCTGAAAAGCAACAGACCTATTTTTATATATCCAATGCTTATTCAATGAACACATTAATGCACCTATACACATGGTAACACGGTTCCCTGCCTTAACATTGATGACTTTGTGTGTACAATGCTACGCAATGAAAACGCTGCATGCGCATTAAATCACCCACGTTTGTTACGCAGGGATTTAAATGTAATGGAGACTAGGTCTAATTGTCTATACAAATGTATGCGTTTGCTATATAGCGTACATTAGACATGTCTAAAAGAGTGCAGAATTTTTTTACCTGTTGCCTGGTACTGGTTCTGTAGACTTTGCTTTAAAATGGATCTATTAGAATTTAGTGCTGTAAGAAAATATATCCTTCCATATATTCCAAAACGACTTAAAAATATTTAGACCATTCAGCACAGGGCACTTGACTGGGTAGATCGGGCAAAAGATGTCACCATCGCAGTAAGGGCTGTGGAACTTCACCCCCTTTTAGGGCCGAGGCGGAAGGTGTTGATCCACTTTCATTCCCGAAATCTCCGTCCTTTATTATAATATAGGGGAACTTGTCTGGTAGATTTGGTTGACTATTATTAGGGTATTATTGTTTGGCTTATGTGTGTTTTTTCTTGACAGGGAGCATTCACAGGAGGAGGGTCCTTGGTAGTGTCCTTGTGTAGAAGTACGGGAAGGTTGGTGTTGTGACGTCCTGAAGCTGGGGTCGTCACTTTGGTTGGAACCCTGAGGGTTTACAAGGGTCAATAACCCAATAGTATGTTTGGTAAATGTTGTCCAGAAGATGTCAGGGTTAAGTTTAGTACCCATCAAGTTTTTAAGGCTGGGTGCCTTAACAGGGTGTTTTTGGGGAGGTTAGTCATTCGTACAGGGACCCTTGCAGAGGTTATAGGTTTTTAGTTACAGGGTATTATTTATGTTTCCAGGTAATGAAGTTAAAATGTTATGATCATTTATGTTAAATCGTTTTATTCAAATTTTTGGTATGTTTGTAAGCTGTAAGCTAAATACATCCACTTATCTTTGAAATTCTTAGCGTTGTGTTTTTATTTAGGTTAAGGGGGCTTGGTCAATGGGGGTTCTTTAGTAAAGAGTTAAGTGGGCCACTTCTTTTATCTGCCCTGCCAGTCAAAGAAAGGTGTAATGCCTGCCATACACCCACAGATGGGTGCCGACAGACATGCTCCGATATGCACCGGAATGCAAACGTGATGACGTCATCACGTTTGCATCCTGGTGCATTATGGGGCTAAACACTCTGTGTGACGCTGGTCTTCATTGAAGCTAATGGCATCGGCTTGCATCGGCCAGAGAAGATCGGACATGTCCGTTCTCTGGTCGGCCGAGCTGTGGGGCGACAGTGATCTGTCGCCCCATGTGGGCACAGGCCAATAAGCGGACGATTTTTCCGCTGACCGACGGCGCAAGCGCGCACGCCCATCGGTCAGGTGAAAAATCGGCTGCTTATCGGCATGTGTATGCCAGGCATTAGTTGCATGCTTGCTCACAACTTCTTACAGTTCTCTTGCTGAATTTAGCCACCTAGGGGGGCTGGAAACAAAGTAAGAAAAATTTAATCTGTACATTTAGCCTTAGATTAGTAACACGAGGTTAAGTAATTATCAGTGTTTTATGTTAAATTAACAGTGTTTTATGTTAAAATAACCCTAGATAAAAGATGGATATGTAGCAGTTGTATAAAAACTTATGAAAACATTACTATAAATTAAGATCTATAGCTTTATATAGTTGAGTTAACAGACAAAAATATATTCAGTACTCAGCTCCTGTTACAACACGGATTACCCATTGTATTGACTGCCGGCTTTTGAATATTTTATTTCTACAAATATATCTATCCCTGGATGTTTAGCAGGTAACTCCCCTAATGATAAACACTGCACTTATATCCCACAGACACTAAATGCATTATGCTTACTCTAGTTTACACCCAATCTACTTAGCAAATACATATTCCTATTGACTTATTGTTGTTAGTTCAACCCATTAAAAGATGATTCATTGATTTACTGTAAACCATTTTCAGCTACTCAGAAGCAAAAAAAAACTTAACCTGTTAGTCACAGAACTGGTGTAAATACATTTTAAACTGGCTTATAACAAGTAAATGAATGACATGTTTTGTATTTTACATTGTTACAGAACAAAAGTTTAAACACAAATTGCTGTTCCAATTTTTCTTCAAATTCAGGAATAAACTCATGGGGGGAGGAAGTGTTTGTCTGTGGGTATGGTGTGCTTTTGGTGATGTGCAGTATTGTTTTTGCGCCAAACATATCTTTTGGAATTATGGCCAAAAGGTTCAACCTTGGTTTCATCAGACCATAACACCTTTTCCCATATGCTTTTGGGTGACTTCAGATGTGTTTTTGCAAAATGTAGCCTGTCTTGGATGATTTTCTTCCTTAGTAAAGGCTTCTGTCTTGCCACTATACTATACAATACTGCACATCACCAAAAGAACACCATACCAACAGTGAAGCATGGTGGTGGCAGAATAATGCTATGGGGCAGTTTTTCCTCAGCTGGAACTGATAAGATAAAGGTAATTGTGAACAGTTCCAAATACCAGTCAATATTGGCACAAAACCTTCAGGCTTCTCCTAGAAAGCTGAACATGAAGAGGAACTTCATCTTTCATCATGACAATAACCCATAGCATACATCAAAATCAACAAAGTAATGGCTTCACCAGAAGAAGATAAAAGTTTTGGAATGGCCCAGCCAGAGCCCAGACCTGAATCTGATTGAAAATCTGTGGGGTGATTCCCCAGATGTGCCCTTTGAAGTTAACCCTTCCTCCCCTGATGTGTTTAACACACCAGAGGAGAGAGGGTGCCAAAGGGAATTGTACTGCATACAGTGATAAATGTAAATGTACAGTGATAAAAAAAACACAAAACACATTTCCAATTGTAATACATTTTTTAATTATAAACAAAACATAAATACATATTGTTTTAAAATCTTTCATACCAAATAAGTATTTCATAGATTTTATCATTCAGATGATACATTTTATTCATTTTTTACATATTTATTTGTTTCAAACTTTATAATATTTAGGATGTCTACTAGACCCTTGTACGGACATATTTTGGGAAGTTACAGACAACCATTTAAGTCTATGGTGTGCTTTTGGTACAGAAATCTGGACCTTGCAAGAGCGCTAGGGAGGTTAAAGGTGGAAAAAGTTCTGAAATGATTTGTCTCATTTTTGTACAGCACAGGAACCTGACATTTTAGACTTTTTATATCCACTGTACATATATAGTTTTGAAACTGTATATCAAATCATACATGCTCCTGGTCAGAAACAATTGTCTTTAGATTATTAACCCCCCTAGCGATATGCCCGAACCCAGTTTGGACAAAGGGACGCTGCAATTAGCGATACGCCCGAACTGGGTTCGGGCACAGTGTGGGAGCTCACCTGGTCCGGCTGCCGCCGCGATCCTTCCCCTCACTGGCTTCTTCCGGGTCCCCGAGTGTCGTCACGGAGGCGGGACCCGGTCTTAAAGAAAAATTTTTTTTTCTTTTTTTAAATCTTTTATTTTTACTTTTGGACTAGATCAGATAAATGCCTTTCTATAATCCAGTTCAAAAGTTGATCCAACTAGCAGAAACGCTCCCGCTGAGCGTTTCTGCTAGTTGGATCATCTCCGGCTGCACCGGAGTGCCTCCGGCTATTTCCGTGATCTGCACCCGTGTCCTGATGACGTGACAAGCCGGGAGATACAGGTACAGAAAATTTTTCTTTCTTAGATTTTTTTTTCATTTTTTTACATTTGTTTTTTATTTTGATTGGATTGGATGAATGTTTTATAAATGTTTTATCCAATCCAAATCAAAAGAAAAGAAAACAAGTGTGAACTTATAACAAAACCGTCAAATCGTAAATGGTGTATTTCGAACGATTGACCATGGCATGATGATGTCCTCATGCTGCGGCCGATTGTTCGATAAACGCCCGCCAAGCATAGCGTCTATGGCTGGTTTAACCTCCCTAGCGTTACGCCCGAAGCAAGTACTGGCGCAGTCTGATCGTGAATCAAACCGCTGTGTGCCTGCAGCATTTCTACAGAGCTGCAGGCAAACAGAGCCTTTCCACCCCCATCGGCGTCATCGGTGATGCCGATGGGGGCGGAGGTGCAAAACACTATCACTTTTGGTACAGAAATCTGGACCTCAGTGAACCGCCAGGGAGGTTAAGTTCATGTTAAAATTTTAAGAAGTAAAAGGCAATGTTGGTTGGTTAGATGTACTGTAGTAATGAACGTGCATATAATGTTTAATGAGGGTGAATGTATGAAATTGTAGGTAAATGGTTCTTTAGCTGTATAATGCCTTTTTAGTAACAGAGTGGTCATTTTAACCTTCGGGGGAGTGATGCTTAAGACCAAAGTGGATAGAAATAAACATATAATTAGTTGTAATTTTTCCTAGGTTCCTGACAGTAGTAGTCCTGAGTAGTAGTTAGAAAAGAGGTTCCTGAGTAGTAGTTAGAAAAGAGGTTATGTTATTAGCAAGAAAAAAAATCAATATAAAAGGATTTAGAAGCGTTAGAAGTAAACATGGGCCTCTTATGAACAAAGCACCAGAGACAGCATTTAGCTAACATGTAAACCACATTTGTATCATGATAGAAAGTTCTTAAATCGCACTCTTCAGCAGTCAACTTGACTCTAAACAAGCTGATGGTTTAAAGTAAGTACCTAAACAGTCCTAGCAGAACCTGACCTGTTCTTACATGAACTATCGTATTAAAGTTGATTGATTCCTTTCCTAAGCCCTGTGCACATGCTCCATAGTGCCAGTGACCGATCACTGCTTGCTCGATTTTCGAATTTGATCCCAAAAAAATGAAAGCGTTTTTCAAACAATCGACTTAATACAATAGTTTTTAAAGTCGATCAAAGGGAAAAACAAATATCTGCATTATCCATCTTAAAAGTTTCCTAACATAATGCTTTCAAGATTTAATGGAAATTGGGCATCACTGTTAGATAATAATTCCATTCCAAAAAGTAAACAAGTACCTACTATGCAAAAAAAGGGTTAAATACGAAATATTTCTTTGAGAATGTATCGTATTTATGGACATTAAATGAGGCAACATGATCGCTCATGTTTATAAGCAGATGATTGGTAAAAAATGTTGGGTGGATAATTGTGCCGCTGCTGCCATCTTCCTTCATGATAGACACTTGTCTGTAGGTGACCCTAGTTAACTCATGTACCATTTGCCCACACAGAATGGCATCTCAATGTATTATAAGAGAATAGTGTGACGCCCTGCACATATTCTTTAGTATACACATAAGGAGGTGTCAGCATGATGACCTAATCTACTGTGCATGGCCTCTATCAAATGCAGTTGGCATCCTTGCCTTCTGAGTAATTTGTAGGACATGTATTGGTACAATGATAATATTCTAAATATTCATATCATATACCATACAGCAGGCATGTTTGATCTTATATTCTAATGTAATGATAATGTGACATGTAGTATTTTATACAGCATTACACTATATTTTCTGTTCAGAGTCATGCGGTCATATTTGTTCAGCTACTAATCAATTTAATGGGCAAATGAGCTCACTCTTAACTTAAATTTATAGCAGTTAAAACTAGGTCAGTATTTTAATGACTGCATTTTATCAAAGAGAAACATATATATATTAATAATAACAAATCTGTCTTTTGTTGTCATGGTTTACAATACAAACTGATATTTGTATGTCCTTGAAAATAATGCAAATGGAGCCAAGGTAAGACCTAGCTTACTGTACAATAATGTGTTAATGCACCAAAGAGCTTATCAGCACCGAAAACAAAAGTATTTACTACAACATTATAAAAAAACAATACGATGCAATAAAGGGAGAAAAGATATAGACAACATATCTGGGTCACAGTGAGACCAGTATTGCATGTGTATAAAATAGAGACTGGCAGATACATCATGAAATAAGAATACAAGACCAAGGAAGTGCCTAAACTTGTAGAGCAGTATAGTCATACAACATAACGTCAATATTCTAAAACAAGGTATTGCAAACAATTCAACATTAAACCCAACACATACCTTAAACTTAATGTATACCCAAACTTTTCCCCAATTAATAACACAGCATTTGATGGGTAGTACACAGTACCCACTGGGTGGTGGCATATACTAAGAAGTTCAAAACAGAAATTTAGAATACAGCCCCCCATACACCTTTAGATCACTCCATACATTTTACTTTAGATCTACCAACATGTAGTGCTGGGTACTCCCTGATAGAATACAGAGTAATTGGAAGGTCTAGAAAGGCCCTCATATTACATGGTTTTGGTAAAACAAAATTTGTACATAAATTGTATGGTAAGATTGTAAGGTGGCCTTTTGGGTCCCCATACACTTTTAGATTTCTCTGTCCGATTTCCTTTAGATCTCCTTTTGATTTACTAAAACCATGTAATATAAGGGACTTTCTAAACCATCGAGTCTACCTGTGTTTAATTGCAGAGGATCCCATACTACATAGTTGTTGGTAGACCTAAAGGATATCTAAAGGTGTATAGCCAACTTGAAGCCTCCCATACACCTTTAGATCACTCCATACAAGTACCTTTATATCTACCAACAACTATGTAGTGCCAGGTCCTCCCTGATAGAATACATAGTGATTGTAAGGTTAAGAAAGGTCCTCATATTACATGGTTTTGGCAGAAGAAAAGTTGATTGTACAGAATTTGTATAGAAAGATTGTAAGGTGTATGGGGGCCTTTTATAATATGGATATATTACTCTTAAAAAAATAATATCAATGTATCATCACAATATGGTTCTAACCGCACATAAACATATGTCACTGAGAACAATCTGCTTCCTTCTTACTTTGGATATAACTCATGATGTTCTCCTCCATCTAACACCCCCCCCCCCCCCCCCCCCCCCCCCCCCCCCCCCCCCCCACCACAACTACTCAGCCGGAGCACGAGGGTAGAACTAACATTTCATCCTATTTAATCAGGGCACTTCTTACTGCACCTTCAGTGTAGAAAACAGTCAAGTTGATTAAATACCTAATCTTCCTCCATGACCTTTCCTGTCAATATTCCTTCTTGACAAGCAGCGCTGGGAGCTGCTATCCATTAACCCATACAGAGACACAGCAGAGACGTTGTTACTAATAGGACTAGTGATACAGCTTATTTTAAGTCACAGGTTACTCGGGTCTGGTTTCACCTGTAATATTCTGCAATACATAACTATAGAATATATACAAGTAGGTTTGTTAAGGTGACTAATCAATTATAGGTGTGTTATTTTTATTAACAACTGTGCTCATTCCACACAAGTGCCTTGGATAGCATGCACATAACATTTTGACATAGCTGCATGCATAAACATAAAAAAAACCTTAAAACAATACATATGATCTCGTGATCTAAAAATAATAGATGAAACAAAAAATTACAATTATATCACAATCAAGTCCACAGGTCCAAAAGCTTCTTGAGAAAGCAAACAAATTGTCGAAATGCATCACAGTGTGTATGCAACTATGTGAATGTGCTGCATAGTAAAATGCATGTTCTGAACTTATTTATTTGTGGAACGAGCACAGTTGGATTTTTAAATAATTTTGAATAAAACGTCTTTAACCCTCTGAGCGTTTGCCACAATATGCTCCGCCGTGATTGCCTGCTCAGCTGGA
>CM070034.1:45230271-45253284 GCA_036250615.1 Ptychadena robeensis | reverse complement strand
CACTTCTAGTGCCATTCATGAAAACATAGATTCCTGGTGGTAGGTCCGCTTTAAGGATGTAAGATTAGAAATGGCATACATGCTACCACTGGTATTTCTGCACGTGGTGATGTTCCATAGGGATGGATGCCAAACTCTGTTCCAGTATGGACTTGTACTATGAATTCTGTTTGATGAGGGAGTCATGAAAGTTAAGAAGTGTATACGGTGTCATCTGCTTACATACGTTCATGATATAAGAGAAAAGTTTTCAGATGGAAGCCCCCCATACACCTCTAGATCACTCTAGATCACAAATCTCTTTACACAAGTACCGAAGAATAAAATCTTGTGGTTTGTCCTACCAATAGAGGTGGCCCCATTTTTTTCCGAGTTGAAATCTACTTAACTTTGTACTTTATTTATGCAAAAGTGACTTTGTTGTATTGTTCACACAACCTTTTTTCTGAGATGTTTAACACAATGATACAATGTTTAGGGGCTTCACAAAGTAAAGGCACCTATACACCCCCCATACACATCCACTTTTCTTCTACCAAAACCATGTAATATGAGGACCTTTCTAAACCTTCCAATCACAATGTATTCTATCAGGGAGGACCCGGCACTACATAGTTGTTGGTAGATCTAAAGGAATATGGAGTGATCTAAAGGTTTATGGGGGGGCTTAACCTCCTGGGCGTTTGGCCCGAGTTAACTGAGGGGAAACTTACCGGTTCCCCGGATTCCGCCAGTGATTGAGAGCATAGCGTCGTGTAGGCCAATGCTTCCACATCTGCCCCCCATCACGTCACCCTTTCCCAGTACAACTCCGGTGTTTCAGGTGACGCTCGAGTCATGCAGGGGACCTCTGGGCAGGCAGAAAATTGCGGCGGAACATGCTGTGCTCTGTCATGATTGCCCGTGGCGTGCTTTAAAAAAAAAAAAAAAAGTGCACCACATGCGTAATGCCCAGGAGGTTTAGCTATTAGAAAAAAAAATTACCAGCTCTGCCAACTTCGCTGTGCATGGTGGCAAAGCTTTGTAAATACCAGAACTATATAGCTAGAACTGGATAGGTAAAGCCAGGTGCCTATATACATTATATATAGACCAGAAACACAGGCCCACTCTGGAATCAGTTAACACAGAAGATTACAGCCTGTTCCAAACAAGTTGCTTTGCTGTGTGTTTACCAGTCTACAGAGGACCTACAGATTACTGATCAGCATTTTATAATATATATTTACAAAGTATGCTGTAGGAGCAAACTGCTTAGCGTAGACTTTCCTTTCCTTAAAGCAGCTCCAACTGAACAATAACCATCTGCAAGATAATACTTTTCTGGAAGCGAGCGCACAGGGCAGAATGTGGTTAGCTTTAGGTCAGGACTAAAAGGGTCTTGGTAGAGCCGAAAGAGCTTGTCGTCTTCCTAATGGCGGTTATTAAGATGTTTTCAATCAGCCAGCTCTCTTTTCTTTGTCTGACTCTATCATGTACTATCCCCCACGGGACTGGAGCCTAAAGAGCAGTGCAGCAAATGATTGGAAAATCAAGCGATGTCGTCCATTACTCACGTTAACAGACTCATATAATGGAGCGAGCCCCTCTCATATGCAACTCCTGTTTACTCTTATTAGGAAATTCACTATGTCAAGAGACACATACTTCCTTCCTAATTTGTTTCTGAAACATGAGTAAAACATATTAGATACCACAAAGTACATGCTGAAGTAGTCCTAATACTTGCAAGATATAAATCATGTTTTTTTATAATGAGATTTAAGTCTTTATATGTCTGTTCCAGAGTGGGAAGAATGTGTAAGTTGTTGGGAGTAGACCACCTATAAGAAGCTTACGTAGCTGTGGACTGTCATGTAGTTATAGGAAAAGCAGGGTCATCTCCTGACATCTAACTCATGAAGAACATTACCACAGATATATGTCGTTTCTACAGACTTTGTGTCTCGTGTTTATGGTTAGCATAGAAAAATGGCTCTTTATTCTTCTCTGTTACCACTTAGAAATGAGAGAAAATAGTAATCAGGAGGACCATTTGTTAAAGGGAAATCTCCTAATACATGTTCTAAAGTCATCTATCAATGGAGGATTTCTACTTTATTTGGAAAGGTTTTCTGCTGTGTTAAATCAGGGGGTAACACACTGAAATACAAAGTGAGCCAAAAATAAAAATCTGGGACAAAGCCACCGTTAACCTTGATGTTTATTGCAAAAAAGGTCTACAATTGATCCTTCTCATTACATACATTGCATGAATGGCACTAGAAGTGCCAAAAATAGGGAGGATGGCATAAAAAGAACAAAAAAACTTTAGTAATTTAAGAAGGTCCCTTGCAGCCCCTCCTCTTTACCTGGATCTTTTGACTAGCTCCCCGCTGCTCCCAGAATTTCAAAGTCATGAAAGTCGAATCTCAGCTCTCCATTTAAATGTACACAGATGAATTTTCCCATAAAAAAAATTATAAACGCCCCAAGTGGCCACTCGTGATATTGCACCCTAAGTTAACCCCTGGAAGCCTGGCAAATAAAGATGGAGTCTCTTGTATGATTCCAGGGAACAGCAGGAAAGTCTATTTTTTTTAGGATTGTGGAATGCTACACCATCATACCAGGTCAGAGGGAAGTCAAACTTTAATTTTACATATTCATTTGTACCATTCATTTCTCTAAACAAAATAACAATCTTGCAGGTCAAATATGTATTACATTATGGGCCAGATTTGGCCCCTGGGTCAGAGTTTGACACCCCCATGTTAAAAGAATAGGAAGAAATCTACCTGATGGGGACCACTGTTTCCGAAGGGTTAGAACCTCCAAAGCCAGTGGACATATTTACTGAAAGGGCAAACATAAAATAAAAGCCTGATGGCGATCCAACCTTCACCCACTCTATTCAAAACAGAAAAAAGCTGTTTAGGGCAATGTTCTAGTTTCATTGAAATAGAATTTTACAAAGAGATTACCACTAAACCCTGGTAGGATTATGGCCAACATCCCAAAAACAATATAGCAGAAAGGGTTGATGGATGGAGAGACTAGAAGTCCCAGTCTCACCAAACATCAGAAGTTTTCCTTACCTGGGTAAGGACAAGGGGACTTTCTCGAGGCCATCCTACTTTAAGTATATTACCCCATGTGGGGATTTAAGATAAAATAATGAAAATTGGCCTGGTGGGTACCAATCAAAGAATAAGTAATAAATGAAAATATTAATGGCTACTAAGACATAATGTAAATATTGTAGGATTGTGAATATAAGTCGATACATAAATGATTCATCCTTAAAGGTTTTTACAAAGTGGACATATTGTAAGGCCAGTAGACATATATAATTATAATATTAATAGGTTTGTGCAGTAGCATATGCATCTACCTTTCTTAGTTATGTAATAGGCACCATTAAACAATGTTCAAAACGGGATAGTTTACAAAAGGGAAAGGATAGGTTTATTGCGTATAATAGGTAGGGAAAGACTACATTCGGTTTGTAGATAGATATTTCCCTCATAGTTTAGTTTCCAAAAGGTATGCTTAAGTATATCCCATTACCAACCCACATATTTGGACATCATTTGGTCCTGATATATATCAAAACTGAACTGAAAAAGAGTGGTGATAAGAGATACAGACATTTAGATTTTCAAACCATTGGATGGTAAATATGGTTAGACCTTAGGATGAAATCAGAGTAGGGTAGTGGTAAAGTTACCGAAACAAAATGGGTATCTACTACCCCGGAATTCCCATCTCTGGAATCTCTTGAAATTATTTTACTATTCCTTACTGATGCACCCTCCTCTTATGACCCGGTGCCGCCCCACAGTGGCCCCTTGTTCCTCTTGTGCAGTTGCATGGCGGACTGGTCTATCCATTAACACCCGGTGAGCCATTTTTTCCTCATTGAACACCATTAAGGACCTTGACAAACTTATTAGAAATTTGATCACAGCTGATTTACCTACTAGAAACCACACCTCCTGATGAAAACACGCTTGTTGAAACGCGATGGGACAAAATGTAAACCTAACAGATGTTTTGGATATTGGATATTATTTATTATCATTCTAGTCCGGAGGAACTATTGGCACTTGGTTTTATCTTTTGAAGAATACCCATGGACTTCACAGTTGGATTTCATTAATCTCTTGTTGATTTACTTTTTGATACACTGTTTCGCTACTTTGACCATGTTTTGATTGGTACCCACCAGGCCAATTTTCATTATTTTATCTTAAATCCCCACATGGGGTAATATACTTAAAGTAGGATGGCCTCGAGAAAGTCCCCTTGTCCTTACCGAGGTAAGAAAAAATTCTGATGTTTGGTGAGACTGGGACTTCTAGTCTCTCCATCCATCAACCCTTTCTGCTATAGCTTCATTGAAATAGAAGTTACAGATTTCATAACTGTTGCTACTCTGTAGCCGAACACAGCAAGTTCCTTTTAAAAATGGGAGTACCCAAACTTTTTTGTTGATATGTTAAATATTTGCTTTCCCTTCTACCCTCAATAATTTCTATTTATGTTACACTTTATTTTTATACCCCGTAGTGTTGTCACTGTATTTCAGCCGTACTGGAGCAATGAAGATGATTTTGCATGTCTGTCAGCCAAGTATAGGGGTGAGCTCTACCTGAATAGCTGAAGCTTCTAATGTACAGTGTGGGAAGTTCATACCTAAGATGATTTACCTGAAGTCGGCCATAGACACATAGATCTGTGGCCGATTGGTCGAGCTTCCGTTGATCTGACAGGGGTGCACACAGATTTCCGTACAATGCTTTTAATGGGAACCCTGGTCGATCGATCAAAGAAAAATGGACATGTCCCTTCTTTGGCCGATCACTGTCTGGAGCAACTGGGATTAGTCACTCCAGGTGGGCAGCTTCGATCCGCGGCCAAATTGTCGCCCATTCAGCCCGGTGTCAACAAATCCCAAAAAAGTTGGGACAAGTAGCAATAAGAGGTTGGAAAAAGTAAATTTGAGTATAACGAAGAGCTGGAAGACCAAATAACACTAAATTAGGTCAATTCGCAACATGATTGGGTACAAAAATAGCTTCTCAGAGTGGCAGTGTCTCTCAGAAGCCAAGATGGGTAGAGGATCACCAATTCCCACAATGTTAAAAAGATAGTGGAGCAATATCAGAAAGGTGTTACCCAGTGAAAAATTGCAAGGACTTTGCATCTATTACCATCAACTGTGCATAACACCATCCGAAGATTCAGAGAATCTGTGCGTAAGGGTCAAGGCCGTAAAACCATACTGGATGCCCGTGGTCTCCGGGCCCTTAAACAACACTGCACCACAAACAGGAATGCTACTGTAAAGGAAATCACAGAATGGCCTCAGGAATACTTCCAGAAACCATTGTCAGTGAACACAATCCACCATGCCATCCGCCGTTGCCAGCTGAATCTCTACAGTGCAAAGAAGAAGCCATTTCTAAGCAAGATCCACAATCATTCACTGGGCCAGGGATCATCTAAAATGGAGTGTGGCAAAATGGAAGACTGTTCTGTGGTCAGACGAGTCATGATGCCAAGTTCTTTTTGGAAATCTGGGACGCCATGTCATCCGGACCAAAGAGGACAAGGACAACCCAAGTTGCTATCAACGCTCAGTTCAGAAGCCTGCATCTCTGGTGGTATGGGGTTGCATGAGTGCGTGTGGCATGGGCAGATTGCATGTCTGGAAAGGCACCATCAATGCAGAAAAATATATTCAGGTTCTAGAACAGGGGTCACTAAATGGCGGACCGCGGTCCGGATCCGGACCTTGGCCCTCTCCTGTCGGACCGCCGGGCTGAGCCGTCAGTGCCTCAGCAACCACTGCTCCCCGGCAGCAAGGGGGTCGTGTTCCAGGAGAGCTGACAGGGTGGGCCGGCGGACCACACCAGGGGGACGCCCAGCTCATGGGTCTGCGCCCAGAGACCAATAAGCGCTCAGGCTGCCTGGTTGAGTGAACCAAGGGGTTGCTAGCCCCGCCCCCCATGGCGGGTGTTGTTGTGGTTTCACACTCGGACAGTGCAGAGGCTGGACCTCAGGGGTGCCGGGCAGTCCGGGAATCAGGAGTCGTACGTATGACGGAGACGATCCTTCTGTACAGGTCCAGACTGTGACTAGAGAGCTGTACCCGCGTCCCATGTCTCACTACACTCACACGCTGACATGTTATGTGCACGACCGACAAGTCTTATGCAGTGACACTGTGCTTCTATGTATGTACACACAACATCTATCACGTGACACGTGTGGCTTCTATGTATGGTACACTGACAAATCTATCAGTGAGATCTGTGCTTTCTATGTATGTAAACACACACATCTTCAGTGGACAATCGTGGCCTTCTTTGTATGGTACACTGGACATCTATCAGTGACACTGTGCTTCTATGTATGGTACCACACACATCTCTCAGGACACCGTGATGCTATGTATGTACACCAACTCATCAGTGACACTGTGCTTCTATGTATGTACACCAACATCTATCAGTGACACTGTGCTTCTATGTATGGACACACACATCTATCAGTGACACTGTGTCTATGTATGTAACACACACTCTATCCGTGCAAACTGGGGAGGAGAGTGGAGTCACGTACGTTGCTCACTGTGCTACAGACATCTATCAGTGAAATGTGCTTCTATGTATGTACACTGACAGTATAGTGATCACTGTGCTTCATGTAGACATGGACACTATCAGTGAAACTGTGTTCTATGTATGTACACACACATCGATCAGTGACACGGTGCTTCTCTGATATGTACATGACATTATCAGTGACATGTGCTCTATGTATGTACACACACATCTATCAGTGAAACTGTGCTTCTATGTATGTACACTGACATCTATCAGTGACACTGTGCTTCTATGTATGTCCACACACATCTATCAGTGAACTGTGCTTTATGTATGTACACACATCTATCAGTGCCAACTGTGCTTTATGTAGTACACACACATCTATCAGTGACATGTGCTTCTATGTATGTACCATGACATCTATCAGTGACACTGTGCTCTATAGGTATGTACAACACATCTATCAGTGACATGTGCTTCTAGTATGTACACTGACATCTATCAGTGACACTGTGCCTTCTATGTATGTACCACCACATTCTATCAGTGACACTGTGCTTCTATGTATGTACACACACAATCTTCAGTGGACATGTGCTTCTATGTATGTACCACAAATCTATCAGTGACACTGTTGCTTATGTATGTACAACACATCTATCAGTGCACACTGTGCTTCTATGGTGTACACCAACATCTATCAGTGACACTGTGCTTTCTATGTATGTACAATGACATCTATCAGTGACATGTGTCCAAACTCCAGCCTCAGGGGCCGATCCGTGCCATTGTTTTGGGATGGCCAGAGTTGTGTTTGGACCAATAAATAATCTTTTTAACATGGCAGAATGGGGGAGGGGAATGATTCAGGGGGGGTCAACTGTGTGGGTGTGGGGGGGGGATTGTAACATGGTAGAATGGATGAAGGGGAGGGAATGATTCATTGGGGGGTAAAGGTGTGTGGGGGGGGGGGGTGGGGGGGGTTGTAACATGGGCTGAAGGGGGGGCAGGGAATGATTCATGGGGGGGGGGGTCAAAATGTGTGTGGGGGGGGGACGTTTTAACATGGCAGAATGGCGCGGAGGGAATGATCAGGGGGGGCAAGTGTGTGTGTGGGGGGGGGGGGGGGGGTGTGTAACAAGGCAGAAGAGGGAGGGAATGATTCATGGGGGGTCAAGTGTGTGTGTGGGGGGTTTGTAACATGGCAGAATGGGGGAGGTAATGATTCATGGGGGGGTCAAGTGTGTGTTGGGGGGGACGTTTTAACATGGCAGAATGGGCGGGAGGGAATGATTCGGGGGGGGTCAAGTGTGTGTGTGTGTAGGGGGGGGTTGTCACAGGCAGAATGAGGGAGGGAATGATTCATGGGGGGTCAAGGTGTGTGTGGGGGGGGGGGGTGTAACATGGCAGATGGCGGGAGGGAATGATTCATGGGGGGGTGAAGGGTGTGTGGGGGGGTGGGGTTTGTAACATGGCAGAAGGGGGAGGGATGATTCATGGGGAGGTCAAGTGTGTGTGGGGGGGGGGGTTGTAACATGGCAGAATGGCGGGAGGGGAATGATTCATGGGGGGGTCAAGTGTGTGTGTGGGGGGGGGGGGGTTGTTAACATGGCAGAATGCGGGAGCGGGAATGATTCATGGGGGGTCAAGTGTGTGTTTTGTAAATAAATAATTGTAAATGCAGCAGTAATTGAGGTGTTGTTTGACATTTAAGTCATATATGGAATCGACATACAAATGTGTGGTGCCGACCTTTGGTGGAAGAAAATTTTTTAATCCGGACCTCTTCAACTTTTAATTCAATACCCCTGTTCTAGAACAACATATGCTCCCATCCAGACGTCATCTCTTTCAGGGAGACAAGATAATGCCAGACCACATTCTGCATCAATCACAACATCATGGCCGCGTAGGAGAAGGATCAGGGTACTGAAATGGCCAGTCTGCAGTCCAGATCTTTCACCTATAGAGAACTTTTGGCATCGCATCATAAAGAGGAAGGTGCGACAAAGAAGGCCCAAGACGATTGAACAGTTAGAGGTCTGTATTACACTAGAATGGGAGAGCATTCCTATTTCTAAACTTGAGAAACTGGTCTCCTCAGTCCCCAGACGTCTGTTGAGTGTTGTAAGAAGAAGGGAGTAGAGATGGTCGAAATGAATAAATTTCGAGTTTCCCAATCGAATTTAAATTTGACTGCGAAATTTTGACTTTTTTCTAGTTGAAGTCGAAAATTAGCATAATGCCAAAAATTCGCATAAAACACTCAAACATTTGCATAAAGCCTATAATTAGCATAAGGTCAAAAATTCACATAAGGTGGAAAATTTGGATTTGCTGTATGAGCTTGAGCTAGAATAGAAGAATCAGTGTACATAGTAGCAGAGCTTTACAGTCAGAGCTGAGATTTAAACCCAATTTATACACAAACTTGACATGTTAGAGCAAAACTTATTGTTTTCAAATGTTTCCCCAACCCTTCTCTACAACTCCAGCAATGTTCCCCAACCCTTCTCCACATCTCCAGCAATGTCCCCCAACCCTTCTCTACAACTCCAGCAATGTCCCCCCAACCCTTGTCTACATCTCCATCAATGTCCCCCCAACCCTTCTCTACATCTCCAGCAATGTCCCCCAACCCTTTTCTACATCTCCAGCAATGTCCCCCAACCCTTCTCTACATCTCCAGCAATTTTTGTGAGGATATCATTTTTAGGGGCTTTGCAATAAGCTGACAAAGTTAGCTAGCACCATGCGAATTTACACCAATGCAAATTTTCCAATCACTCGTGCATGCGAAAATTTTAAATAAAATGGCGATACTCGCACCCGAAATAGCGGGTTTTAAATTTCGATTTCAGTCGAAATATCAGGCTGATTTTCGTCTGTCGGCGAAAAGTCGAAATGACCCCATTAAAATTCGACTATGAAGAATTTTCGGCGAAAAAGTCGAAATTTCTACTTAAAAATTCGCACTGCGAATTTTTCGACCATCCCTAAAGGGGAGATGACACACAGTGGTGAAAATGGCCTTGTCCCAAATTTTTGGGGATTTGTTGACACCATAAAATTCTGAATCAACATATTTTCTCCTTAAAATGGTACATTTTTTCAGTTTAAACTTGTGTTCGGTGATATATGTTCCATTCTGAATAAAATATTAGAAGTTGGCACCTCCACATTTGTATTTTGTAATTTGTATAGTGTCCCAACTTTTTTGGAATCCGGTTTGTAGTACAACTTGACTTTCCTGGCCAAAATAGTGAATTTGAGTGTGTGCAGTAAAAAGAGAATCAGCAACATAACTGTACAAAACTGCAGCTAAGCTTCAGTTAGTACACCGCTGCATGTTCCAACATTTGACGGCACATTTCCCATGTTCATGTGCCAAGATGAAGACAGATCTATGAACATAAGCTGTGTGTCAAATACATTTGGTATTTTAATAAACACAGGATTGTATTAAACTGCGTTATTTGTGTGGTGCTCGTCTTAATTTGGGGATTTTTCAGTTTTATTTTTTGGCTCATTCACAGAGCTTTTGCAGTAGCTACAGCAATCCACAAAACCTTAGTTTCAATTAGATCACTATTCTTTAACTGCAGCTAAAAAGAGGTGATATTCGGTTACCACCAACCATTTCTGTTATGTAATGTATTACTAATACCCTAAAAGGGACCTATATCCTTGCAATAAACAAATTGGGCTTTAAAGGCGCAAGAGACGTGACTTAAAGTTCATGTCATGATTTAAATGTAATTATATACAAGGTTTGCAAATCAGCAAGACTCAGTGTGGGCCCTCCAATGTATTTCACCCTCATAAGCTTCTTCAGTGGGTACTATACAGAATATACATTAAGTAAAGAAAATAAGTATTGAAACTACCGTAAGTACAGCTTTACTGTTCAAGACAAGTCAGTGGACTCCTCCAGTGATTTGCATCTGGCTCCTTCTTCCTGGATGCATATCTCCAGCATCAGTGATGGCTTTGGGAGCATGTGGTTGCCCCTGGTATTAGCCAATAATGGTCACCTAGCATAGGTGTCCATCACATCCCGGTGTCATTGACGATGGCAGCAATTTGTGGGGGTGTTGTGGCCAGCAGAATATTTAAACTTTATAATCAGTTTAAAAATTTCTGTACCACTTTAAACAAAAGAAAAATCATACCACCAGGTAGGTTAATCACCTAGCATTGGTGATCTGCACCATCAATGACTATAGGCGCAAGGGTATGCCCGCACCCCTAATTTTTATTATGCTCTTGATGCTGTAAACATATTATATATTTTATACAGTATAATTCGTCAAATGTCATATCTAAATGTACTAATCCTATGTGTGAGAATTTTTTTTAAGTTATTGATTACAGATGGTAATTGGAATATGATATTAAACTGCAATTGTTCCTTGAAAGTTAGCAGTAACAGATGTTGAGAAATGATCTCCAGATGCTGCAGTGTTTTTCATTAGGACAGCGTTTCTTGGATTCTGATTTCTCTCCAGCACATTTAAGTTAAGCTCAGCAGTTATTAGAATACCTTTCCATGTAAGGTACCGGTATATGTGACTGCATTCATCCAGGGATATCTCCCCATAGGTCATTTTTATAGTGGTACTTTCCTCAACACATCTTGTGATTTGCTTTGAAAGTACATCTAACCCTCAAAACCCAAATATATTCCTAGTAATATAATCCAAGTTAGCAGTCCCTAGATGTGATGACTGCATTCATATGTACATATAGACAAGCCCTTGCTCAGCCTAGGGAGGCTAGATGCACCATCCTAGCACTTGGTTGCCCCCAGGTCTTTTGTGCGCAAAGCATGCCCTCTGAGAAGCGGGACTGACAAAGGACCAGGACCAGGAGATGGGTGCGCGATCGATGACCGTTCGAGCGCAGCATGGTGACGTCCCGATGAAATCACAACGCAGCATCTGTCGTATGGACGGTAAGTGAGGCACACCACTTTAGGTCCAATACTGTGTATGGGGACAAAGGAATGAGATTTGACCAGGCTTTACGGATGTGTCTGTTACCTGTTCAACCGGCCGGTTTATGGCGTGATGTAAGTGCTTGAACAGGTCATCGATCCTGCACCCATCTATATGTGTATGGGCACCTTTAGGGCAGAAGACAGACAGAAAGTGGTCATGAACAAAGTAAATTCTCTCACACAGGAGTAATAATACACAATCACAGGCATGGTAACCATGCTTTATACAGCCTTATATAGGGCAGGAAGCTATACGGGTATATAAAAAGTCAAATGGATAACTTTGGAAGGAACTCTGATCTCCACATGCTTCAAGAGGTGGACATGTAAACCCGGCATGAACGGGAGAGCATTTTGGATCTAAGGTGACAACATGCCGTGACACCAGAGGTTATGTTGGTGCAATTTGCCTGGTCAGTATGAAAGGAAATGAGGGAGCGTGTGTGCGCCTGCAAATTCAAGCCACGCTAGGTTCTCATGACCCTCACAAGAATTACCAGAGAAAAATAAAGGTTGAAATGGCTGAAAATGAAAACTTTACTCCTGCATGTGATAAAATGTTAATCTCCGGATACATCTTACCTTTATCTGTAGTTTTAATTTAGAAGACGTTGTACCGTTAGCCATCGAGGAATACCATGAGTTTGGATAACGTTTTTGGCAGACTGAAGTCATTGAAAAAGCAAGAATTCGGGATGTCTCACCTTCATCAGTCATGTGTTTTAAGACAAAACTGTTTTTGTGAAAATATTTAGGACCTTGTTATTTTGTATATAAAAGTCTCAAAAACCAGAATTGTATTAGCCTGAAGAAGGGATCTGCGACATCCCAAAAGCTTGCTTCTCTAATGACTTCAGTTAGCCAATAAACGGTATCACTTGCACTCCAAAATCCTATGTAAAGAAAAAGCACACATTTGCATATTAATCACAATGTTATGGCATAAAATAGATGGAAAGTGAGATTATACTTAATGTACAGGGGTGCACATAACTTTTTTTAGTTAGCTACTCTGATGAGTAACAGGAGATGGTGATGGTGGTACTCACCCCGTCTCCCTCAGTGTCCTCTGCGTCATCTTCCTGCATGATAGGTTCTGCTGCAGATGGACCTCCCTGTTCCTGATTGATCCTCCGATTAGCTGTCTCCATCCACAGGTCACCAGCTGGCTTTGGGTCAAATGCAACTCTCACAGTACAACACAGTTTGAACCCCCAGATCTCATACCCCAGTAGTACAACCCTGAAATTGTCTGGCCTAGTAACTAACCCCTGAGACTACCAGCTGTTCAAATGTCAGCCTTTCATAGTCATATTCCAGCTATCGCACAGTGCTTGTCAGATTTTACCCTTACATATGCCATATCACCCCCAACACCCTTAGAACCTCTTTTTTTATTATAAATTTACATTCCCAATTTCACACCCCTACCTACAACTTTTCATAGTTATTCATATTTCCCTGCAGCTATCCAAGTGACATAAATTGTATACATGTAACATTTAGCTGCGGTCACCCAGACACGGAGTGGCTCCAAGTTGTTAGTACGCATATGAGTTTTGTAACAATAATGCAGGTACACATAGCTAGTTTTTGGCCCCTTTTGAGTACCAGGGTACCACCTATGTGCATCCCTGTTAATGTATAATGTTGGCAATACATTTGTCAAAGGTTTTATCAGATATGACGTGTCTGTAAGAGTTTTGTCATAGTATATTGTATAGTAGTAAGTCAATGCAACCGGACATGACGATTTTTCATTGATATAGCAATAAAACATTAATTGGCAATGTTTTTTTCTTTGGCCGATTCATCCATTCAGCCAAGAGAGCAAGCATCAACTCATAGGAAAACTTTCTGCCATTTATTATAGCTAATTGTAGTGGTAAATAGGGGGAATTCTCCCTTTTACTGGTGTTTTTTTTTTTTTTTAAGTATTTCTGGGTGGTTGTGCTAATAGATGGGTGCATAATAGCTATCTATATAAATATAGGGGAGATATCAGTCATTGACCTGATCATGCACCTATTGATGGGCCCACCTTATAAATAATTTGGCTCTAATATTTTGTATCCAGAGTTTTTAAGGAAAAGCTTTCTATCTGCTTCATAACACTATCAAGAGCCAGCAATGTCCTTGTCATCAAAATGCAAAGAGTTTTTAATTAGGTTCAAAATAGTAAATATTAGCCCTTGGCATGAAGATGCATTTATCATAGAGAAGAGTGACAGGGTGAGTAATGAAGGCAGACCCAAGAAGTTTAATTACAGCACTCAGAGCCAGCAATATATCTCTATAATAGCTGCACAGGTTGTAAATAAGGAGCTCACAGCGTCACCTGCTGGCCAGTTTGAGACTTGCATCTGGAATTACATCAGCTACCACTATGTATCGTGCTTTTGTATTGCACGTCTATAAAATGTGTAAAATACAGCACAGCCTCCCATATAAATATCATAATATTCTGATAAATATGTAAAATCAAGTTCGCCTACTCTTGTATTGTTTTCATTGCACTTACTGTATTTGTTCTTGTTTAAAAAGAAGCACATAGAGCGAATACGACAAGATCCCAGTAAGGATATGGCCAATATCCCAAATACAAGAATACAGAAAAATTTTTGATGGATGGAGAGACCGGTGGTCCCAGTCTATCCACCCATCAGGTTTTTCTCCCTGCCGGGGCAGGGACTAGTGGCCTTTCCTTGGCCACCTTACGTTAATACAATACCCAAAATTCGAGGATTCAAATCATAAAATACGGAAAAAAATTATATCAAAAAATGAAATGAGAAGTAGAAGCAGCTTAAATAGGTCAGAATATGTATGTGTATCAACGTATAAAAGGTTCTTTAATTTTCAAAAGTCTTCAAACAACATCGAATATATTTTTTTCCGTATTTTATTTGAATCCTCGAATTTGGGGTATTGTATTAACGTAAGGTGGCCAAGGAAAGTCCCCCCGTTCCTGCCCCGGCAGGGAGAAAAACCTGATGGGTGGGTAGACTGGGACCACCGGTCTCTCCATCCATCAAACAATTTTCCTGTATTATTGTTTAAAAAGAAGCCAAAATATATGCACCAGCCGACCATTCACAGCTTGATTCCACTGCGATCGTTGTGGGATTGAACACAACATGCTTTGCAAGGTCACTTCCGGCCTGATCAGATGAGTGTAATGTCCCCTTCCTTCTATTTTCTTACTTTCCACCCCGCTTGTGGGCATCAGTGCTGCTGCTTGTTGATGTATTCAGTGAACGCAGCGACCCCTGTTAAATGGTCGTTCGACCCCCAGCTTGAGAACTACTGCAAGCAAGGTTCCCAAAAACACAGGCCTCCGTTATTGGATCACCTGACCAAACTGGACAAATGAAGGAGAATGGTCATATTGTCACAAAGTTGAAAAAATCCTAATGGTTACTACTACTAGGCTCAACAGATGTATGTGCAGATAAGTCTTAAGGCTCCCATACACGGGTCGATTTTGCACCCTGAACCATCAACCATAATCAACTAAAAATTGGATCGAACTGAACCGACATGTTGGGTTTTTTTTGGGTCGATCTTTTGGCAATCGAGTACGTTGGTGGACCCATAGCTCCCTATGCAGCAACCTTTCCGATGGATGGATTTTGTGGAATCGCCCGCTTTGGAGATTGGCTCATGTCCAAATCGACCAAGTCGGATTCCCAAGGTGGTGTTCCACCGATTCCCAATCCGATCAATTGCATATTCCCGATCGCCTGAGATGATCGAATCGGAAATCGATTAGTGACAGATCGACCCGTGTATAACCTTAAGTTCCAGAAAAACAACTATAATTCTCCACAAATATGGGCTTTATGGCAGAGCAGCTAGATGGAAGCCTCTCAAAGCACATGGTTGTCCATTTAAATGCATCATGCTACAGGGTTGTTAATCAACAGCAGAGCCTGGGAGACAATGGAAAGTGTTCCCCTTCACCAGGGGCGCCCACATGTTTTGGCTTGCAAGCTACTTTAAAAATGTCTAGGTCAAAATTATTTGCAACAATAAAATGGTAAACATATGTTTGTTCATATATAAAAACCAAGTATATTTTATACTATATTCAAAATATATATTATGTATCCTTCTATAGAAACAAGAACATATAAGGCACAGTGCAATTCTGTAAATTTTTGGCCATTACTTTACTGTGCGTCACTAAAGATGAGACAAAAAATACTAACCCAGGGGTGATCTACTCCTATTGTCTTTGTGATTGGTAGATGATAATCCACCTTTTGGACACCCCTGCCCTACACCTCCAACAACAAAGAACTGGCTTAGGGACAAATCATGTCGTAGAGTGGTCACCCAACTTGAACCAGAATTTATCCCGATCCAGCCTAAGTGAGCTTCAGATTTGTAAACCTGGGTATTATGGGGTAATGGGTGAAGATAAATTGGTAAAATTAGAATAAGAATTGAAATAACTCGTGCTGCAACAGATATTGTGTAATATCATGCTGGACAATTATATAATCGTGACAGAGGCCTAAATATTTTCTAAAGCCATTGCATTTTCATTGCTGCCCTGATGTGGTTCCTAACCCCAGAAATGTATTGGATCATTGCTGACAGCATTAAATATTTTCTACACCCTACACATCAACAGTGAACAGAAGTGATGACCGATCCTTTGCAGACAGTTTGGCTGCAAACATGGATGGATTTTCTTCTAGTTGGCGAACAATACGGGTATTCTACCCGCCCCGTTTGCCGGCGGGAAGAAGTTTATTATTGTTACGCTGGCTGGATCAGTAGCAGAAAGATCTGGCCAGAGTAAAGAACCTGGTCTTCTAGTGGAAAATCTGCTCAGAAAACCGGACGTGACGCTTTAAAGTCCGTTCTGTCTGTTCATGAACAGACCTGGACGAAGTGAACAGTGAAGTCACCTCCAATAAATGGAGGGCAATGGTAACCCCCCCCCCCCGCCAGCATCATCAAAGATGTCATCAAGACAGACCCAAAAAGAAAGGTGGGTCCGCGCATACAGAGAAGGGCTGTGGGCTCCTACCAGACATGTTAACTCAGGGCGAGTATTGTTAGTAAAACAAACTCCCCCCAAATAAACTCGGGCTAACCATCCAGGAGGGTAATATTCATTGTGGTTTGTTCTTTAGGCCATCTTTAAAGGAGTGCACAAGCAGCCCCATAGACAGCAATTGGGCTTTGACAGAGCTGTCTCCACCTCTGTGTCTATGGGACCGCAACGGAGGCTTAACTGTACAGTGGAGTCTAAGCCTTATGCTTTTCTCTTTTAGTTTATCCTTGTATTGGGAAGGCCTGTTTGGAACAGCATCAAAACCTTTGAGTGAAAATCTCATTCTAGATCCCTCTGGAACGACAGAAGAGAGGAAGACATCTACGATTGATTATACTTGTTCTTCAAAAACACTATGAACTTGTATGTACTGTTCCAGCTACAGAACAGAAAACACATATTTCGAGTAGAACAGGTTTAAGAAATCTAGTGTAGTGGAAATACACACAAATTTACCACCAAGCAGGTAAAGTGAATGTGATCCGTCGGGACCCCCGCCAAGCACTGCGCTTAGCGTAGGGGGTTCCAATGGATCACAAAACGCTGTGCAAGTTGTGTGCCGCATTCCCGACCTTATGTTTGGGGTGAGCCTGTAAATACTATCCCTACAGTAAAGCCCTGTAAATATCAGCAGAGTGTACAATCGTTTATTGAGAGTGGATGGTGATCAAGTAATGTGTGAAGCCCTAAAGACATGGGTACATCATGCATCAAAACAACCTGGTCGTTGTAGAGCACCACACCACACTACAGAATTGTCTTTTTTTTTAGAAATGACTAATGAAATAAGTAGTCATTGTCTGAATATTTATAAACAAATATCTGTGACAATAAGTGCAGCACAGGAAGGATCTAATCGCAGCACACAAACCTGGGAGGGGGGTATAGTGTCTCCGTTCTGCCAAAATGGCCATTCCAACTACTCTCCCTTCTGTGTGAGCGTATAACGCATGAATCCTCTATACACCTCAATTTTCTCTCCTGAATGGAGACTAGGGGGCTTTAAGGCCCAATACATGATATAATGATTTTTTACATTAAGTTTCCAGTTTAATTGCACCGATTATACAATAAATGCATCTTAAAAACATGTTTCATCAATTCAACATTTACATTGGTAATCAAAGTTATCTTTAAAATTAGATCAATCAATGAATAAGTGGTCTAGGTAACTCTTTCTCTCTGGGACCCCACATAGCCAGTGCCACGGGCTGACCACTTACCCATGGCAGAAATCCCCTTTGGACCAGGGCGGTCTCTCCCTCATCTTGCCCCAGTGAGTGAAGTGTATTCCATAGAGGTGCCACATAGTCTAGGGTGAGAAGAAGCATACCTCCCCTCTCTACCTTCACTGGACCACCTGTTCTGATATCCTGGGAAAGAGCCATCAGCCTCCATTTCTCTTGACAGCTGGTTAGGATTGTTGGAAACATACACCCTACGCATCAACCCCATCCCTGCAGTGAGGGTGATGTAAAGGCCCCCATACACAGGTCGGATTCCGGCCGGATTCCGGGCCGATCGATTCCGGGCGCGTGCACGTGAATCGATTGTGCCGGAATCGTGTGCAGCCCACCTTGTCCGTCCGATCGTTCGGGGGCCAGAATCGGATCCGTCAGAGAACCAACATGTTGGTCTTTTTGATCCGATTCTGCACAGATCAGGGGGAGTTGCCATTTGTGAGGTGGAATCGGACACGGAATCGTGCCGGAATCCGTTGGACAAGGTGGTATGCAGCGATGGATACTCTTAATTGGCCGATTGATCACACCAGCGATTCCCGGCAGAATCGCGGAATCGATCGGATGATGAATCGATTGGACATGGAATCCGACATGTGTATGGCTAGCTTTAGACTGTGGACATTCACTTTCTGTGTGACAGCATGAGTTACCCTGGGCAACACTACAGGTGGTATAACAACCCTCCACAGGCCTTTCTCCTCTCAGGTAGGTTGTTAATACTCTAGCAGCTGTAAGTACATTTTACTGCTGTAAATCAAAAACAGACCTGTGAGAGTTCTTCGCAGAGGTCACTCCCACATGGAATCACCTTTCTTGTTTTTTCTTTGTTCTGCATCCTAGTCCACATAACACTTACAGGTACAGACTTCTATGTAATATATTCATGGAGTCAATACAAAACTTTCCGTCACCCAGACACCCACCCCGCCCGGCTCACTTATAATTCGCGCTCAGACACGTGACGTCAGGCGCGGGCGCGCCTCCGCCTATCAGGACTCTCCTAGGGCGGCTCTGTTAGGAGGCTGAGCTGTGTACATTGGTAGAGCGGGAGCAGTAAACTGGCTCCTGATTGGAACATGTCATGTCACATGCTTTGACACTGATCGGGAAACATGGCGGCGGCGAGCGATCTGTTTTCGGACCTCCGGGAGATAAAGAAGCAGCTGCTGAGTGTGAGCTGGCAGTGCCGGGAGCGGGGCCTCCTGCACAGTGTGAAATGGTGAGAGCTCCGGTACAATACACAATACTATAGCTGCCGCCGGTGGTATAGCAGTGATATATATATATCTGCAGTGAGCTACTGCGGGACAATGTATTATTATTCCCTATAGCTCAGCAGCCAATCACATTTCATCATCACACCACAGGCTATGGATGCTAATCAGTGATGTGATTGCTGCACATCCTCCTGTGTCTGCATGGTGCTGCTCCTATGATGACACACCGTACAGAGGAGCAGTATGAAGTCACAATGCTGTCATCAGTGTATACATTGCATAGAGAGCCCAATGCCTATACATAGATGCTGGTGAGAGCTAATTGAATGACATGATGCTGCAGTTTTCTACAATAATAATAGTAACTTGTAAAGTGTCAGTATCTATGAAACGCCCCTCCCTTATTGTATGTCTTGTCTATACACTGTCATTGCTGTCCCAGTTCCTCTGGCCTCCTTCATGATCCGTCACCTGTTCCAGGGGGCATTGAAGGTGCATACTATACTGTCACTCAAGGGTGCTGGCATCACAGAACAATAGTGGCACCCAGCTTTTGCTGACAGGACAACATGTATCAATTCTGCAAAATACACTTTATTTCATGAGAACATTGTTAAAAAAAAATAGTCTGCCATGTAGACAATACCTGTCCAGTTTCCCTTATTGATTAAAGCAGGGTACAGACGGCTCGATATTGGAGCCGTCCGATGTACCCTGCAGCAGCGTGATGATGTCATAACGCTGCTGTCAGAGATGGCTCTGCTCTCCCTGGCTCAGCTGAAGCTTTGCCTGGAGACCCGCGGTTTCCATGCAAAGCATTGGACATCAGCCGTATTTACGGTCATGTCTGATATGGCTGTTTTCGAAAACCGCGATGGGCGCATATTATATGGACCGATTTGGCCCATATCTTTGCGTCTGTACCCTGCTTTAGGGACAAATGTCATTAGGCTACATCACTGACAGACACTTCCATGTTCCAAATACAGGAAATGATGTCGCTTCCGGCATTGGGAGCTTTATCTCCCGATTAGACTCACAGCTGATTGCTAATGTGGGAACATACCATAAGGGCTTGTTTCCATTTATGTTGGGACCCCTCCGCTAAGCTTGGTGGGAGGTCCCGACATAGCACACAGACATTGCCTGCCGGCGGACCCTTTGTTTACACATCCGCCAATGCAGAGGCTAAACGTACTCGAATAGTTGTCACTAGGACAGGTACACTTATTTGAAGATTTCACCTCCATTTTTGTGCTGTTGGCATCTAGGGGTGGCAAGCTCCATGGCAAGCGCTTTCATGGAAAAGCATATGATCAGCTGATGTTCCTGAATTCACGGACAAGGATCATATGACCAGCCGGTGGTATGATCATGCGCTCCTCCATGAGTACTTATCCCTGTATAACTAGGCTTAGGGACAACGTAAAAGATGGCTGTTTCTTTCCATTCAGTCAGGTACACAGTGGGCAAAATGGTAAATGTGGGGGACACACTGATGTGTGAGAAGTCTGAAAGGTTTGCACACAGGTTTTCAGTACTAATGAAATGTTAAGTGTCTGCACTGCTGGATTCATACTAACCTCCGGGACAGCGCACATACGATCACTCCTCTCACCTGCTCTTAATGTGAGAGAGGAAGTTGAAAAATGCAAAAGCACGTCTCCTTGGTTGTTGTTATTAGTTTTTGTTCCCCTGGGTCAGCATCTCACCTGCTCACTGAGCATGGGTACCAGTGGAACACTGGTATCCATGCTCTCTGGGGTGGGGAGGAAAAAAGGGGTAATGTTTGGCAGGGTCCCCTGCACTGCATCTCCCATTCTCTGCAGGCAGCTTGTGCTTTTCTGTAATAAAACTGTTTTTATGGTTCTGCACAAGTCAATAGCAATGCGGTATAAAAATGCATGCAATCTGTTTTTCCCTACAGCCTTTTTACTTCTAGCTGCTTGTGACTTTAAGAGATCCATGCTCCATTGTGACTTTAAGAGATCCAACCCAGAGCTGTATTATGCAGTTATGAAGTCCATATAATCAGTCAGGATTTTAGGATTTAATGAGTCAGTTTCTTATTACTAATGGCAATGTAATTTTGATTATTTCAGGGCATCAGAACTCGCCTTCTCATTGGAATCCATTCCTTTAAATGAGCTGCCCTCAATGCCTGCACCCACTAAGGTATGATGTTCAATGATCACATTTCTTGTGAAGTATGTTTGCAACTGGCCATTTTTTAAGATGATTTAGTATTTATCAAATATCAAACAAGGAGTTTTATCTCCAAGTGACTTTACTATTCCCATTCTTATGAGTAGGTGTAAAATGGCAAAATCCATCCAAATAACCTTTTGTTTTGGTTTTTATGGCAGGAAGATGCCCAGGATCTGGATGCCTACACATTGGCCAAGTCTTATTTTGACTTAAAAGAATATGATAGAGCTGCTTACTTCCTTCGAGGGTGCAAGAGCCAAAAAGCCTACTTCCTGTACATGTATTCAAGGTATTTGGTAAGAGTAAAAGGGTCTGTCCCCTCCCAACAGTGTTGGGCAATACATGCTAAATGATACATGATGTCACTATTTAAATGTATTAAATAAATGAACATAAATTAGTAGCTTCCTGCACAAAACCTACTACTTTTGCTTTGAAGATCCAACTTTTAATGAAGGCTGTTAAGCAGGACAAGGAGACTGGAGGATGGAACTATGCATAAGATACCACAACACTCAAACTACATATTATTATCTTGTATTTATAAAGCAACAACATATTACACAGCACTTTACAGAGCATATATAGTCCTATCACTAACTGTGTCTCGGAGGAGCTCACAATCTTCATGTCTTTACCATAGTCCTTTAACTAACAGTCATAGTCAAAGTCATATATAGAGAACACAGGAGATTATTTTAGGGGGGAAGCCAATTAACCGGCATAATCAGCATGTCTTCGGAGTGTGGGAGGAAACCCACTTCGACGCAAGGAGAACATGCAAATTCCTTGCAGGTAGTGCCCAGACTGAGATTTGAACTGTTTTTAGAATCAGGTGATCAATGGCAGCTTTTAAAATATCTCAGTTTAGACCTAGTAGAGTTCAGATGCTCAGGCAGTAGGCCATGTACATATTGTACTGCTTTTAAAGAGATCATTATTAAACAGTTGCCTTGCGTTTGTTATTGCTTTACGTAATAGAGAAATTACTCTCTATCCTCTTTTTGTAGTCTGGAGAGAAGAAGAAAGATGATGAAACTGTAGATAGTTTGGGTAAGTATTTTAGTTTTGTTATATCTTATGAATGTTTTCAGGTGATTTTAGCTGTTCAGTGTTTTGTATAATCTTTAAAAGAAAAAAGAAATTTTTAAATGGTTATATTGACCTTAGGAGTTGAGCCCCCCATACACCCTTAGATCACTCCATTAAATTTCCTTTAGATCCACCTACAACTATGTAGTGTCGGGTCCTCCCTGATAGAATACATAGTGATTGGAAGGTTTAGAAAGGTCCTCATATTACATGGTTTTACATGGGATTACACTGATTGTACAGAAATTGTATGGTAAAATTGTAAGGTGTATGGGACCTTGCAGATACAAATGATCTATATCCATGGATGGGAAGATTCAAGTGTCATATACTCTTTCATTGCCACATCTCATAAATGTTCATATCTAAAGATATAAGACTGACCTTGCACCCATTTCTACCCTATTTTAAAATGTTTACCATTTTTAGGCTATTTCCTCATATCCCAGTTGTAAGTGTAAGAAGGGAATGTTTCAAACATGGGCAAATGTTGGTTCTGTGGAAAGAGATAAATCTGACATGAGAGACTTGAATAGAGATGCTCCGATCAGCATTTTTGGGGCCGATCACCGATTACCGATCACCAAGA
>CM070034.1:45216880-45230171 GCA_036250615.1 Ptychadena robeensis | reverse complement strand
TCAGGCCACGCCCCCGTGATCGGCTTTTTTGCGCCGATCGCCGATCATGCTATTTAAGCCGATCAATCGGAGCATCACTAGACTTGAATAACTCATATCCAATTCTCAAATGTATGCATGTAAGCAATTGAGTAGTTATAAAGTTCCAGAAATAAATTGCTTATCATTTTGAGTAATTTAACTCGCTCTTACTCCCAAATTCAGTCTTCAGTTCTGACTTAAGAGATTTCCTTCTGTTTCCTTTTTGTATCCTGTTGTAACACAAAACGGATAGGATAATTGTCTCATTGTGACAGACATAGTGGAAATAAAAAAACGAATGTGATTTGACTCTCTTATTTGCAGGTCCTCTGGAGAAAGGCCAGGTGAAGAACGAGGCACTCCGCGAGCTTCGTGTGGAGCTTAGTAAGAAGCACAAAGCCAGGGAATTGGATGGATTTGGACTTTATCTGTACGTTATGAGCTGATGTATGTTACTCCCTGAAGCCACAATGCTCCTGTCAGGCATTCTCATTGATTTCTCTTTGTAGATATGGGGTTGTTTTAAGGAAATTGGATCTGGTTAAAGAAGCTCTGGATGTATTTGTGGAAGCGACACACATCTTACCATTGCACTGGGGAACATGGCTAGAACTTTGCAACATAATTACGGACAAAGAAATGGTAAAAATAATGTCTAGAATGCCTACAAATCTGTATTTTAAATGGTTGTGTAAGTGGGGTGATATATTTTACATTTGAGTCATGTTTATTTTTAAACTCGTTCTAAAGCATGTCAGTTGTTTGAATGCAAAGAGGATGTGTTGTCTTAAAATAGTTTGCCATGTAATGATTTGATTGTATTCTCATTTGAGCTACGCTCTTTACTCCTGCAGCTGAAGTTCCTGTCTCTGCCAGACTGTTGGATAAAAGAGTTTTTCCTGGCACATATATACACGGAGCAGCAGCTGATAGAGGAGGCCTTACAGAAATATCAAAGCCTTATTGATGCTGGCTTCTCTAAGAGCACATATATTATATCCCAGATCGCTGTTGCGTACCATAACATTAGAGGTAAGGCTGGACGATGCTTGGTATATAGAACATTGGTTTCGGACATATGAATGAGTGTCATGTTTTCTTTTACAACAGATATTGATAAAGCTCTCTCGATTTTTAATGAGTTACGGAAGCAAGATCCTTACAGAATAGAAAACATGGACACCTTTTCCAACCTTCTGTATGTCAGAGTAAGGCACTTTAGATTCTACTATAATTTTTGTTGTTTTTGAGTTTCTGGTTTAGTAAATTGTTCTGTCTTTACAAGGGGCTGAAGCCGGAGTTAAGCTACTTGGCACACAACCTTTGTGATATTGACAAGTATCGAGTGGAAACCTGCTGTGTGATTGGTAAGCAAACCCTTTGAAGAACTTACGGACCTCCAGCTGTTTGGCAGAACTTTTCTGAAGACATTTTCCTTTCTACTGTAGGTAATTATTATAGCTTGCGCTCTCAGCACGAGAAGGCAGCTTTGTATTTTCAAAGGGCATTAAAGCTCAACCCTCGATATCTTGGTGCTTGGACACTGATGGGTCATGAATATATGGAGATGAAGAACACATCTGCGGCAATACAAGCATACAGGTAGGCAATTGGCTTTGAACAGTGATGTGCGTGCTGTAAACAGAAGGACCTACTGTATATACTGGAATGTAAGCCGAATGTTTCAGCACCTGAAATGTGCTAAAAAAATGAGATTCGGCTTATATTCGGGTCAAGAAATGAAAATAGCTGCATTTTGTAGGTGAACTTGATGAGTGAATTGCAAAGCCTCTGAACATGCTATCCTCACCAAATTTGCATAGCACATGTAGTTTTTGCATAAATTATGTCGAGCTGGAATTTGGAGATCGTGGGGAGACCTACTCTGCTTACCTATTTGACCACCTATGAGAAAGTACAATTAACAAAACGTACGTTGGGGTTGTTTGGGATTACTCACTTTTTTACTCACTTGATTTTTTTTTTATGGACATTAAATACTTTGTTTATTAATATCAATTTGGAGTCTTTGTAAGACTATTGCTTAGGCCCTAAAATCCCCTTGTCTTTCCTGTCTTGTAAAGAGAAAAAACCCTCCAGGGTAACAAACCTATTTTGTTCTGCTCTGGTTGCATTATTCCTAAATTATGTTCAAAGTTAAGTCAAAGTTTTAAAGTGTACTTAAAATTTTTACTTAATGTTGTGCAAAGACCAATATTTTTTTCTTTACAATGTTCCCACAACTCTTCTACTTCTCCAGCAATGTTGGTGATGATAGCATGTTCAGGTGCTTTGTAATAAACGTGCAAATCTGCTGACTTAAATAATAACCTCTCCTAACAAAAGCACATTTGCTGTGTGTTTCTGAGCCTTAGCTGCTGCATTTCCCTTCCTAGGCTTATACTCGAGTCATTCAGTTTTTCCAGATTTGTTTTCTAAAATTAGGTACCTTGGCTTATACTCGGGTATATACAGTAGTTCTACCAATAAACTTTTTTAGTGGTTGTAAGCAAGATGAGAAGATGTGTCTGAGAACCACAGACTAGGACAGTTTGAAAAATGAAACATTTATTCCAAGGCCGTACCCTAAGCAGTCGTGATAAAATCCTATTGGTTTTAGGGAACAAGCTGCTAATTTCCGGCTTTAATAATTCATTCAATAGATCTTTTCTAGATTGGCTGTAATACTGTAATATCTAAAGCTAAATGCTGTTTTGCTTGTCTATACTCATTATTACTTAAAGCGGACCTACCACCTGGGAGGTCAGTCAGCATTATCAGCTGCAGCTAAGCCGATAATGCTGAGATCCTTGATTGTAGACAAAACTTCTTCTGACAGCTGGAGGGGAGCTTGTTAAGAGTGCTCCCCTCCCACTGCCTTACGACGCGCCTAGGTAGGTGTCTGGGAGATCTCTGCCAGGCAGGAAATCATCAGCAGACGATTCCCCCTTTTCACAAATCCCCCCTCCCCTACGAGTCTATGCAGCTCCTAACGAGAAGACACAGGATGAGAGGAGAGGGGGGGTCAGTGTGGGCGGTAGTCTGCAGATGCCAGGAGACAAGATGCCAGCATGCCTTCTGCAAGCATGTGAAGACAGTATAGTGTGGGGTTTTTTTGTGTAGCAGTTTCCCAGTACTGAACTGCTGACAGGTGAGTATTGTGTCTGTTTGTTTGTCTGGTTTTTTTTTTGAGTGTAAAACCGCTTTAATACATCCTAGTATGTGTTGACGTTTTTCAGTGGAGATGATTAGTTTATCACTAACAAGTGAAAGTATAATATACCAAATTACATTATACAATAATATAAAGCGTATTCCTAGTTGTAGTGTGCTTAACTAATAAAAATAAGTGTTGTAATCAGATTTCTGTATAACTGTTTTGCAGACACGCTATTGAAGTCAATAAGAGAGATTATCGAGCCTGGTATGGATTAGGGCAGACTTATGAAATCCTAAAGATGCCATTTTACTGTCTTTATTATTACAGACGTGCCCACCAGCTCAGGTAATAACACATCTTGTCCAATAGAAATTGCTGTTTCAATTTTAAGATACTGACCTATTCATTTTTTCAGACCTAATGACTCTCGGATGCTTGTTGCTTTGGGGGAATGTTATGAAAAGCTCAACCAACTTGTGGAAGCCAAGAAAGTATGTGTGTTTCTTTTTAGTTTTTCTGTATTGAAATGTGTTAATTTCCATTTGGGTTTAGGAGACAAGATGTTTGTAAACTCTATATATATCTACCTTTCATGAACGTTTTATCTAATGTTCAAATCCTATTTTACTAGCTTGGAACCCACACTGCACAGCCAGTGATATGGTAATTATACTGATTCATTAATGATGAATAAAGTGGATGCAGCCAATCACTGCATGTGGCCCACTAAAACAGGGGGTTCACCCTATTTTAATCTCAAAAGGTTTTTTAGGCACCAAACAGATTTACTTACATGTTTACCAAATTTCTATTAAAAAGGTATTTATTGTTACAAATCAGGACCATATACATAATATTAATAACAATAACAATATGAGTTTTTGCCATAAGGCAATATTTGTAGCGATGTCAGGCATATATTTACAACTTGTTAATTGTTTGATGGTATTGTTCGAAACGCATCGGATGACTGATATACCAAGTTGTAAAAATATATGTCTGAGATCACTACAAACATTGCTTTATGGCAAAAACTCTTTTATGATTGTTATTTACCTCTCTAGCGGTTGAGACTAACCCAGCTCGTTCGCTCTGGACGTCCAAAAGATGCACTGAATGAACTGGGTTTGTCTGCCACAGAGAGGTGCCCCCCATCGCTGGCTTACCTGATCTGGCCTTGGCAGCGGCTCCAAGCGACTGCAGGAGGCTTCCGGAGGGGAGAAGAGATTTCATCATCAATTGATACCTTTTTATTACGTTTTGTTTTAAATTACATAAAAAAAATTTTTTTTTTTACGTAATTGTTTGTTTCACACATTAATATATTTAGGATGTCTACAAGACCCTTGTACAGACATATTTTGGTTAGTTACAGGCCTACAACATAAAAAAACAAATCCAGTTAAAGTCTATGGTGCGCATTTGGTACAGAAATCTGTACATAAGCAGTGTGCTAGGGAGGTTAATATTATGTATATGGTCCTGATTTGTAACAATAAATAACTTTTTAATAGAAATTTGGTAAACATGTAAGTAAATCTGTTTGGTGCCTAAAAACCCCTTTTGAGATTAAAATAGAGTGAACCCCCTTTTATAGTGGGACACTAGTAGGGCATGTAGTAATTAAAATAACCAGGGTGTGGTACATATAGACCTATGGTGGGCCCAACACAATGCAATTTTTGGAATTGGATGCAGCCAATATGAACCAGAAGTCAACCACTTGTCCCTAAAGCATGTCAGTGATGTGTAATCGTCTTACAGAATTTACAACCTTCTCTGTTTCCAGCTCTCAGGAACTTTATTAGTAGACTAGTATACATGTTGTGAGTCTTCCACACCACTTCATCTGCTAGAACAATCCATAAATATTACTTCTCTAATTCACACTTCCATCACTAAGGGAACAGAGTTCATTTTTCCTAATCTACTTCTTCACAACAAGTACAGCAATGCTTTGAGTCACTGTAGTTTTAGGACTTATAGTTAAAGTAACCCTTTTACTCTCTTGGCAGTGTTACTGGAGAGCTTATGCTGTTGGAGATGTGGAGAAAATGGCCTTGATTAAACTGGCAAAGTAAGAAATACCTACCTGAAAAATTAACCAAAAAGTCTGAACATGCAGTATGTAACCTGTTTTTTATGATAGCCCCTTTCATTTTTATTTAGTCTTGCCGCAACCCAGGCAAAGACAAACCTGCACCTCAATCTCCCACCTTTCAAAATCAAGCTTCCACTTATTGTGTGGCAACAGTGCCCTTCAAGATTTTTTTCTGTCTGGAAAATGTTTGTTTTAACAAGAGATGAGCTCTAAGTAGTAGGAGTTTTCAAAAGCTCTTGGTGTACGTTTTTCAGCTAAAGCGAATCTCAGAACTAAAAACTATTTAGAAAGTGTTTGCTCACTTTTGAGCTGTGCCAACGGCTCATAGTTAAATGCTCTGCTCTAGTGTCTATGGAAGCTGCTGTGTTGATTTCTGTGTAACTTCCACTCTTGTGTTTAAAAGCTTCAGTAACTCCTATCGCCCCTGGGGGTTGGTTAACAATGGGAGAGCAAGAAAATTAACATAGACCTTTTTCAGTGGTGGGGCAACTGAAGGGCCACAAGTGTGGCCCTCTGCCTCACTTAAGGGCAGGACATTAAATTTTCAATCTATAGTGACTTGTATAAGCATTTTACAATTAATTAATAGCAACAGGCAGAGCTAGAAGACATTGTTTTTAATTTTTAAATAACAACAAAATAGTTTTCATTGATACTTCAAGCATTAGGGAACACTGTAGTATGGTAATGCACATTTTCTGTCATATCATCAAAGGGTTTGATGATATCTATGGGGCATGTAACATTTGATTCAAAGGTTTGATTTAAAAATGGGAAGAGTAGATGAGGGACTCTTCGCTGTCTGCGTTGCCGATTGTCTTTCACGTAAGCATGCTCAGCTGGAGCCTGCATGAGTCGCTCGCCTCTCCTCCTCATCCCACTTTTAAGAGATCCTAGACGAAGACACGTTAGCTGGGGATTGGTGGACAGGTGAGCTTCTATGCACTATGTATTATCATTTGGTTTAGGGGGCCGCAAGTGGAGAACCAAGGGGGGCCGCAGGGTGGGCACCTGGGACTTGTATAGATACATGATGACCAAACAGCTTCATCTGCCCCAACTGATTGCAGTGCTGCAGACAGAAGAGGGGAGATTTGGGGCAACAAGGGACATTGCAGAATATCTCCTTACAGGTAAGGATTTATTATTAGGATTGTCCTGATAAAAGGGGTTTACCAGCAAAGCTCACAAAGTATATCGGGTGAGTTTAGGTGCGCTTTGGGTTTCACTTTAAGTCCAGTTTTTTAACCAGTTTCTTTGCTTTCATCTTATTGATGTTTTACCAAGCATTCAGGATCTAAAGACATATACTATATTGCAGTGTCCTGCAGTAACACTTTGTCATGTATTACCATTTTGTTTGTTTTTTCTGAACATGTTACAGTGCTTCATAAGTTTCCTTATTGTCCTTTTCTTATTAAGACTTCATGAACAACTGAGTGAGAGTGAGCAGGCTGCCCAGTGTTACATCAAATACATCCAGGATATAAATACTTGTGGGGTAAGTACTGCTGGACACGAATGTCCTTTTGTTTACTTCCTACTCTGGATGGCTGATCATATTTTCTTCTTTAGGAGATCGTGGAGCACCAGGAAGTGAGCACCGCATTCCGCTATTTGGCTCAGTATTACTTCAAATGTAAACTGTGGGACGAAGCCTCAGCTTGTGCCCAGAAATGTTTTAATTTTAATGATGTAAGTATACAAATTCTTTGCATCCTATAATCCTGGCAGAGATCGTTAATTGAGCGTGTACACAATGCAAGAAAGTGTGTCATTAAAAATGTGCACATTTCTTCATTATTTTATTTCAGACAAGAGAGGAAGGTAAAGCCCTTTTACGCCAGATTTTGCATCTCCGTGATCAGAGTGAAAGTCCTTCTGCCGATCCCCCAAGCAATGCCAACTTTTTATTCCCACAATCCCTCTCAGCAAGCAACACACCTACAAGACGAGTATCTCCACTGAACCTTTCTTCTGTAACACCATAGCTGGGTCTTCTACAAGAACCTTTTGGTGCTATGCCTGCAGAACACCGTGAAATGAACTAATGAAATGTTGCTTCTATTGAAGCTCGGGCAATTTCTATTGTCTGGGAAGTAGTCGATGAAATCGTGCTGCCAAATTAGCCCAGGACTGGCCAGGCTTGTGCTGGCTCAGCGTATCATGAAGCCTGCTCCAGTGACTTCTTACCACAAGGTTATACCTGCCTTTACTTGTCAATAAACCTTTTCTACCATGGCCTGAATCGTTTGACTTGGTGGAATATGTATTAGAATGTAGTATTTCTACATCCAAATGTGAATGTTGATGCATCGTCTCTATAAGGTAGAGAGGCATTACTTGCCTACATGGAGTCTACATCCAGGCAAAAACACATCCTTATTGATAAAAATCTCATACTTCCCTCTTCCTCATTCCCACGCCGACATGCCTGGAGTGTCTTGTCCTCCAGCATGTAAGATGGAGGAACAGACCCTTCCAGTCTGTCTACCTACACCAACCTAGATCTGAATGCAGCACTACTCTGCCCCTCCAGCGCCACCAGATTCAAACCATATTTTTTAGACCAGAAGACACACTTTTTCACCCCCAAAATTGGGGGCAAAAAGTGCCTGCATCTTATGGTGCGTATGCTCGGCCGCCTGTGGTTCGCACCTTGGCTTCCCGGCACGGAGATTAACCGGGGAGCTGTCAGATGTAAGATGCCGGCCGATGTCCGGCTCTCCCATCTGAACTGTGTAATTGCCTATGCCAGCCCTGAACTGGCATAGGCAATGAAGAGAGAGTTATAGATGAACTTGCATCTATACCTCTCTCCTGTCCATGGGAACAGCAATCAATCTGCAGCCCCCACGGACATAGAAACAGCTGATCAGGAGAGGAGAGTAGGAGACAGCCCGCCCCCCCTTCCTCCTGCAGATCAGTGTAAGTATGACTTGTTCAGCTGAGAGTGTACTGCTGCTAGTGACACCTGCTGGTTTTCCTGCCCTAAAAACTGGGTGCGTCCGAAAGATACGGTACTTCAATTAGCCAATAAACCCTGAACGTTCTCTATTAAGCATCAAAACTGTCTTTTTTCACAAACAATATCATGAATAGTCTTGGAATGACGGGACAGAATAATAATCGTAAATCAAACTTTTTAATACTTGGTTGCAAATCCTTTTCAGTCAATTACAGCCCAAAGTCTGGAACACATCACCAGACGCTGGGTTTCATCCCTGGTGATGCTCTGCCAGGCCTCTACTGCAACTGTCTTCAGTTCCTGCTTGTTCTTTTTCCCTTCAGTTTACTGGCTTCGGGCGTAACGCCCAGGAGGTTAATCACCAACCCCTCATACTGATATACTTTTACTCAGATCTTTGCCCAGTTCCATATACCACCTGATGGCCTTTCAGGCCACTGACATCACTTTTAAAAACTATTACCTTTTTTTAACAAAGAAATATTGACAACTTTTTATTTCATATGTTTAAATAGCATGAAAATATTTTTTCTATAGTCTGTCCCATGATTAACATTACATAAAAGCACATTAAGACACAAGACCGTCCTTTAACACAGAGGTGAATGTGAAGGAACTCTTAAGCTAGCCACACATGGTTCGATTTTAGCGTTCAATCGACGTTTCTCGATGAAAAATTTGATCGATTGAATAAAATCGTTTTTCTGCCCACATAGTACAATCAATGATTATTGTACAATTTTTGTTCGATTGTACAATCGTCAAACTACATTCCTAAGAGGAATTCAATTGACAATTTTTGATTCGATTAATTTTTCAGTCGAAATTTAACAATAACCGTACTCCCCATGTGGTGTACATCGATTAAATTAAAACCGATTTTCGATTTTTTCATTGAACTACAAAATCTAATTTAACGTTGATTGAACGCCAAAATTGAACCATGTGTGGCTAGCTTTACAGAGAGGATGGCCAGTCCCCTTTGACATTGCTCTCAAACAAACTTCATTAGTCCCGAAAAACAGCCACAGCTGATAAAGGAGAGTTATAGGGTTATAAATGAGACAATTGTGGGACTACTGTTAAAAAATTCCAGTCAATTCACTATACGATGTATACAATTATTCTAGCGGTGGAACAGTACACATCTCTATAATGACATCATCCAAAGCTAGGCTGCAGTCCTCAGAGTATTTGCTTTTATTCGGGTCCTGTTTACCAAGTCCATTCCAATGTCTCAAACCGTTATGGATTTCGAATGAAGTTAATATACACTCCATTTTCTCCTCTAACCAACTCAGTGCAAAATATAGGATACTTGCTACTTTCTATTGTCGGGGTTTAATTTTCTTTTTAACATTTGCAAATTCCAAAAATTCAGGGGAAATACACTCCTAGTCAATCACACTTCTGTGAAATCAAAACTGTCCACTTAGGTATCAACAGGAATGGGCAATCAATGTCACATGCTGTTGTGTAAATGGAATAGACAACAGGTGGGAATTATAGGCAATTAGCAAGACATCCCCAAAAAGTGGTTCTGCAGAGGGTGACCACAGACCACTTCTCAGTTACTATCTGGCTGATGTTTTGGTCACTTTTGAATGGTGGCGGTGCTTTAATTTAACCTTCTGAGCGTTCTGCCCGAGTTAACTCGGGCTGAGTTTCATGCATCATGAAACTCAGCCCCAGTTAACTAGAGCCACGCTCTAGGTCTCGCTGTCTTCTTATGGCGGTCGGGGGCATCGGCATGTATGCCGATGCTTCCGGGTCCGCCCCAGATCGCGTCACCGGTGACGCGAAGGGGGCGGGGGTAGGCGGCGCCATAGACCTCCGTGTAACTGGAGGGGCGTCGCTTTTCTTCAGCATAAGTCCTTATGCTTACGTCCTCCAGCTGAGCAGGAAATCGTGGCGGAGCATATTGTGCTCCGCCGCGATTGCCTGTGGCACGGTTATGAAAAAACCGTGCCATGGGCGAAACGCTCAGAGGGTTAAGTGGTAGCATGAGACGGAGTCTACAACCCACACAAGGTACATCAACTCATCCAGGATGGCACATCGATGCAAGTTGTGGCAAGAAGGTTTACTGTGTCTGTCAGCGTAGTGTCCAGAGCATGGAGGCCTTAGGAGGGCAACAACCCAGCATCAGGACCTGTACTGGAAGCAGGACTGCTCCAGTAAAGGACTTTGAATTTCTTTATTCTTAACAATCCTGGTATAAAGACATCTCATATGAAATAGGCCATCTTGTATGAACAACGACATCTCATATGGATCATTCAGATTTCCTAATATGTTTCATGTTTCTTTCTACTTACTGAATCTTAAGATATATATATCTTGTGTTGACACCTCCATAGGCTTGTCTCTTAAAGAAACTATATATGGACATGGGCCTTCGAATTGTCCTCTTCTGTGACCACGGTCTGTCTACTAGATGACGTCAAAGGTCACTAAAGAGGGCGTAATAATATGTTAAAATCTCTAAAAAATACTGTTAACGCTCAGTTGTCCAGAAGGTATATTCTATAATGATTGGTTAATCTTCATATTGATAACTCCCAATTACTTCCCACAGTAGGAGTTCTTTTTCTGTATATGCACATATCTAATGTCTATATAAACTCATGTATTTCCGCATATTGGCAGAACGATTGCCCTGTATTGTTCTCATCACATATGATAATAAGTTATTGCGTATCTAACAACATGACGGTACCGTGTCAAGATTCCTCGTCAGACCGCTACCTCCACCTTTGTGCAAGGAGGAACAGAAGGAGCACTGCCAGAGCCCTGCAAAATGACCTCCAGCGGGCCACAAATGTGCATGTGTCTGCTCAAAAAGTCAGACTCCATGAGGGCTGGACGTCCAGAGGCGGGGGTTGTGCTTACAATTCAACACCATGCAGGATGTTTGGCATTTGTCAGAGAACACCAAGATTGGCAAATTTGCCACTGCTTTCACAGATGAAAGCAGGTTCACACTGAGCACATGTGACAGAGTCTGGAGACGCTGTGGAGAGCGTTCTGCTGCCTGCAACATACTCCAGCTTGACCAGTTTGGCAGTGAGTCAGTAATGGCGTGGGGTGGCATTTCTTTGGGTCGCACAGCCCTCCATGTGCTTGCCAGAGGTAGCCTGATTGCCATTAGGTACCAAGATGATATCCTCAGTCCCCTTGTGAGACCATATGCTGGGTATCCTCCTAATGCAAGACAATGCTAGACCTCATCTGGCTGGAGTGTGTCAGCAGTTTCTGCAAGACGAATGCATTGATGCTACGGACTTGCCCGCCCGTTCCCCAGACCTGAATCCAATTGAGAACATCTGGAACATCAATGCCATGTTGCACCACAGACTCCAGGAGTTGGGGGATGCTTTACTACAGGTGTGGGAGGAGATCCCTCCGGAGACCATCCAACACCTCATCAGGAGCATGCCCAGGCATTGTAGGGAGGTCATACAGGCACGTGGAGGCCACACACACTACTGAGCCTCATTTTGGCTTGTTTTAAGGACGTTACATGAAAGTTGGATCAGCCTGTAGAGTTTTTTTTAACCTTAACCTCCCTAGCGCACTGCCTGTACCGCACCGTTTTTAACAGTGTGGTACAGGCAATGGCAGCAGTGTACGAGGTACACTGCCTGCCATTTCCTCCCTCCCCCCTCCCCTCTCCATAAAGCCAGTGTCATTCATGACACTGGCAGTGAGGTCTGGAGAGCAGAAGCCCCTCCATTAACATGGAGGTCTATGGCACTGCTTACCCTCGCCCCCTTCTCCGTCGATCAGTGAAGCCGCAGAGCCCCGGAAATGCTGCGGCTGGATGCAGCATCGCCGTAGCTTTCCGGGGATATGCACAGCTCATCCAGAGTTTGTTCTTCACACAAACTCTGGATGAGATGGGCTCGTCATGAACACTAAGAAGGTTAATTATGAGTGTGACTCCAAAGCCAGACCTCCATGGGTTGTACAATTTGATTTACATTGATCATTTTTGTGTGATTTTGTTGTCAGCACATTCAACTATGCAAAAAACAAAGTATTTAACAAAAATATTGCATACATTCAGATCTAGGATGTCTTATTTTTGTATTCCCTTAATTGTTTAAACAGTGTCCATTTTTGCACTAACATGAAGACAATGCAGAAGTATTAATCATTGTCACTGTTTTCTGATTTGGTATGTTTACTGGAAATCGATACTTCACAGTTTAAGAACATTCTAATGCTTTTATTGCCTTTAAGATGCAGAAACCATCTATGTCCTTCTCTTCAACTAAAAGTAAGAGTCACGTTAAAATCAAAATTTTTGTGGGGAAAACCTAAGTAAATGAGAGTTATGATAGCAGATCACAACTCATTGTGGTGATATTCTTACCAACTGCAGCTTTGAGTGCACAAAACCTGTGCCTGTCCTGTTTAAGGAGCTACAATCAAAGCTTATAACCCATTCTAGATATACATGCTGAAAACTTTATAATACATATTTTATTGATAATTACGTTATGCAGTTACCTACCATTCATGAAAATGTTATGTCCTGTGAAGAGTTTCCTCCTTGATTGCAGTTCTTCCTAGCTCTACGTCTTCCTTGAAATGGTTCATAGCTGTACATCTTGCTTGGAGATGATTACAGCTTCCAGAACCATGGATAAGATAAAAAATATATGGAACCTACCTATTATGAGACAGTGACATCTGAAGTTTATGAAATCTATGTCCTTGGACACCTAGTCCACAGGCCCTGCTATAGGTCGATAGCCAAGAGCCAGGGCATTTTAGCAGTAGGTATGTACACTCCTCTTCTTCTGCTTAGAACAAAATTTTTGGTAAAATCACTATAAATTTTGAGGTTCAGTAAGCATATTATATAGCAGTGGTTTTCAACCTTTTTTGGGCAAAGGCACACTTGTTTCATGAAAAAAAATCGGAGGGCACCGACGATACGCATAATCGTGGCGCACTTGCGGTCCCCCCCGGCAGTACGTCATCAGCAGGTGCCCCGCTGGAACGCAGATGCGTACCAGCAGAGAAAAAACAC
>CM070034.1:45202129-45216780 GCA_036250615.1 Ptychadena robeensis | reverse complement strand
GATCGTTTCACGTGCACGCGCCCGGAATCGATCGTCCCGGAATCTGATGGGAAACGGACCAGTGTAGGGGGGCCTTAAGACTTATACTATAAGAGGCAGCTAGATAGGAGGGCCGAGGGTGGGGTCAAAACCCCACAGCACACCAGGCAACATCCCACTAGTGTGCCGCGGAACAGTGGTTGAAAAACACTGGTTGACCTAGGCTGCTGACAAAAAAAATAAACAGTTTGTTGAATAAGCCCTGGTGGTTGAAGAGCATATCTCTAGTGATGGCGGAACATCGGCCGTGTCCATCTGTGAACAGGCGGATCGGGCAAAAGTCCAACATCCGCCTGTTCTCTGGGAATTTAAATCAGAGCAATCTATTAGATTGTAAGCCCGTCAGGGCAGGGTCCTCTACTCCTCCTGTGTCATCACCTGTACCTGTGTGTTATACTGTGTTGTATCTCCACTCTAATGTATTGTACAGCACTGCGTAATATGCTGGCGCTATATAAATAAATGCTAATAATAATAATACCAAAAGTGACAATCCTGACGTAATTTTCGGTTTATGGAACGCACAGTTCCTTGTTCTAAACTGGAAGTGACGTCGGCCGGACATCACTTCTTGCCTGTGCCCCATAAAGCACTAGTGTTGAGCGAGAATATTCGAAATTCGACGAATATCCTTAATTCGAGAATTCACAATATTTCGTGAATGTGCGCGCAGATATTCACAATCGTGGATATTCGTCATATTATGCTAAAACATTTTTTGCCAGAATACATCGCGCATTGCGAATGGATATGCGCAATACACACTTCGCTCGTACTGGCAGAGATCACAGAATGAGGAAGAGAAGCTGTAAAGCTGCATTGCGAATCTTTGCAAATCATTGCGCACAGGCACGCGCAATGTAAGGCAATAGAATACAGACAAATCGAATTTTATAAATTTAGAATATTTCTTTGTATATTCGCGAAATTACGCGAATTCTAATATACCATATGCTGTTCAACACTATAAAGCACTAGAACTCGAGTGTATCTAAGAAGTGCAAATTGCACATTAATATTGTACAATAGAAATGATATTCGCTACATTCAACTCTAACAAATAAAACATAACAGTATCAAGTCTGAGTATTTCAATTAGTTACAAAAGCATTTTCTTTTGAAATAGGTGTTCAGTGTTGTTGCTTTTGTAGAAAAACTGCAGAGAAGGGGAAAAAAAAAGAAAGTAGAAAAAGAAACCCTAGTACAAACTCATTAGCCAGATTCATGTAAATGAACTGTACAGGTTAATATTGTAAATTGCTTTGTGTTTATTTTTTTTAATTTTGGCAGTGACTTTGACGTTATGAAATATTGAAAAGTGAAGTAACACTTAGATACTTAGACAAGACCAGTGGTGGGCAACTAAGTTGATATGGAGGGCCACAAGTGTCGCCCTCGGCATCACTAAAGGGCCGCACATAACATTTTCAATCTATACTGACTTGTATAAGTATTTTATAATGGAAAAAATGACATCAGGCAGAGCTAGAAGACATTATTTTTAAATAACAAAACTTGTTTCAAATGATACTTCAAGCTTTAGGGAACCCTTGTAGTATGGTAATTTACCATTTATGTCTTATATATCAAAGGTTATGTGCCTCATATATATCATCAAAGTCTTAGATCTGGGGTCTGATTCTAAGGTTACGTGCCCCTTTCTACTCCTCTTCCACTGTAAGAACATTTCAGGGCATCAGCGGACAGGTGAGTTCCTATGCCCTATGCATTAACAGGTTTCAGGGGTCGCAAGTGGAGGACTGAGGGGGCCACTGACAAAAAGCCCAAAGAGCCGCAGATTGGGCACCTAGGCACTAGCCCAGTGGGCGAACCTTTTAGAGGCAGAGTGCCCAAACTGAAACCAAAACCCAACTTATTTATCTTAAAGTTCCAGCATGTCAATATAAGGAGAATTACACACACACACACATGTAAGCACACCACCACCACTGGAGTAGATACCAATTTCTCAACAATAACCTAAACTTAGATGGGTTGCATGGCTTACTGCAATGATGGCAAGTGTCCATGATCAATGTGGGGTAGATGTGGGAAATGGTTGGCAGTCTCAGGATGTTCCGTTCTCAGATCCATTTTTCAGGCTTAATACCTGGGATCTGAAACCTCCCGAAAGCTTGCTTTCTTAATTACTTCAGTTAGAACTCCAATCACTGTATTCTTTTATAGCCAAAAATGGTACAACACTATTACTATTGTATACTAATGCATGGAAACTCAATAAAATACAAAGAAACACCCTTCTGGTGCCCTATGCAGTACACAGGGATCCTGCTCTGTCATCTACCAATTAATAACACCCTTTTTCCAGGTGATGAAAGAACCCGACATGGATAGATTTGTGTCAAAATGCCAGCTCAAATACAAGATGGTGGAGCTGGTGTGGCAGAGAGTTCTTCCACAGCAAGGTAGACTATGAGGGCAGTAGTGAAACCTGTTCTTCCTTCTTTATCAATTGCAGGCAATTAGCCTCTGAAGTTGCTCTACATCTTAGGCCCCCCATACACCTTTAAATCACTCTATACAATTTGCTTTGAATCTACCAAAAACTATGTAGTATAATGTCCTTCCTGATAGAATATATAGTGATTGGAAGGTTTAGAAAGCTCCTCATATTACATGGTTTTGGTAGAAGAAATGTTGATGGTACAGAAATTGTATGGTAAGATTGTAAGGTGTTAGGGGCCTTTAAATCAGATCAGATCAGTAAGGAGCCAGTTGCAGGTGTATGGCCTATCAGCTCATGGAGCATGGGAATTCTATTGCTGGGGTTAAAACATTACAACTTTAGTGAAACACTCTCAATGAATGTTACAGAAAAGGGCCAAGCTGTAGAGCATGTATAGTACTTCAAGGAAGACCTAGAAGTTGTCCCCCACTTCACTGTAGGAGTTCATTGCCATCTTCTGCCACCAGAGCCTCTTCCAGCATGAAGCTCTGATGTCATGCCCCCATATTGTACTACCATGTAGTGGAAGACGCGGAGCTTTAGTTTAAGAATTTTTATTATTACTTCCCTTAGACAAACATCTTTTGCAATGGGATGGGGGACCAAATGTAATGCCTTTTATGTTCAGCTTTAAACCTAAAACCCTTACTGAGAAAGCATACAAGAAAGGAATGTAATACTTTGCTTAAAATTTTTATGTCCATTGAGAGACCATTATGTTGTTGTTCTGTCCAAAAGAAGTGGAAGGAGGTGTGGTAGGAAAAACAAGACCAACAATCCAAATAATGTGCCCATGTTTTCACAACTTAACAGAATAACCCTAAGGATATCAAAAGCTGCAAGAAGTCCAGGTCAACCAGGGCCAGAGGAAAGCAATGTCACACTGGATAAAAGGTAGGACATTATTAGGCAGAAGACAACCATGCAACTGAAGTCTCAGGAAGAGAACCTCAAAAGGAAGTTTGAATAACCCAGAGGATGTCTGCAGAAAGAGAGCTTAACATCACAGTGGAGAGGCTTTCATTGTGTGTCTTCTGTCCTAAGACTATCCTAAAGGTGGGAATAAGCGTCACAACATTGCAGAAAAAAAAAATACCAATACCGCTGAGCAAGGCGGGACAGATAACTAGGTGTTCCAAGCCCTCAAACGTCATAACTGATAAAAGCCTCAATGGATACTGTATGGGCTCATTTTCACAGGGTGCTTCTAACTGCAGGGTAAACTGTCAGTTACAGCAACCGCCCGCATCTTTGGTCTTCTTCATTGCCGAGCCCAGCAGAATATTCTAGCAATACACTGCATAGCATTAGGGGAATGTCCAACATGGCTTTTTATGCAACATCATCTCAGCCGTTTTGAAAGACAGTTAAGCAGTGTCAAACACTTCAGTTTAGTCAAAACAAGGTGGCTGTAACTCCTACGAGCAGTGGCTGTGTGTGGGATGTAGACACCCTTTATGGTCCCTTATTCTTTTCTTATAAGCAACCATTGAAAAGACAAGTTCCCCTGGAGATAGAATATTATTCCAGCAGTAAAAGAAGCATGTCACGCAAACAAATTCAATGGGGTTAATAAATTGGCAGAGTACTATTATAATCTACCTGGACAACAGACAAAAATAGGTGTTTGCAGATAAAAATGTGAGCAATCGGTGTGATATGGCAGTGGGGTGAGCACAGCAGCAGATTAATTGATCCCATCAACGAATCAAAGTTAGGGGGGGGGGGGTGCGGGGGTCAGAATCTAGAACCAATAAAAAATGTAGGGTAAATAAGAGTGACGTTTCAATAAAAGCCAGTATTTATAACAGCAGATAGAGAAGTGGCTGTACAAAGCGATTTATTACCATCAGCGCATAACATACATGAGGAATATTGCACATGTGTCAAAAAAGAACCGCTCAGAAACAAAATAAAACTGGAGCTTATAAAACAAACCTGCATCCCTTTTCCTCAGCCTTGAATATTATAGACATTTCTGTCATTAAAAACCTTCCCTGACCACAAGGTTTCTTTAAACGTGATAAGTGAAAGAGCAACTATTTACATAGGAGTCAGGAAATAAATGCATAAAAAGACCAGAGACTAAATGTTGATAGGCACTATACAGTTAATACAGCTTTAGCCTCAGCAGCAACAGTCCACCTATTTTGAAGTAGCTTCTATTCAATATTTGGTACCAAACGCAACAGTCTTTAGAACAGGGGAGCGGCGTGCTCTCAGGACGCGGCTGTAAGGGCTATTCTCCATAAGAGCCTTCTGTCCCGGAGTCCTGGCGAGGAGGTTGCGCAGGAAAGGCCTTTTCTCAGAAGGCTGATTAGGTTGCACATTTTCATTATTGCACATGCGCTTGAAGCCAGAAGGTGTCCCTTGTAATCGTTGCACAGTGTGGTACTGCTCTGCAATGCAGGCGGTCTTTTTTCTCAGATCCATCTTAACCAATGACATGTTGTTTTGTAGTTCAGCTAGAGTCTTTTCCTAGAGGGAGAGCAAAAAAAATTTAATACATTAGGGAGAGCCTAAGTGGCTCCCACAAGACAAGAACAGAGTCACTACTACTTTGTCAGGTATTCTCCTACACTAAGGGCTTATTCCCACTACAGAGATTTGTCACGGTACAATTTAAGATAGACAATCATGGGTGGCCACAGACTAATACCCCTGATTATGCCCATAGAGAATGAATGGCCGTGATTTTTGATTGCGTCCATTCATGTCCATCAGCCACCCGCGAACAAAAACACGGTGAGCCATGATTCAGGTTGCTTGCCTGTGTGGGGACAAGCCCAAACAAATGAATGGGCGCAACCAACCATGATTGTCACGTGCGATCTAAAATCAAGTTGCACCAAATGGCTCCCATGGGAACAAGCCTTAAGCGAATCTGGTGCCACCTCATTTTCAGACTTCAGGAAAGGATGTGTAAAGACATTTGTCCTACTAGAAATAAATAAAACTACATCTTCAAGTAACCATTACATTATGGCTACACTTGTGCTAAAATCCCTGCATTATTCTAGCACAGTGCACAAGCAGCAACGGCAGGGCTGTCTACACAGCTCGACAAAGCCCCCGATCGGTCGCTTTGAGCCTCCAGCTCGTCCTCCATGTTGATGCAGAGTACTGCAACGACAAACTCAAAAGGAGGCTTGACGTAGGACATCCATTGTCAATGGACATGTCATACATCAGTTTATTGATTGAAAGTGGCCATATGATCGCTATATAACGTGGCCCATAACGTGGCACTGATGGAGTGAACAGGAGCTGCATGTGTCGACATCAGCACATTCTGCATTGAAAGGCACCAACCTGTTTAGACAAGATATCATCACATGTAGCCAGGGCTTGTCGGAGTCTTTCAGCACCAGTTTGGTGGCAGCACGCCCTCTCCATTTGCTGCAGAGATTCTCCAAACTTATGTATTTCTGTGCGTAATGTTCGGATATTCTGTAGAAGAATAACACAATGTTAAAAAAAAAAAATGAATTTTCATTAAAAGCCACCACCCTCATAGTCTACCCTAAAGATTTGTAGATGCTAATAGAAAAAGGGAAGCAGGAGTATGTGCAAAAAGCAGGGCTGCTAAATGAAACTCTGGGGAGCATGCTGTCCAAAGACATTTGTCACAATCTGACATTTTCATTGCTAGTCAGGGTCTCTGGTGTTCTGGAGCAGAAAAGACAGAGCAGAATTTATTTTAAAAAAATGAGGGAATGTGTATGGCCCATAACTACCAGCTACCAGTTTATAGCCCAGCCTGAACTAGAACCCTCACATTTTATAATGAATTCGGCCCAGTGTCAGATTTAGGTCTGATTAAACATACATTGTAAAAGCAATAAGCAAGTAAGCTAGGTTTACACCAGTAAATAGTAACAATAAATCACTCTAACCCTCAGAAAACCAGGGGCCCTGGAAACACCACAAATTAATGCAAGCAAAGCAAGGATAGACAGAGTATTGCAAAGCAATGGGATTACAGCTGCTCCCCAGAGCCTCACTGTGATGGAATCATAATGGAAACATAATAAGATGGTTACCCAAAGAGCTCTTGTGTGCTGAAAATCTGTGCACTTGTGACGAGAGCCCAGAAAATATTGCTGGAAGAGCAAAATAAAGGAAACATTTACAGCAGAGAAATATAGACTGCTACACACTGAACACACAAAGTAATCTTCTCTGGTCAGCACAACTGCCTAACACAGAACCATGCAGTCACAATCTGTACAGTCACACTGGCCTTCATGCAAGCGTGTAGAACAAGTGCCGAGCTAACACAGGAGACAAGAGCTACATGCAACCTTACTAATTCAGATTTTTGGAACTTAAAAATAGGAGAAAATTTGTAAATCCACCTACACAGTTTTTGTATATGCTGGAGCCCCCCAAAACACAGGGGAGACCATTTGCACAGCGAAACTTATTCTATTGGAAGTAGTGTCCCTTCCACAAACACCACACCATTTGTCTGTAATGAGATACCCACTTTCCTCCACCACTACTGTCATTGCAAGACTTGCTCGGCCTGGAAAAGTGGTATTCATCCTTATATTTTCATATTCCTGTAGATATAGCTGCTATTCCGTGATTCATCAAGGAGGGGTTACAAACAAGAATTCAGTGTTCCGTTACACTCAAAAAAATTGCCCTTTCTACTGAACACAGACCTAAACTTCCAATCTAGGCATCATGTGTCTCAATCTGGCAGCATTTCTTCAGATTTAATATCACTGCTGGGCAGTGGCATGGAGACTGCTGATGCTTAGGGCATAGAATGACATTGTTGGAAGGGTTAAGGTGCCATTTTTTTTAGTATCTAGAAATTGCAGGATTAGGGGTGGAGTAGGTCATCATTGAGGGTTAGATTAACAATACCAAAACACACAAGATGGGACCCATAACATATGGGTATGCATCTATCACAGTTGAGGCAAATTTGGGATTAGGTCAAGTTTAAATAATAAAAAAGACAGCTCAGGGATAAAATAGGGAAGGTTTGCATTCATTATTTTTTCCTTTTAGCCTGTAATCCAGAATAAAGCCGGCCATAGACTCTTTGATATTTTTGTATGAATTCTAACCAATCGATCGTTCACAAATAGAGGTTTAAAAACGACAACGAAACGCACAAAAGAAACGATCGGACATGTCTTTAATTTTTAGTCGATCTATCGTGAATCAAAAGGACATTAGTGGAGACCTTAAGATCTGCTTTTTCAATCCACCCATGCAGGCCTGATCCCACTACCATCATTTCCGATCACATTTTTTGCATAGCTATTTTTTTTTCACCGTTTTGCGCATAGTTGATTTATCATATCCCGAAAATAGAGCACTTTTTGATCATTGTACGACTTATGATCAAAGATTCGCATGTTTGACAAACCAATCACTGGGAAAGCTAAGGGTCTAGGGCCAGCTTTATCTAAACTAGTCCGTGTATTAACAGAATCACTCTTTCACATAAATGCAGATCAAATTGGTGCCACAAAAAGTTAAACATTAGCAAAGCAACATAAAATATACTTTACATATTGAAACAAGACAACATTTTGTGTAGTTGGTCACAATCATGTAAAAAACTACTCCATACCATGATAGAACCAAACTATAGGTCAAGGGATAATGGAAATATTTATACCAACCGATGAAGATACACAAACGATTACCAATGAGGATCTCTTACAAAAGACATTTCGCCTTACCTTTTGCCCTTCTTGAATCTTTCGGTCTACATCAGAAGTGAAGCTCCTTGCAGATGAAGGTGGCTCATGTAAGATCTTAAGTCTTCCAATTTCTAGGTTAGACAAAATATATTTTTTATGATTGAATACTCATAAAACAATAAAAATTGTAATGGAGTCTGAAGAGGCAGAAACATTTTTAATGCCAAGCTCCAAGTAGGCAGGACAACACTACAAACCCCACACCTGACTAGGAAAGAAGTGCTCACCTTCATTCTTAGACTTCAACTCTGCTTGCAGGTCTGCAATTTCCAGTTTAAGTCTATTAACTTCAGATACATCAGAGGTTGCCAGCCGCTTGGATCTGCGCAGGGGAACACTGCCCTTTTTGGTTTGAGTAGTATTTAGTGTATCAGGAACATCTTTGGCTTCCTCCAGAGCCGCTTGCAGCTCCTCAATTTGCTCATCTCGCTCCTAGATTCAAAGACCAAAAAGATGTAGCTCAAAACATTTTACAGTGATCATACTCAAAGATATGGTCATGTTCGCACATATGTGAACCAATAATAATATTTGAGATTTATTTCCCTATATCATGTGCTGTAATGACTGATATAGGTTGCACACCCCGAAAGAAATGATAGAAGCTTCTAAGCAACGAGCATCTCCCAACACTGATAACGAATACAAGTGTAAAAAAACAAACCAAACACACGCACTTCATAGTATTTGTTCTAGAACAACCAAATTCTTGTTGCTTACCTGCAGTTCTCGCTTGTAATAATTTGTAAGAGATTCCTTCAGGTTCTCCAGCCTTCCCTCGTACATCTCTTCCACCAGTTCTCGTTCATCTTCCATTGTCTCACTTTGGGGGAGGAAAAAAGAAAAAAAAAAAAAAACACAATCTTGGCACATGCATTCTATAATTTGATAGGTCAAGTACTGAAATCAATACATTGACTCACCTAAACTGAGATTTTTGTTGCTGCATCATTTCTATCATCTCAGAACAAACTTCTTGTCGAATAGTCATCTCCATGGCTATTTTTTCCTGACGTTCTTTGACCACAAGCTGCTTTATGTTCTCAATTACTTGTAGAAGTTCCTAAAAGTAAAACTTTAGTGAGTACATTTTTTCTGTTTTTTAATAAAGCAAATGCTTTAAAAGAAATGACTGTCTGCAACTAACCTCTTTATTAAACATTGTGATATCTGTTTCAGTATCACTTTCCTCGTCAGAAGCTTCAGCATCTTCATCATCTGTTAAGCTGCGATTGGCTAAGATACTGCTCTCTTTGATAAGTGACTGAATAGTTGGAAGGTTTATTTTTACAGCAGGGGCCTGGACAAGCTAGAAAAATAAAAATCTTTAGAACATTTTTCAGCAAGGCAGATCAACACACAACACACCCACCAGTATCTATTACCTGGCTAGCAATTGCAGAGAATTTCATAGCATGTAGTGTCTCATCATATGTGGAAGCACACTGATTGATGTTCACAATCATACAAGATTTTCCACGGCCAGTAAAGTATGCTTGGAAGACCCGCGTCAACTTGCTGTCCCTGAATGGAACCATATTCTGCCGCAGCCTGAAGAGGAGAACAAACTTTGTAACAACTTGTGCTAAAATGGTAACATTTACATTTATTGACTGAACACCATAACTTCAGGAACACTTTTGTTAAGACTCTCTGGAGAAGCCACTTACTTATTCTGCTGATTTTGTCTCAAGGCATTAATACACCGACCCAAAGTGTGAAGAGATGTATTGATATTTGTGGCCTCTTTCAGCCGATCCCCACTTCTCTGATCTTTGCATCGCTCAGATCCAGCCAAATCACAGAAAGAAAGCCTGAAGAACATATTGTTACATTGAGAAAGACAGGCTAACAATAGATTTTGGTTATTAACAGTCCAGATGTTCTACTTTAGAAATATATGGTTTCTACATCAACAACTGCTCAATTTAAGATATGATCAACAAGATACAGAAATTCAACATTACCATAGAAATAACATGCAGCCGATCAAATGAAACACAGTAGCTGGAGAGTTTGGTTAATGTCAAATTTATTTCATCATCATCTTTACTGCATTTTCACCTTATCTAAAGAGCAGCTATACCAGCCCTTCACTCCTCCATACTCTGCTTACAATGTTATGAAATGAAACACACAATTTCTCAAAACCAGATCAGTCCCCTTTCTACCAATACTGTATGTTAGGGGTAGTCCGTTTCCGATTAATGCCTTACGACACAGATATACATAATTATCTACAGATTGCATTATCGAGTTCTATCTTGTTCCATATGCTTGGTTTTCCACAAGGGCCATTCTACCATGCTTCAATGTAAAAGAGCTGCCATCATCAAGAACAGAAGCAACATTGCTGCTTCTTTCTGACATACAGAGACACAACTAGAACTAGAAGTTTATTACAGAAACCAATCCAGCAGAAGAGGTTTCCTTTGTAAATTGAAACATTACTTAACAGTAAAGTTTCTAGAAAGGCTTCTAATTCAAGAAGTCGTTTATATACTTACTCGCTTATTTTTGGAGTCATATCGTGGTTTCCCTGCAAGTGAAGGATCCGAATGCAAAAGATACTATGACTGTAGAGAAAAAAAAAAAAAAAAAAAAAAAATCATAAAAACAAGAAAAAAAAATGCTATACGTAAAGAATAAGCATACATAAAACAAACCCTAAAGCCCAAGCCTTCACATCCCAGGCGCCCAAGGTTTGGCCCTTTGGGCGTTCTTCAGCACCCCCTGAAACCTGTTAATACATAGGAACTCACCTGTCCTCACCCAGAAACTTATTAGTGAGGGAAGGAGAGGGACTTACAGGGGGCATACATGAAAGCCAATCAGCGACCCAGACAGCACCTGAGCAAGTCCCTTACCTCTCCTCTCGTTTCTGCTCCAAGCTCTAAAAGGGCGAGTGCCTATGCTCTCACTATTCCACCAATGGGAGATTTATAATATTTGGCACAACCTTTGATGATATATAGGACACAAACCTTGCATTACCATACTACAGTCTTGTCTAATTGCATGATGTCTTTTTCATTAAAAGTCAGTTTAGATTTAAAATGTTATGTGTGACCCTTTAGTGATGCTGAGGGCCGCACCACTATAACGAAAGTATAAAACTCAAAAGGACATGATCTTATAAAGAAACAAAATTAACAGTCATAAATATTCATACTGTTAATCATGTGCTTTTGAGTGTCATCTCCTGAGGAAGCCCTGGACTGTTAGAGGCGAAACGCGTCGACACCAGACACCAACTAGAGCCCCCCTTGGGACCCAGTTGGTCTCATTTCCTCTCCGTGTGGATGGAATTGATGGTCTTGGCATTGTGACTCCCAGTGACATCCTTGAACCCAATGGGAACAAGAAGTCAGTGAGATCAGTATATGACACTGTATGGTTATAATTTATGTATGAGGTGAACTCTCAATTACACGATGTGTGTTTTTATTATGGTTGTATTGTAATACAATTTTATTCATGGATGGTCATGAGTGAATAAAGACCAATTTTACAAAAAAAAAATTCTCGTTAGTCTAAACTGTGCCTTAACCTCCCTAGCGGAGGAGACGAGCCCAGCTCGTCCGCTGTTCAGGCTCGCATCAACCGCAGGGGAAGCCGGCGGCGGGGAGACCCTATGCCTCCCCGGAAAGCTGCAGCGATTGTCATTTCCGGGTTGGCGGCACCGCCCCGATCGCGTCATGGTGACGCGGAAGGGGGGGGGGGCGCCATAGACCTCCATGTTAATGGAGGAGCGCCGGCTTTCCCTCTCACGCAGCTGTTGTCAGTAATGACAGCAGCTGCGTGTAGAGCTCTGGCGAGATGCGGGAAACGACAGGCAGTGTACTGTGTACACTGCCTCAAACGCCCGTTTCACCACCGCCCGTACGGGCGTAGCGCTAGGAAGGTTAAAAGCCCCACCCTCGCCCCAACATCATTCTTTTGTTTTTGTTTTGTAAAATTTGTAAAAGGTCAAATGGAATTAAAAATTTTGGATGGCAATTCATTTCAAGGTCGCTAAATGGGAAATAGATGCTTCCGATTTCCCTCTAAAATGTAGCCAATGTTTAATCTTACCTTCTACTTGAATTTTGATTTAAATGGGTGCTAGCAAAGCTTTGATTTTTTCTTCCAACTCTCAGTACTTTCCAAGCTTCATCAGCACTGTGTACATTTATCCAGTTGAGATCTGAAAAACACGTTTGGGGGAAAAAGGTAAACTACGGTAATCATAAATTAAATGTATTCAATAAAAACTGCCACATTTGCATAAAAGTGGACAGTAAGGCAAATGTAAATAAAGTGTGTGCACTAATTTATTGAAAGTTCTAGATAAAAGCTTTTTGTTTGCACCACTGGTGAAACTTTACTTAAGTTATAGAAGCAACAGGAAAGAACTGAAAAATAAAAAAGTGATTGGAACTACATCTATATTGTTCATTCTTTTATTTTACAAAGGAGTGAATGGAAAAGAAAAAAATATATATACTTTGCATTTAAAGCCTTATTGTAAATATTTTCTTGAAGGAGTTGGAACAACTTTACCTTTTACATAGGGGTTTCCATTCCTGTCTTCACACAGCCTCAGTGTTGTTCTTTTGCGGTTCGGGCCAGAGGACATAGGTTCCAATAGGTCATACACAAATTCGTTATAAATTTCAAAGTAAGCCACCCAAATGGACAGCTGAATATCAGAAGATTCCTGAAGTGAAATGACATCCTGATCACCCCAGCGTAAGCATGTTTCTAGAATATAAGGAAAAAGGAGTAGGTCAAGAGATAAATGTTTCACATAAACGCTCATCACCATTGTATCCTTTCAACTTACCTTCCAGCTGACTGCTGGTCTGATTAGCATGACTTGTTGAAGAAAGTCCTCCAATGCCACTATCAAAGCTCATACTTGTGCCAGCCCGAAATTGAGATTCATTACCAGCACTTCTCTTCATGGGAGTCATAAGTTCTTCCTACAACAAAACAAAAAAAACTTCAGGCAAAATAAATTCTTGCTTAGCAAGTGGTTTAAAAAAATGATATATGTTCTATATCTTATATCTATACAAGTTCAAATTTTGCCAGACTAGTAACAGAAATCAAAGTTTAGAGAGCAGGCAAACATTAAAGCAGCTCAACTAGGAGAGGCAGCAAAACATGCAGGCTAATAGCAGAAGAGAGAAGGCTATCCGGTAGCTTCTCTTTCCCTGTCCAATCAATGGAGAGGAGGCCTGTGTTGTTGAAGACTTGGTATAATAAGTAATTCAGTAGGTAAAACAGCCCCTCTAAATAGAATAAGTGCATTTATCCACTCTTTGGGTTCACCCATTTTTATAAAAAGCCCTTTTTGTATTACTAATGGGCACTTACCTCTCTCAAATTATTAAGTAAGGACACCTTCTTTAACTCCTCTTGTCGCACTTGTTTGCTTTCCAGCCAAATAACTTCATTGGAAAGAGGTTTGAGGTCAGAACTTTTGTAAAGACGATCTTGAGCACTATTAAAGATGAGGGAAATGGAACGAGGAAGAATACCACCATCTCTGTTTGTTCCTGGAGTATAAAAAATAAATGGCCATTAAGCAAACAAATTGAGCACAGGCACAACAATTCAACAGAAAAAAGTAATTTACCTTGTATTGTGTATGTTTTCCCAGAGTTGGTGACTCCATATGTATAAACAAGCCAGTTTTGTCCATTAAGTGCATCCTTCACCACTCGCCTCATTGTTCCATCAAAGAACTGTTTCTGATCAACCTCAGGCCCATAAATCTATTATGTGGGAAAAAGAGAGTAAAATACATGGAGGAGGCTGAAGGCTTGCACCACTTTTTCTTCATTAAATGAACCCCGTAAAACCACCACATTTTTATTTAAACAAATGTTTAACCTCCTTAGCGCACTGCATAGGTACCACATTTTTATTTAAACAAATGTTTAACCTCCTTAGCGCACCATAGACTTTAATGGATTTTTTTTTTATGTTGTAGGCCTGTACTTTACCAAAACCTGTCCGTACAAGGGTCTAGTAGACATCCTGAGTATATTAATGCTTGAAACACACAATTATGTAAAATCCAGGCGAACTGGTTAATTTTTGAACTGTTACAATGTGTGTTTTTATTAAAAGTATAATTCAATTGGTAAGTGTGTTTAGTGTTTTATTTGTCTTAGGCTGAGTCTATACTCAGCGTAGACCGCTGGGGGGGGGGGGGGGGGGGGGGGGGGGGGGGGGGGGACATCAGGGAGACCAAAACCTTTTTTTTTTTTTTTTTAAACTGATTTCTGTTTAAATTTCCCGCCACCCACCGTTGTGATGTCATCGCGTCACACCGGAGGGGAGGAGGGATCTAAATTTGTCAGTACCTCAGTATGACAAACTAGCCTTTCTTATTAGGTAAAGAACAGAGGATAGCACTTTTTATG
>CM070034.1:45143790-45196153 GCA_036250615.1 Ptychadena robeensis | reverse complement strand
CCCCCCCCCCCCCCCGCTTAACAATTTCTGATGGCACCATCCCCCGCCTCACATATTGAGGACTTCTTGACATTAAAATATCGCAGTCGTATCCCTGGGATGCACAAAATCAACTTTTTGTTTTCAAGCAAAACAATGCACAGAAAACAGAATTCTAATATAGCATTCACACGGGTGGCCAATGGTTTTCTATGGGAAATTTCCTCAATATACTTTGAATGGAGAGCCAAAATCATAGTATTAACCAGTAAACACTGCGCTCAGAGATCTCGGCAGCCGTGGCCCGACCAGGAAGTGAGGGGATGCTATGTAGGATCTTCTTAAATTACTCAATTCAGTAATTTTTTTTGTTTTTTATGCTTTCCTCCATATAATTGCCATACATTTCATGATGTACCTCTTGTGGTAGGTAGTACCATAGTCAATGAGAATGATTTGTATATTTGTGCATCATTGGTCATCTGCATCCAATGACAGTAAGAAATGTACACAGTACAGGTGTGGTAAGGAGTGTGTAGTGTAGGGGTGGTAAGGAGTGTGTAGTGTAGTGGTGGTAAGGAGTGTGTAATGTAGGGGTGGTAAGGAGTGTGTAGTGTACAGGGGTGGTAAGGAGTGCATAGTGTACAGGGGTGGTAAGGAGTGTGTAGTGTACAGGGGTGGTAAGAAGTGTGCAGAGTGTACTTATTTTTTGTGTAGAATCTCTCTATACCTAGATCTCTCCTTGCTGACAATCTAGACAGAGAACTCTAGCAATGAATTAAAGTAGCCACACACAGCTCCATTATTCCATTCTATTGACTTAAACGTGGCTACAGTGAAATATGGTGGAGGTTTAAAGATGTTTTCGGTTGTTTTGCTGCCTCTGGCACTGGGTTCTATGAATGTGTGCATCCTGAAATGGATGGCAACAAAGCACTGGAGAGTTCTGAAGTGGCCAGTAATGAGTCCAAATCTAAATCCCATTGAAAACCTGTGGAGAGATCTTAAAATTGCTGATGGGAAAAGGTGCCCTTCCAATAAGAGAGATCTGGAGCAATTTGCAAAGGAAGAGTGGTCAACATTCCGGCTGAGAGGTGAAAGAAGCTTATTGATGGTCATAGGAAGCAACTGATTTCTGCTTTTTCCAAAGGGTGTGCATCCAAATATTAAGTTACGGGTGCCAATAATTTTGTCCAGACCATTTTTGGAGTTTTGTGTGACATGTCCAATGTGAGAAATACGTGATTTTCTGGAAACATTTCTGGGGTGCCAACAATTTCGGCCATGACTGTATGGCTAGCTTTAGTTGTTCTGATGAATCATTAAAACGCCACTCCAGCCAAAGCATTTAGCATTGGACAGATTGGAGCAGAGTTAAGGTAGCCATTTTTTGGCTGATCAACTGACTGATATCTGAGGAGTTGGAGACACAGCACTGCTGTGTCTCCAGCTCCGACTATGCTTTGCATGAAGACCCAATGGTGGTTTACAGTCATGCCCGATATCCCTGTTTTCGAGCAGGATTGATTGGTCCTGCTCGAAACCAGGGATGGCCGCATATGATATGGGCCAGATAGATGGCAGTGAGTGCGCACGGCGCTCGAAGCAGCCATTGATCTAGCCCATATCTACACATGTGTGTTCCCAGTTAAAGCCTTGAAATGAGCTGAGATGCTGTTTCGGTGCTCTGTCTGTTGTGAATTCTGGCACATCTGAATATGAAACTTTAGGAATTGTCACCGTACACATATTAAACATAGAACAGTTTTAATGAACATTTTATTAATTCATTCAAAAAAGAACAGTTTCATTAAAATCAAATAACTTTGAGTTAACATGTTTTAGGAGATAAGAGATGTACTATATTCCAAACACTGGGCTTAGTTACTATTAACCCTTCCAGTGGGTCCCTCACTACTCCAAGGCACCACTTCCTGGGGGATGACATCAGAAACATAGGGCTTATTTCCACATACGTCAGGACCCCCTCTGCTAAGCGTATTGCTTGACAGAGGTCCCGGCGTAGCACATAGACTTTGCCTGCTCGGCAATTGCTCTGTTAACACATCCGCCCATGCAGAGGCTCAACATACTCGACTACATTCAGCCTTGCTTCGGCAGAACGGCTCGGCGCAGTGAAAACACAATATCAGCGGAGCAGGTAAGTCTATGTGCTACGTCGGGATCCCCACCAAGCAATACGCTTACCAGAGGGGATCCCCACGTATAATGGAAACATAGCCTTAGGATAAATGTCCATTTGGTGTAATGGACCGTTATGCCAAAGCCGCAGTTTGCCAGTGGGTTGCCTGCAGTTTAGGGTTTGCGTTTTTTCCGCTTCCTGACGACGCGTCCATTGATGTTCAAAAAATGGCATTGGCTCATGTTCTGTCCAGTTCTGTCTACATCTTTTTCCCAGTGGTTGGTGTGCGCTGGGGAAAAATACTTGGTGGACACAAGCCCTTATACAAACTCTAGATAATAATGGTTGCCCAACACTGTCATTCTAAGTGAATATCTAGGCGCCTGTCAGGGTCTGGCAGGACTGTTAATTTAACAACCTGTCTGGTGCCCACTGTTTTTTACCCTCCAAATAGCGATTGCGTTTTGTACAGAATGTTCTCGTATTTAACACCAGACTTCTGTATAAGGCTTAACAAGAGCACCAACGTTTTCTTGACAGAGCAGTCTACAAGCAGGGGAAGTCGCTGATGGAGTGCAGCGTCAGCTATGTACATTAAATCTCTTTACCTGTACCCACATGTACATATGACCATATAACTGTTGAGGTGGGGGACCCACTGAAATGGTTAAATATAAATTAAGCTGAAGCTACAACCATAAATCTTTTTCTAACAGATAGCAAAGAATACTAAGAAAAATGAGTAAGGCTCTATTCACACTTGTGCGTACTTTTCAATGCATTGCTAAGTATAACTTTTTAGGCAGCTTCACTTTGAATGGTACCTTAGGAACCTAAACACAAAGTGCACCCACAGTATTGAGCGTCGACGTGGCAAGCTATAGAACATACACTTTGTATGCTTTTTGTACTCCTATACACTGGGAATAGGAACGTGCATCTACTACACATTGTAGTTCGTGCATTAGGTGTGAATGGAGCTGATACTAACACATATGTATGACCTGTTTGTTTACAGCAAATATTCAACAAAATCCTAACTGTAATACTGAACTGTAATAAGAAATCTGCTTTAGGATCTCTGGAGGAAAGCAGGATTCTTTTATTTATTGAAGAACTGGGTGTAAGCAAAAGACAGAACTAAACAATCCGCTTTCTCCATTCAGTGTCCGTTGCCTTTCTTATTATACCTTTGATATACATGCAAATTTAGAACCTGCAACACAAAGAAGCCAAAAAGAATTGTTTAGTTAGATACACACTTCTGCAATAGTGCAGTCAGCTAGAATGATCATCTAGTAAAGGATAGTAAGACTTGTTTCTAGCACAAATTCCAAAACGATATCTATTACTTATTCCTAGGATATGTACTTACACACCCCAATCTGAATAAATGGCTCTGTACCATAAGGCTACATTTGTATTGCATGCCAGCGGATCTGGATGTGAATCTGGCTGATAGGGTGTAAATGAATGATTTGCATGGCTCCACCCACTATCCTGAAGTGAGGCTTTTTCCCTTAACTTTTGGGATTTGTGATGGATTGGGGCGTGTAAATACATTTAGTGCTATGCACTGCTCGAGTTGAGGGCTTTTTGATTCCTTTAATCCCTTCTCACCATAACCTTCATGGTTGTTCCTCCTTATTCCTAGGATAATAGATACAGCCATGCAAATAATTACTTTATTATTATGTAAGATTTGACAACATGAAAAGGAGTCCCATACTGTCATGGGTTTTCATAGGGGTATAACATCTTTATATATATATATAACCAATTAAATATACTAACATATACATATCTTGTGGTGTATAGCAATTAGCTACGTTACAATGTTACAATATACAGTCCATGTTGTATTACTACTTCAAGAAGTCTGTATAAAGTTCATCCCTGAACGAAAACAAGTGCAATCTAGACGGGGCCTCTCTATACCTCTATATCTGCATGGTACAGCCTTGTACGACTATCTATACTGCCACATAAATTATGGACTCTACAGGACATCCATTGTTCTACTATGGGGTATGAGTTCATCCTTGAGTACAGATGTCTTCTGAGCCCAATTAGGTAGTCTAGTTTTTATCTATAATTTGTTATCTTCATTTGATTTAGGAGGCTAGGTCATCAGGCCATTCTGTGTTTTGTAGATATTCATAAATTGGGCAACATTGCCATCTAGTGACGAAACCGCCACACAACACCCCGGGTTGCCCTGAATTCCCTAAGGGTTAATAGTGACGTATCTCTAAGCCTGCCCACCTTTTATCTAGAGACGCCTTCATGCTTGCGGACGATTGGAGAGCTGGGAGAGTGGAAGGTGTGTGTTTTAGATAAGAAATGTTGATTTAAAGTCATGCACGAGGCAAAAAGAGAAACAAAATAAAAAGGGAAAGTAAGAGAGGGAGGAGCGGCCATCTTTCCAATCCACATTATCGATACATTTCTCCAGAGACAACCCAAGTCTTGGTAAGGAAACTTTATCTTACTATCCAGAACCAATATTGAGGTGATACCTAGTGACATCTGCTTCTTTGCAGAGCTTTAGAGCTAGCTTAACTCATGATGGCAAATTATTTGATGAAAGTGCACCTTGTCAACTGATTCTGTTATCTACGAGTTCAGAGTCCAGTCTCTGCTGGGACATTTCTCCCTTATCGGTATCCCATCATTTTGTGTTTTGGAGGGATTTATCTCCTATCTAAGATCTTGGCATAGTCTGAAAGAAGTATCAGCCATTATTAATTCTGTTGTGTAGACCTGTCTAGCCCGACATATCTGTTTTTTTTTATTTGCGTAGCACGTATCACTGGTTGTTATATTACCGTGTTCTGTGTGTTGGAGATATCTCGTGGGGACTTACTGGTGTCACACATGTCATTATTGTATTTCATTCTGTTCCATTCATTTTAAGTGTTTTTTTATTACTCCGTGTGTTTTTAATAAATATATATTTTTGCATGATAGCTTGTCCTGCTTTATTATCTGCACAATAATAACTACTAAGCCGATCAAATTACTCGCGAGGTGTTATTTGTCTCATCTCAGGAACAACCGAATCTTTTGAGCTTAACCGTTTAATCGATAGTTCCTAAACACTCATGAACTGATGGTTATGAGTCACTGACAATACACGAGTCAATACTCGTACGATCGTTCGGCAAATTGATGCTCACCACTTTGAGCAATCAATTCCCGGTTGATACTTTGTATGGTGAGTTTGGTCCCCATTTAAAATAATGCCAATTGTTTGAGCGTGATCGATATTTCTTTATGGCAATACCAAAACAGTATATTTTCTTAACCTCCCTGGTGGCCATTCTCAGGGATACTCCGGGTTTGGGGGGACCATTGACCAGCAAGTAAATAACGGCAATGGCGCTCTGGGACCTTGCATTCCTGGTGTCATTCATATCACCAGGCATGTGAAAATCCTCATCACATGCTTTTTTTACTGTATCAGATGGATTTGTAGTCCTCTTTCTAAGCATCAAGGTATTTTAAAGCTTTAAACCTCATTAATGCAAGCCATAAATATTTGACTTTAATTTAAACTACTTCTGCACAGGGCCAGCAAAGTATAACTAATTTCATCAGCCTACCTGTAGCAGCTCTACTACGTCCTTCTGCACCTCCAGAGCATTTTGGTGCACTAAATGTTCTATATTATTGTACATGACACAGTTCTGAAGCATTCGCAACACATCATTCTGGAACTCTGCAATTGTCTTGGTTATTCCTTTTGATAATCTGCGTTTTATTGTTCTGAGGTCCATAGGTCTGGAATTGCAGAATGTGGTCAGTGTATGTATACTTGCATGATAAATACCACTCATATAACTATATACATTCATATATAGAGATAGAGACAGTGGTTATTTGTGTCAAATATACCAAGGGACACAACCATTATTTCTCATCTTCTTTATTGTCTAGTTGTGTTATTTACCATTATATTCAAAAATTAACAGTTCTCATTAATATTTTATCAACATCTCACACGAATATTGGTACTGTAAAAATAAAACAAGTCTGAGGAAGTAACATTAATATCTGAGATATAGAACTACTACTTTTTAGATATTGTTGTTGCACACACAAATTGGACAGTGGACCCTTAAGTTACATCTGGCTTGACTTACAACGATTTGAGTTACAACCAGAATTATGGCCAAAACATGTTTCTGCTTGCCTGGTGGTATTCATGTGATCTGATGTCACTAATAAGTACCGCACATCAAAATGGACCATCTCACCAATCTACAAAAGGCTACAAAGCCAGATTCCTGATGTTCTTATGAAAGGGGATTATCCTTCAAACAATATCTACCTTTGATTGTATCCTATCTTCCTAAAGCCAAAAGGTGTCAACTTGATATTACACATTTTTGTCTCTAGTAGTCTAAGGTCATTTTAACTTTTTGGTGAAAACACCAGGAAAATAATTGGTGTTTCTGGTAAATGACACATATTATACAACACTTAGTTTTTTAATAAGGTTGGGTAAGGAGGGTTTTGGAAGGTTTAGAACACATTGTGGGTATTTTCATTATTTCTTATGGGAAAAATAGTCTTACCTTACAACCAACCCTTGGGAACCAATGAAGTTCATAAAAATACACTGTATATGTAATCATAATTCATTCCGGTCACACAGAAACACTAATGGTTCTGATTACATCACGCTGCTCTCCAGAGCTGACAGCATCGGCGGGCACCCTTTGTGTGCCGGCCGTTAGCTTCAATGAAGACGCCGGTCTTCATTGAAACTAACAGCATTGGCCAGAGATTATCGTACATGTCCATTCTCTGGCTGGCCGGCCGAGCTGTGGGGCGTCAGCGATCTGTCGCCCCATGTGGGCACCCTCGATTGGCGAGCGCGCACACCCATCGGTTGGCGGCAAAATCGCCAGCCTTAACTCTCGCTGATAATGAAGCAAATGTTTTTAGCCGGACTAGAAACGCTTGTATAAGTGAAGGGAAATGGATCGCTGTAATTCAGCTGAGGCGACCAATACTTAGATTGTTAGCTTTAACTTTACACATGACTATGGGATTCAAGGGAAATCATGAGTCATGGCACACACGGGTAGATCTGTAAAAAGATTTGAGTACAATCAATTAACTTGCGCACTCACGGTGCATGATTGTACTCTAATTTGTTAACAAACCTACCTATGTGTGCTTTCCTTCGGGCGGGATCAATAGAGCCGGCTCGAAGGAACTTGATTGAACGGTGTTCCAACATGTTGGAAAGACCCTGTTCAATCTCCAATACTTTGCATGGAGACATGAGTCTTCATGGAAAGTATTGAAACAGCTGCGGCTCTTGCCTCCTCCACAGCCGTCGGCTGTCAGTGTAAAGGGGCTGAGCCAGCACTTGTCACTCGGAAGCTGTGTGAGGCAGCTGTGTGAGTGAGGCTGCTTCTCCCCAGCTTGTGGTGTGTTGTAAATCACCCACTGCAAGCTGGGGAGAACGGGTCCCCATTGAACAGGAATCGATGTGCCCATGTGGTGCACATTGATTTTCGTTCAGTTGATCCCCGATCAATGACAGCGTGGTGCCTAGCTTAAGGAAAAAGCAGCAGCATCTTCTGCCAGAGAAACTTCCTTTCTCTGCTTTAATTGGCCATTACAGTCCAGTGTTGGTTTCCTAGCCAGTAGTTCTGTGGTTAATGTATGTTGCCTTCCATTCCTTCAATGGATGGATACAATACATTAGCATATTAAATACAGAGGAGTCGGAGTCGTAATTTATCGACCGACTCCACAGCCCTGCAAATAACAGTTATAACATTACACAAAAAATAAGATCACAGTAAGCAACAAGGCACCTCAGGAGCACTATCAACAGTAAAATGGTAGCATCCCAATATACTCTTAAGGATGTTAATCCAGGAAAGATAGTCAAATGCCCCACTAATATATATTCAGAAGTAAAACACTAAAGGGTCCAAAAGGCCCCTATATCCCGGAGTGGGGTTTTAACTGTCCAAAATGTTAATTTCAAGAAGATAATCATACATATAAAAAAGGTCTTTATTTGGGTATCGTACTGCATCAGCCCAATGTTGGGCGGTATACTTAAAAAGTAACAACACAAATGTATATCATTAAAAATTTCTCTGCTGTCCTATCCTTTAAGATCAGCTACATTCTATAGCCTCTGAGCTGACACATTAAGGCAGTTACGTCTCCCTTATCTCTGCCCCTAGCCCACTGGGGATGCCGATGTCATGTAAGATATTTTTGAGATAATAGGCATAATGTGTGCTTTGACTGCAAAGGACATGGCACGCTATAGGTAAGCCAGGTCTGCTTAACATGAAAAATAGGAATAATGACTTCAATTTAATAATGAAGGTGGACCCAAACTGAGATTAATTTAATGTTAACCATCTGCCAAGCTTTCAAAATGTACACATTCCTCATGATATAAAGTTGTAACTTAACTGACCGTTTCACGATCTCTGTGTATCCTGGAGCCTGTTTTTCTCTCACTGGCGCCATGAAGGGACCTGCATGTCTGCAATAAAATTTATATGGAGCTGGAAAATTTGATAAGTATTAACAAACTACTAAACACCTAATAACTGACCCCAAGCTGTATTGTGATTTGTGGGCGGATTTCCCACAATTTGCCCGTGGCTTAGGGCACGTTCTCACTGCATTGCTCTTCAAAGGATGCGTCACCGGCAATGCAGCTGCCCAATAAAGACATGATTCTAAACAAAGTGTGGAGTGAGAATGTGTAGTGGACACTGTTCCATTCATCAGAAAAAAAAGCACCTCCCTAGCGCTCTTGCAAGGTCCAGATTTCTGTACCAAAAGCGGCCTGTAACTTCCCAAACTGTCTTGTAGACATCCTGAATATAATAATGTTTGAAGTACATTAAAATTTTTTTATAAAATGTATAATTTGAATGATAAAATCTCTTGAATAATTTGGTATTTAAGATTTCAAAACAGTATTTATGTTTGTTTATAATAAAAATTTTATTACAATTGGAAATGTGTTTTGTTTTTGTTTTACTTTGAACAGTGGCATTTGGCACTCTCTGAAAGGGTTAACTTCAAAGAGCACATGTGGAGATGACACTGGGGGTGACTTTCCAGATGTGGTCTTTAAGATAGCCCAATTTGCGGGACATTCATATGCAAATTGGGCTGGGAGAGGGGGGACATCGGCAAAGCCAGCTTAGAGCATGTCCCCCGGGACAGCACAGAACAGTGAGTATGTGCTGCTGCCGGGGGATGTGAGCTTAGCTGGACGGCTCCATCTCGTCAGCTGCAACACTGACATGAAAGTGCAGGGACGTGATGGAGCCATCAGAAGCGCTAGGAAGGTTAAATGTGGAATGGTCCATCTTCATTTAGGCGCCATTAGGTGCCACCAGAGATGCGTCCATTAAAGATGGATGTATCTGCAATATGCGGAAAACAGTATCGGGCGCTGCTTTTCTGCACCTTCCAGACGCGTCAATCTTCAACGAGTCATTCTTATACTAATTATGCTAATTAAAAGGAGAGCCGAAGGAGAGCCACGGGAAATTCACCTGCAGATCGGCCGAGAAACTAGTGTTTTAAGATTGGTCAGGGGTGGGGCTTACATGGCGCCATTTTGTATTGTACAAGACCGCTGGGATGGGTCCTGCCAGTGAAGCATATGTCCCCTTCATGCAGGGTGTGATCCTATTGCATGGTTCATCCTGGAAGGAGTCTGGGATAGTAATGCTCAGCAACTGTTGGTTTTAAACTGTTTTTTTTTTATTTGGTTATAGGGTCCAGTGTGTCAGGGCTCAGGCATGTGGCTGCTGGAGTAGTGGATACAGGGGAACTCACAGGGAGTGTGGGGCCCAGGAATGTTGCTGCTGAGCTGAGCCAATGACAACAATTAATGTTAAAGGTCTGAAAGCAAGGAGGCTTTGCATTTTCTGTTGACCTTTGTTTGGAGTGCTACCAACCCCTGCGAGGGCTATCCTTTTTCATTGGACTGTTTTAAAATATATATAGGCAGGAAGCCCTTAAGAGACAAATGTTTAGTGGATTTACCTCTTTTAAAAGCACCCATTTGAGGCTGAAACTCCACAGTATGAATAAGGTAAAAGCTTTCCCATTGTGAAAGACACAGGTAAACTGGTACACCCATATCCTATGAGACATTAGTGAAAAGTGACAATGAATCTGACAAATGGGGCCACATATCTATAGGTAAATGAAATGTCGATTCCTTTTCTAATGCATTTAACACAAAAATGTGAAAATGTAAAAAAAACCCATATAAATGGACAATGCAATCTATTCTGCCATTTTTTATAAAATACCTGTGAGTAGCTATGCATTTCCAGACATTTATTAGCACCTTTTTAATGACCATTTCTTTTTCCACTGATTCTTTTGTATTTAAAAGAAGTCTAAAAAGGAAATTGGCATAAAAGTACATAAATGTTATCGACAAAGTAAGTTTATGGTCACAGTACATTATGCTACGATTGACATTACTATATACATTTAATGAGAGAGAGAAATATATAAGCTCAAATTTCTATCTTCTGGAAAACACCGGGCTATCAAGCTAATATATGTCATACATTACGAGTCATTGACCTGGAAAAGCTGGAACTCATATGACAGGACGCATTGTTCCCCTATGGGTGGTCTGTTTTCTTAAGTGGTCTGAAAGGAGCCCACTTTTTCCAGGTCGATAACAATTAAGGCCGTAGCATGTTATCCAGGTAGCCAACATTTGCAAAAAACATTAGTGATGGCCGCTTACATATTCAGGCCAGTATAGTTTTCCTTTTAACACTGCATCCATTTCCATAGACTATGGGTGGCAGGCAGTTTGGTCATTAATACATCTGTCTAGACCAATCAATCAACACCTATACACACGTAAGATATGTGGCTGAGACAAAGCTCATATGCGTACTAACAACTTGGAGGCACTCTGTGTCTGGGCGGCCGCAGCTAAATGTTAAATGTATACAATGTATGTCACTTGGATAACTGCAGGGAACCATGAATAACTATGAAAGGTTGCAGTTAGGGGTGTGAAATGTTGGAATGAACTTTCACTGCTGGTAGTCTCAGGGGATAGTTACTAAGCCAGAAAATGTTAGGGTTGTACTACTGAGGTATGAGATCTGGAGGTTTAAACATGTTGTACTGTGAGAGTTACATTTGACCCAAAGCCAGCTGGTGACCTGTGGATTGAGGCAGCTAATCGGAGGATCAGGGAACAGGGAGGTCCATCTGCAGCAGAATCTACCATGTAGGAAGCTGAAGCAGAGGATAGTGAGGGAGACCGTGAGTAAGACCACACCACATATGGGGTGAGTATCAAACACCATCTCCTGGTACTCATCTGAGGAGCTCACCAAAAAAGTTATGTGCACCCCTGTTTATAGAGTTTATAGTGTGCTTATGTAAACATTTTACAATCAAAAGTTAGCAACTTTGTGCAATTAGCCGTATTGTAGTATAATAGAATAAGGCTAAAGGTGGCCATAGATGGTTACATTTAGCCACAGATCGACTGATATGAGTGCTCGCATCGATCTATCTGCCCTGAAATCGGATGCAAATCTAACGCGCCCACCTTAAATCGGGAAATAAATTGGCCTAGAAAACAATCTGACAAATTACAGAAATGTCAGATTCAGCTAATATCTCTTCAAGTAGACCCAATAAAGAAGAAACAAACGATACCGCTACTGCACAATGAACATGTTACAAGTCAGGTCCCCTTGCAAATGACTGAAGTACACTCACAATTGAAGAAGTGGAAGACTTTTGGGAATCACACATGTTGTACTACGAATACAGATTGCACTTTCATGTCCCAAAACAAAAGGACCACAATCAACTTCTGGTACGGGCTCACAAAGCTGCCAGTGATGTTCTTCTGGGATGTTTTCTGGGACAGCGTATTCACTTGTTTTATAATCTAAAGGAACCTTAAAAGCAATAAATGAATTGTAAGACTGTAACACTTAGTAGCAGAATGTAAATACAGAATTCAATTATTTTACCAGTAAAGATGGGTTCTTATGCTCGGCACACACACACCGAGCAGGTCAGACAGACCTGCTCCGATGTATGCCGAGATGCTAACGTGATGACGTCATCACGTTAGCATCCCATTGCATTATGGGGCCCCTTCTATCGGCCGGGCACCCTTTGTGTGTCGGCCACAAGCTGCATGAAGACACCGTCTTCATTGCAGCTTATGGCATCGGCTTGCATCGGCCAGAGAAGATCGGACATGTCCGTTCTCTGGCCGGCCGAGCTGTGGGGCGACAGGGATCTGTCGCCCCATGTGGGCACATGCCGATTAGCGGCCGATTTTTAACCTGACTGACGGCGTGAGCGCGCACGCCCGTCGGTCAGATTAAAAATCGGCCGCTTATCGGCATGTGTATGCCTAGCATGTGGCAAATCGACAAGGACAATTTTGTACTTAACAAGGATACCGATACAGAGGAACACAGACAGTGCTTTCAGATTTCTGATATTTGTTCTGTTACCTGTGCAGAGCATTCACTCCTAACATCTGTCATCTCTGAAGGCTGACTGTCACATGTCTTCCAGAAACCATCATGTATTTGGGAGTCAGTATTTTTCTCTAACTCGCTTGTTGGGTCAAACTGTTTTTTTTCCTCACTGAACTCTACATTATTGGACTGGGCTGGATGTGGGCATTCTGTTAAAATATCTGTGCATGTTGTAGATAAACTCAATCTGAGATCTTCAGCCTGCAATTCAAATAAGAACTAAGTTGTTAACACAATATACAAGGTCTCAAAATTAAGCAGGGTACAGACACGGAGATATGGGTCAAATTGATGGCCGTTTCGAGCGCCATGCGCGCTCACGGCCATCTATCTGACCCGTATAATCTGCGGCCACCGCTGTTTTAGAGCAGTAAAAATGACGTCATCACGCTGCTGCAGGATACATCGGACGGCTCAAATATCGAGCCGTCTGTACCCTGCTTTATACTGTTCTTTACCTTATTGCAAGATTACTTTGTGACAGTGCACTCTTTGTTACAACCGGCTTAACTTAAAAATAAACTTTAGTTATAACCAAAAGTTTAGTTTTAAATTACAACCAAAGTCTTGACTTACATCAGAATTATGGCTAAGGCCAAAAACGTTTTCCACTTGCATGGTTGAAAACAAACACCCTGGATGACAGAGAAGTGTTTGTAATCTGATGTCTGAGTCTAGATACATATATTTGAACATATAATTTCAGACAGCCCCCAAATAGCTAGAAAAGACATGAAATATGAGTGGGCATTTATGTGACTGAACGCACTAAAAAGTACAGTGCATGTCAAAATAGACCATCGTGGCAATTTTACATAGGAATGCTACAGATTCTTTCAAGGGGAGAAGGGACCCCAGAGAGCCAGATTCCTGGTGTTCTTATGGAAGGGGGCTCTATACCTTATACCCTATACTCTATACCATTTGATTATTTCTTCATAGAGGAACAGACATGAACACCAGCAGGAATAATTCACATGGTTCCACCCACTGTCCTAAAACAAGGGTTTTTACCTTAAAGCAGACCTACCACCAGAAATTGATCATTCCCGAATGGAACTAGAAGTTCCCATAATAAGGAAGAATGCATATAAAAAACAAGGAGTAATAAAAAAATAAAAAAACAGTCCCCCCCCCTCTCTGTCTGTCTTGTGCCACGGCGCCTCCCAGGACTCACTGCAGAGATAGACAGGTAAATCTCTAATCTCAACTCTTCATTAAACTGAATGGAACATATTTTAACATATAAAACCATTAAAGTTGCCCTCAGTGGCCAATTGTGACTTTGCACCCAGAGTTAACCCCCAGAGTCCTGGCAAATAAATATGGAATCTCTCATACAATTCCATGTAATACCAGGTAAGTATATTTTTGTGATGGATTTGGGCATGTAAATACCTTCTGTTTTAAGAAGGCTTTACTCTGCTATTCTCTCTTCATGAAAGCCAGATGTTAACTTAAATGGTGATTTACTTTCCAGTAAGCTAGGCACATTTTGGAAAGGTTAGATAATAGGTGCTTTGGAAGGTTCAGAATGCATTATAAGTATTTTCATTATCTCCCTTGGACTTGACTTGCGACCAAGCTTTGGGAATTAAGTTCATAAGTCAAGGCTTTACTGTATAACCTTACAGTCTCTGTACAGCAGACTAGGGGTGAAAGAAGCAGATATTTTGTCAGTTACTTAGCCTTTTGTTTTTAGGTTTTAAGTTACAGCAAGCCTTTCAATTAAAATAGAAAATTCATAGCAGCTTTCTCCAGTTAATGAAAGAGAATGGCACTCGGCATTTAAATGAATACTGTGCTATTTTTGAAGCATACCTAAACCATACCTGTCATGTTCTTTCTTATCTAATAACTTACAGGAAGTAACGTCGTGGAGTGTCACTTACAGTATTTTAAACCCAGAAGTGTCAGGGCGTTCCAAATGAGGTGATAGCTCACGTTACTTCTGGCACCGAGAAGTTTAATGTCCCCTCCCTCCTATTTGCTAGCTATCACATAGCTTCCCACCCCACACATCATTTGCACAAGTGGGGTTGGAACTTAGGCTCCACTGTATGCTGGGATTCGCTGGTGTCCGCTCAAGCCTCCATTGTGTTCCCATAGATGCAGCTTGCTGTGTCGATTTCAACGCAACGGAGGCTCAGACAATCAGGTCCGGGGCTCTGATGGGCTGTGGAGACAGCCCTGTCAAAATTGCGGTCAATGGGCGGCACATGCAACTTTAAAATTGTTTTTAACGGACAGTGGAGCCCTAGCCTTAGGAAGGAGAGTAACACGAGTGATATCGGGTAATTATTGAAATTGGAATTTGGGCTGGGAAAGATACATAAAAAACTGGGCTTTCCTGGCCAAAACAAGAGTATCTCTTCTAGGTAATATATAATTTTGTAAGTGGCCAAATTTAAAGACAAACTATTAGGAAAGAGATATAGGATTTGACACTGCTGGTTTGTATTGGTATATTCTAAATTTTACTTGGCAAGTTGCTAAACCAGAACAACCATTGTCCAAACCCTAGATATTGTTATGCTTGTCCCAGTTGAGATGAAGTAAAGATGACAAGCTAGGTCAGGGCTGGGCAAACCTTTTGACTTGTGGGCCACAATGGATTTTAAATTTGACAGAGTGGCCGGACAAACAAGGGCCATCTGGTCCCAATTCCTCCCAGCCTGGCTGGGAAATTTAAACAGATCACATTGATAAATCTTCCATACTGGTAAAAAAATGATGTAATAATCATACTGTCAGGGAGCTTAAAAAAAGAGGCCTTCAATAGGCAACTTAAACATTCTAGTGCAGACATTTCTAGGAGACAATAACAATTATCCTCTAGGCATTATCAACACTTATGGCAGGGAGCAGAACATCTTAACACCAAGGTGACAAAGGGCGTGATGAAATATCTATCTTCAGTATTGTCTATTTCAAAAGAAAACATATTTAACCTGTCCTGCTAAAAGATTCTCTTTAAAGCAAAGGTGATTCATTCTCATCTCTAGGGACTCAAGCAGATCCGGATTTATTGGCACTCTGTCTATTGCCTTTTTTTCAGAGTGAGGCGCCATCTGTGACAAAAAACAAATTTTTTTTAATACCAATTTAAAAAACATGTAACAATGATGGACTGTACTGTTACTGGATTCAGAAGAGACACTTTCCACGTTTGCACTGGTTTCCATTGGTTCCTTGTTTAACATATTCAAAATTGGAGCTCCATGCTCCAACAGGACAGCGCTGGAAGAGAAGGGGCCATCAGGAACTCCAGCGAAGGTTAATGCCACCATCATTCGTCTGCAGCGCAAGTGCATGTGAGCGGCTGCTTCAGCCAGCTCTCATACACTGCTCCGACAGCATCCCCGCCGTGGCTAAGCTCATTTTTTGGCTCAGTTTTATGTAATGATTAATTTTATATTGTATTGTTTCATTTTTTTTAAATGGATATTGTATGGTTTCATTTTCATAAATGTATATTTTAGTCATCTATTAATCTGAACTACTTCGTGGATAGAGGGTATTTTGGGAAATGTACCATGCTTTCAGTTGATGTATTTTTTGGCCAGACTTTGAACCTGTGTGGGCTCCCTCTGAACTGTATTCATATATTATAGAGGATTTATTTATTGCATAAGGTAATAATTTGGTTGCTTTTTTCTTGCGTTAAACTTCTAAGTACTGTGGGCTCACATTGCATTGCAAGGGACAAAGCAAAGGATTGAAAAGGAGAATGCCATACTGGTGTAAAAATATGTACCAACCTTCTTACATACCACTAGGCAAAAAACAAGCATTTAAACCTTGCAGAAATCATGTCCCACTGTAAATTAAAAGATATGCTGAACTTTAAATATAAGTTTAATTACATCTGATGTATTTGCATGGGAGCTATGACTAAAGGCCCCCACATACGTACCGAGTGGGGACCAACAGAGCTGCTAAGATCAGCTCTGGAAAGTAGCGTGATGATGTCATCACGCTGCAGTCCTGAGCTGACTGCATCGGCGGGCACCCTTTGTGTGCCGGCTGTTGCTTTCAATAAAGACGCCGGTCTCCATTGAAAGTAATGGCATCAGCCAGAGAATATAGGATATGCAGACTAAGGCTATGTTTCCACAGGGTCCCCAAGTCCGCCAAGGTCCTGTCTGCCCATTGTTCAATTTATTGACTATGTGTGCGTCAGCACACCAATATTTGTGCTGGGCTTCATTGTGACAATGTTGACATAGGATTCCATGTGGATTTTAGCGCACTTAAGCTTAACGCATTACATGAACGCATGTGGAAACATTCCAATCAAATGTTATGCAATGTGTCAACATCCCTCTTTTTGACTACATTTAACGGAGGGATTTTGACGCCACGGAAACATAGCCTTAAACGGAGCCAATTAATCTCTGCAGCTCCAGTGTTTGATTGGTTCAATGTCAGTCTGCATGTAGTTTACATGCTAATGTAAAAATTTCAGCAACTAATGGATCAAAAAATAATGATCTATTCTTACTGTCAAAAATGCTGTAATTTACTATTGAATGTATCTGTTGCTACAGGGCAATGCAGACCAAAGCTGAAATTTCATAATACATATTGAGTATCACCACTACTGACAAAGGGAGAAATCTGATTCTAGTGTCATTATATATTAAACTATTATAGTTAATTGATGCTTAATGAGATGCCTAAAATTCAACATTAAGTACATAAATGGGGTTGAAGGCTGAAGGTGAGCCAAGCAAATTCTGTAGTTTCTGCGCTTCATTGTCTTAACTTTAATTTGAATGTTACATTTTCAGCATCTACATAACCATCTTCAGTGGCCAACTCTCAACTGCCTGGCCCTCAAGTACCATGGGATAATATTAGATATCGTAGTTTGTCACCATTCTCCTGCTACTTACACTTTTTCCGGCTTGACATATACTTCTAATGCAATCTATTATTTCGTTCAAGAAATGTTGTAGATTTTAAAGTGTTCAATAAAATAAGTTGTATTTAACATTATAGGAATATATGTATTTGTATGTAGGTACTTTTTACTGTACCTTATTCTGTCAAAAATAGTTTTTAATTTTAAGGATGCAAACTAAAAACAAAACATAAAAAATAAACTATATACATATTACTCACCTACCTTGGGTCCAGGGACAGTGACCCATAAAAAACAAATACGAACCTTTCGTAGCTGCTTGCTCTCACGCCGCCATGCCTGGAGTGTTCGGTCTAACAGAGACCAGTCTTGTTCTGCTACTACAAGCTCTAATATGTGGCATGCACTAGTTCGTCATATCCAGCCCAGTGACATCTTGGAAATCCATTTAAGAATTTATATCGCTTCTGGATCCTTTCTATTTTTTTATGAACATAAAATACATGTAATTTTTATTGAGATTTTTTTAGTCATCATTTAGGCCGTTAGAGTCCCCCTGCCTTTGCAGTTGTGTAAATGAAAAATTGTCTAGGGCAGCAGATTATTCTGTCTGCTCAGACAATACATTTATATGTACTACATTAATAAAAGTATTGGGATGCCTACCTCTTTCACCCAGGAACTTTCAATGCATCAAATTGTTGATTTGTAAACTGTATTATGGAGTTGGCCTCTCTTATGCGGCTATAACAACTTCAGCCCTTCTAGTTAGGCTTTCCACAAGGTTAGGGAGTACAAATATGGGGATTTTTAAACATTCTTCCAGAAGAGTATATGTTACGTCAGGCAATGATGTTGGATGAGAAGGCTTGGCCTGCACTCTCTGCTCCAATCAGGTTAAGGTCAGGGCCTCTTTCAAATGCCTTCACAACAAACGTGCTTATCCATGTTTTATGGACTATGCTTTGTACACAAACATATTGTGAAGGTAAAGGTTATAAGTAAACAATTCTCAAATTTAGGAGCATAAAATTGTCTTGGTATCCAGAATTATCCTGTTTCTTTTATTTGAAAGAAGTGGCGGAATTCACTAAGCTCTTAAAAGCAGCACGTTAAAAGCAGGTGCTTGGTTTTATATGCTTAAATTCAATTATTAAGATGGGTCTCCCAAAACTTGTGAGAATATAGTGTATATTGAATCATATGCAATCTATGAGGGACATGAGTATAGGGGGATTCCAGTTTCAGAAGTAATGCAACTTTTTCTTCCGATAAATAATTTACATTAAGCTCCCCCCCCCCTCCAACTCTGTTCTGTGTTCATGTCTGAGTTTATTAGTAAGTCTAGTGGTCTTTAGATCAGTTTATTTTATTTCTCCAGCAAGATTTATAAAGCTTTTAAACTTTTTAAATTCCTAAAATCTTTTTAAATTAAACATCCTCTTCAAATATAAACATTTTAAGTCTTAATTTGGCATTGTTCCTCAGACGCTTTTACGACAGATCTTTTTCATCATATAACATCAAAGTTTAAAAGATAAAACAGCAGTTGAATAAATCTGAAGTGCAATCACTTCTTGCCTTGCAACAATAATAATCCCGTAATGTAGAAATATTAATTACAGAATTGTGAACCTGAAGTATAATGTAGAATACAAAACTCACTGAAACATTTTATTTGGCATATAGCCACAATAATGTTTTATTTCAAATCTAATCAATGTATACAGTACAACAAATACAAAAAGAAGACTATAATACACTGTGGAGTTCATGATCGATTTACAGAATTCATGCAAATAGTTATTCAATATGCTACTAAGGTATGTTGAAATAAATAACACCCTATAAGTTCAGTCCACCCAAAAAGAATATGTCCACTTAGCTTAATAGGCTCTCAGATGCCCCTGTTGTGGATTTCCATGCCCAATATAAGAGTGGGCACGCAGACCCAGAAAATCAAGCATTGTCACTTACTACCTAAGAGGTAGAGTAAACCATAATCAAATCAACGTTATATACCAAATGCTGGGCCAGTAGTTTTGGGTGCACGGACTCTTAGTTTTAATTCACCTGCAGGTAGATGAAGCAGCAAACTCTATGACATGCCCCTCTGCACCATCAGCATAAACAGAAATGATGGGCAGATGTAGACAGAGGCCTTTGGTTTGACTGATTCCTCAAGCAGATATTCATGAAGTGTGTTACTTGTTGCTTTCTATGTATTGTCTGTATTACGCTGTGCAGAATTTAAAAAAATAAAAAATCCTTAATGGTCCAGATATATATATATATAAACAAAAAACACACACACACACACACACACACACACTCAAAGACCGACAACACACAATAAATAGCTCCGCATCCATAATCTGTGAATTTAAATCTACTCATCAGGGATAGCAAATTACAGTGATCACTATTTAACATGATTCGTCAACTTACAATCAGCACATACTCAAGCAGTGCCAGTTAGTAAATGATATAAGCTATGTCATTATGGTTTGAAATAAAGGATGTGACCTAATGCAATCTAATCTCACTTAATGATACAAGTAACCACAAGAAGTCGCTGATCTGACAATCTGTACATCTATACATAATACTGCCTGTAGTGCCACTTCATGGAGGACACACAAACATGACTGCACTTACTATAAGCCCCAGATACTGGGATTTCACAAACTAATTTGCTTAATTTGAGATGATATATCACACGATAAAGTTGTCATTGGCTACAACTATTACATGATACTCCATATGTGGTGTTAGCCATGGTCATTTCATTTCTTCATTTTCATGTCTGCTTCAATTGCACAACGACGACCTCTAGTGCCACCATCCTATTCAGTGAAAACAAGCAAAAAGAACAGTGCTGTGAAAAGCAATACAAACATTCCTGCAAAAGAATAAAAGTTATGTAGTCCCTTAACTATGGAATGCAAAACGGCAATTAAAATCTTCTCACATACCTGCAATAATTCTAAGTTGGACCTTCTGACTTCTCATCTTAGTGCTGCTGTTATAACCCTGTCTGTATTGATATTTTACTGTTTTGATACGCTGCTTTACATGAACTGCTACACTGCGGAATGAGATAATCATGCACTGCACAGCCAATTAACTGACTCTTCTGGTTGACAATTGAGAGGAATTCTACATACACATAGCTTGTTACAAATAAACAGAACAACAAGTTGAAGTACAGAAAGAGGCACTAAGAAAGAACTGCTGGACAGATGCAAAGCATAGTGAGGAAAGTAAAACAGCTCTAACTGAAGACTAGCAAATCTTGACCCATTCATTCCATGCATCACACTGCAGCTATTCAATACTTACAAAGAGAGAGAGAAGGAAGGCAGGAGAGCCCATGGGGACACTGTCCTGTTAAAGGACAAACAGAAAAACAGGTCAGATTCCACGGAGACTCTCCAACACAAAACACAGACAAGCTGACAACACAAAAAACAGAAGAGGAGCCAGGACTTTGACATGAAGCTTAGAAGGAAACACAAAACTTAAATACAGCAGAAGATGTTGTTTTATGGCACTGGCTTCTCTTGCTGCTTACATAAAAAACAATGCCACAAGTACAATACTCAAATTCAGACAAGAAATCAAAGACAACCTACTTTCTTTTGACTGCCATTATACAGCATACATTTTGCTTTTGTATAAAAACCAAAAATTAAAAAGCCACATAAACTGCCGTATTGTATTGTGCACAGATGCCATTTGCCACATGACAGGTAAAGCAGGTCTTGTGAGAGTTTATATGCTCCGATGATGTAAAAATAGCCAGATTATTTAACCATGGAACTGCACATTGTAAAGTGTACACCCTATGCGCTTCACCATACAACACACCACACAATGCATTGCCTACAAGTGTGGAACCTGTGTAACATGCATAGAACACATTGTATGAAACACAGGCTGCAACACAACACATAGTGTGCAAGAGCCTCAATATTTATAATATTTGTTTGGAAAAATCCATTCCATCGCTTAACCTCCCTAGCGATATGCCCGAACCCAGTTCGGGCAAAGGCACACTGCAACTAGGCCCGAATGGGTCGGGCACTCGTGGGAGCTCACCGCTCCGCCGCCATCGCCATCCTTTGCTTCTTCTTCTCCGCTTTCTTCTTCCGGGTCCCGGAGTGACGTGTGACGTCACGGAGGCTGACCCGTCGCCGGTCTTTTTTTTTTAAATCTTTTTTTTTTTTTAACATTTTGAGCTGGATTATAGAACTGTCTTCATAGATCCAGCTCAAAGTTGATCCCGCATCAGAAACTCTCGCGCTGAGCGTTCCTGATAGTGGAGCATCTTCGGCTGCACACGAGCGTTCCGGAATACCGAGGGTCGCCGGCTTCTCCGTGAACAGCCTCGCTCCTCCTCGTGCCCGGTGACGTCATCCGGCGGCGGGAGATTTTAAAGGTACAGAAACTTTTTTTTTTTCTTAGATTTTTTTTTTGTCATTTTTTTTTTTTTTTTTTTTTTATTTTTATTTTTTGATTGGATTGGATAAATGTTTATCCATCCAAATCAAAAGAACACACGTGTAAACTTCAAAAAAATAAAAAAAAAATAAATTTTCCCCAAAATTTTTTTTTTTTCGTACCTCTAAAGCCGGCCATAGCGCTTATTCTGATTTTGCGAATGATCACCATGCGCATTCGGGGTAATCGCTTTGTGATCAATGCAAAATGAACGCGCCCACCTGAAGCAAGTACTGGCGCAGTCTGATCGTAAATCAAACTGCGCCCGTTGCCGGAATCAGGCGCAACCGCTGGCTCTCTTGTGTGCCTGCACTTTCTTTCTACAAAGCTGCAGGCACACCAAGCCTTCCCGCCCATCGGCGTCACCGGTGACGCCGATGGGGACGGGAAAGGCAAAAACACTGTTCACTTTTGGGTACAGAAATCTGCACCTCAGTGAACCGCCAGGGAGGTTAATTAATTCCTTAAGCCCCCCATACACCTTTAGATCTACCAACAATTATGCAGTGCCGGGTCCTCCCTGAAAGAATACATAGTGATTGGAAGGTTTAGAAAGGTCCTCATATTATATGGTTTTGGTAGAAGAAAAGTTGATTGTACAGAAATTGTAAGGTGTATGGAGGGGGTTTAAGTGGACACTCTGTTAACAAATTGACAGGTAAACATTTACATCCAGAGCTGCTCTATCTAGTCGTCCTAATTAACAAAATTTTAACTTTAATTTAGTGCCATTTTATATCCTAGAAGTTTGGAGAAAACTGAAAAGAAAATCCTCCCCTATTCCTGTAGCGGTTTCCTTAAATAAATCTCTGCTACAAGGTATAGCCTGATTTAGAATGATATCTTCAGGCTAAGCTTTAGCCTTCTTTTTAATTACACTGCCTTAAGTATGACCCAGGGTACATTCTTGCGTCTGTGGATCATCAATTACCTTTGGTGTATAATGCTCTATTATGATCTGAAGACTTGATGAACCCACAAATTGTAATCAAATAGAATTTTTCTGCCTACAAACACGATCACTCATAATTCGATGAAACCAGGAGCTATAAAGTACTATATAGTATCTATACACTGTGATAATGAACAAAAGCCCTCCAAATACTACTTTGAAGGCCCTACTGTGAGCAAATAAGTTTTTCTTTTAAATCTCCCCAGCATTTGAGACGAACCCAGTTACATCGCAGTTTGGGGTCACCCCAAGCGCTAGGTGAACGGGGAGCAGAAGAACCAGATATACCCCCGGAAAGCGCGTTGCAGCACAGCCCTGAATGCGTCATGGTGTGTACACAGCTGTAAAATATGAGTGGTAAAGGCAGAAGGCTAGGGAAGTTAATGCTACCCGCCACAGCTTTCAGAGAGGTAGTATTAAAAATGGAATAAAATCCAACTGATGACATTTTGGCAGGTTAATGGAAGCCATGTTGCAATGGCTCACCAGTAACTGAAAAGATGACCCCTAAATCCTCTGTAGAGCCCATTTGGAGGTGCCCGATTTACAGCCCATTCGGGGCAGGATTTCTGTGTCCCCGGAACCGTGCTGGAAAAAAGCGACGCCCTTCTACTAAAATGGAGTTCTACAGTGCCGCCTACCCCCAGCTCCTTCACGCCACTGGTGAAGCGATCAGGGGTTGGGCGTGGAAGCATCGGTATACACACCAATACACAGAATTGCAGGGGGAATCTGGCGGACAGGTATGTTTCTCCTCAGTTAACTCGGGTTGAGTTTCATGATGGATGAAACCCAACTAGAGTTAACTCGGGCCAAATGCACAGGAGGTTAAACAACATATTTCTCTCTTTCCTTTGCCTTCTTCCCTCTTAATTTGGAAACATCTGATTTCACAAATTCTAACGAACTAATCTTATTTCAAGCTTTAACCAAAGACAAAGACTAAAAAGCATGTAAAGTAGAAACTCTCGCAAATGTAGCAGTTAGTACCTTCTCAGAGGCGTCCTGCTTGCGCGTAGAATCTCTTCCCCTCAGGCTCTTAGCACTTATCCCAGACTCAGATGTCTGCATAATCAGCTGCGTGGCCAAGAATTGCTGTAAAAAAGAACAAGAAAAACATGTCTGTAGAGAAAGGAACAAACATTTATAGCTGATAAAGTATTTTTCAGAGGGAGACAACTATGAAAAGACTCTGAATCACATATAAATAACCAAATCCATACCTGAATCTGCTCCAACACATCCCTCTGCATTTCCACTGCCATATGATAAACGTCATGATCAGAGCTATTATACATCACAGCATTCTGAAACATAAGCATGATGTCTCTCTGAAATTCAGCTGTAGTTCGAATTAGACCTGTCTCAATGTTCTTCTTTATTGTGGAAAGGTCCATAGGCCTTACAGAAAAAATAAGCATATCATGAATATTTTTTATAATTACTGTCAAATTTCTATAGTTTATGTTCTTCAGTCATAGGAGGAGTACAGTAGAAGAGAATGCTTTTGTCAGCTATATGTCTAATAACAGATCATTGAGGAAAGAATGTAACAAAGCTGACTAACTGCAAAGCATGACATCATCACTAATTGCTGGAGATGAAGGGAACAGTTGTAGAACTATTAGAAAATACACATAAAAAAAATTAGCATATGTAGCTTTTGCATACATTGGGTTCAAATATAAACCAAAGAGCATTTCCATTATCCCACATATACGTTCCATATATTTCCAACACATTTAAAAAAATAACCAAATTAAATTGTAAAATGACAAAGCTATAGAAAAAAAGTGATATGGTTTAACGTAGCCAAATAAAGACTTGACATTACCTTTGTACAATGCTGTGATAGCCAGGAGCAATGTCATCTGTTACAGGCTGTAGGAATACATTTGCATACCTGGATATGAATAAATAAATCAATTTAAAATCAAAAGCCTTTACTCGGAACATAGATGCAATGTAAGAACTCTACTGCTTATGTTTATCCCATCTTCTACTCCACCTAGTCAAACCTGAGCATGCAGAAATTTTATTGTTAACCTCCCTAGCGTTCATGGCACGATACGGGAGATCGCAGCAGCGTACAGCGTACAGTTTCCCACACTTCCCTGTCCAAATGGCCGACGTGATCAATGATGCCCACTATGTGGGCTGGGAACTTGAAGCCCCTCCATTACAATGGAGGTCTATTGTGCCCCCCCCCCCCTTCATCATCTGTACTGGTGGAGCGGTCCTGGAACCCCATAATAGCTGCAGTTGTATAGAATTTTTTTGCAAACAAACTCCAGACGAACTCCGGTAAAACAAAACATATTGCAATATTTAGTTCTTAATCCAAAGACTTTTCCACATAACTTTTTTTCTCCATTTAGATGGCTTCCTTCTAATGGCCAGCATCATTAAACTCACTTTCTCTTAGCCCAGGTTACTCTGGATTCACCCAGACCTCTGACTAGACAAATGTGCACTAGTATCCCTGTGCAACAATTAAATAGTTCACCCTAATTTAATAAACCAGGAAATGACAAACCTGTGATTGGCTGCTGCTCGCCATACCAACATTATGGCCTTTTTCCAAATCTTCTGAGCCTGAATGGCCTCTTGATCTTCACTGCAGACAGAACTGAAAATATAAAAAAAAAAGGTTGCCAAGATAACTCGCAGTGTGTATGCCTCACTGTGGCTGCCCACTTTCTGTTCATCACAAATTTCATTAAAAACCTAACACAGGCTAGAAGCCTTTCCAAAAATAAAACAATGTAACCTAATGTTACTTACAACTGAGAAGATGCTGGACTGCTGGGGATAGAATCAGCAAGAGTGTGTGATTGAAGCTGGGCATTATGAATACTAAAGCCATCATCACTTTCACTGACTGGTGGTTCATTGTCCATCTCAGACAGGTACTCTTCTCCAGCCTCTTCTTCTTTGGGCTCCTCTGGACTGCCAACTTCACTGGCAACATCCTCTTCATCTTCCTCCTCCTCAGCTTGTGAGTCCTTCAGAGACAACAAAATGTATGTTAGTCCAACAAGAAACTTACAAAGAAAAGCTGTGAAAACTCCAATATTAAACATACCTTGTGATTACTAGGTGGAGGTTCGGATTTTATTGATTCTAGAAAGAGATGAAAAAAATAATGAACATGTACAATTATTTACAACATGCCTGATCAAATACTGTTCCTCTAAGCTCAATCCTTCTCAACAAATACATTTTAAAACGCACCAGTCAGCAATGGATTTTCTTCAGGTGTTTCTTTATCCTCTTCACTAGGAAAAGCATCATTAGTAGAAGTTTCAGACTGCGGTGCCTGAATACAATGCAAATAGGCAAAATTAGCAACAGGACACAACAGGGCCTTCACAGACTCATCGATGAATCAACACATTGATTTTAGAGGCATAGTCAACCACTCAGCAGAGGAGTCGACTTGTCACCTCTCAGTGTGTGCATCAGCTTTCCTTGACGTGCACCCACGTGTGATCAGCACTGCCTATGATGGGCAGTATTGTCATGGAGGGGAAAAAACAAATCTCCTTGCCAATCAGAGGTAGAGACTGCAAGCAGCTGGTCACCCACACAGAGGCACGCCAACCTGTTTTCTCCAGCTTCCTTCGGCACACAACTCTCCATTGTCAGTACTGCCTATGATTGGCAATATTGCCTGTGGAGGTGGGGGGGCAGTGTTGAAAATGGAAAAGTGCATACAGTCTCTGCAAGTTAATTATTGTGCTTCTCTCTGCGATGTTGTCATCATGACTAGTAGACTAGACCATGACTTAAGTGACTGATGACTCGACTTTACAATTAATTAATTAATTAATTAATTAATGCACTAGGAAATAACATGACTTTTAAAAAGCTTTCAGAATCAAATCCACATAAATATTACTAAATATTAGAAATTCTTGCGATCCTATAAAATTGCCACTTGTCTCATGCATCATGTATTTCTGTAATTATTCTGTAAAAATACCTCAGTTTTAAGCTGATGCTCTGCTTCCTCTTCTTTAATCGTCTCATTTGAAGTTGAACCTCTTATCTCATCATCAGGCTGTTCATGCTGAAAGGTTGAGTGAGGAATAACGGAGTTCACTTCTGACTGAGAAGGCTGAACCTCAGCCTCGGGAGGTTCTGATTTTATTTCAGGAGTCATTTCCATGATATTCATTATATGGTCTGGCTGGACACAGGTTGGATCTTTGGGCCTTGGGATAAGAGATTGTGCAATGTTGTCTGGTTTGGCTGAATGATCTTGGACAGGATGATCCCAGGGCCCACCAAGTGCTTGGGGGTCATCATTCTCTTCACAAAATGAAAGGGCTGCTTCAACTGCAGCTACGTCTAGAACTTCAGGATGGTCATCCACCTGTAAAAGATTAATAACCCAATGAGAATACAATTGGTGTGGGTTCTTTATAAATCAGTTTGTGAGGCCATATTTCTCTTGCATCTGTAAGAGACATTTTAGCATATCAGTCTACAGAGCTCTTATCCCACACCTATAGCTTTGCATTGCTTTTGAAAATTCAATTCTTTCTGCAAGCCGAACAAACATGTTATCTCCTGAGTATCTAAGTTGTGATCTGGATTCTACAGGGGAATCTATAATAAACTAGAGTACAGTTAGAACAAATGTTATCACATGAATTGAAATATGCCTTTCACAAATGAAAAGGGATTCCTATATTATTATGAAATACTACCATTAACTAAAATCACAACACAAAGATTTCAATTATGTGATTTGTCTGAAGAGAGCCTTAAGCAGTTCCACCAATTTAAAATCGATCGTTTTAAGTGGATCAGATGGAAATCGAACATACAATAGTATAATAGTTTGAGCAGTGATCGGACATGTTGGTAGTCGATTCAGTCGAGATATATATATATATATATTTCGATCGATTTGTATCCGATTGTCATATTTTAATTGAATCTAAAAAGTACAAGCTTGTTAATAAAATAGTTAGGAAGATTAATTTCACAGATGGGGTAATCTTTCTGTTCTACTAGTCATCACACAAACCTTCCAGATCACATGTTGGACAGCAAAGCTTGAGAATTTTGAGGGTTACCAATTTAAAGCTTTCAGAGAGGTAAACAGGACATTGCTTGAATTCTCAGCTTTCTGTGTCCTACTTCCAACATGACATGCCAACACTGTGCCATATATCATAGACTAGAACAGGCTCAAAATACATCCCACTTCATATTATATATATATATATATATATATATATATATATAAAGTATATAAAATATATGACAGTGCACTTCAGGCGGTTAAAAAACATGTTCCCAAACTTCACACAGAGGTCACACCTTACTGATCCCTCATTTAAATTTTACATACTATGGCATCACACAAATACAGCCAATTTAACCTCCCTAGCGCTCTTGCAAGGTCCAGTTTTCTGTACCACCATAGACTAATGGAATTTTTGCTTTTTTTTGCGTTGTACGCCTGTAACTTCCAAAAATCTGTCCGTACAAGGGTCTAATAGACATCCTGAATATAATAATGTTTGAAACACACAATTATTATAAAAAAGTACATTAAAATAAAATGATAAAATCTCTTGAATACTTATTTGGTATGAAAGATTTCAAAACAGTGTGTATTCATTTAGGTTTGTTTATAATAAAATTTCTATTACAATTGGAAATGTGTTTTGTTTTACTTTGAATTGTATTGGATACAGTTATCACTGTATCCAATAAAATGTCATTTGGGACCCTCTGAAAGGGTTAACTTCAAAGAGCACATCTTGAAATCTTGATTTTCCAGATGTGCTTTTTGAAGATAGACAAATTTGCATTTGAATGTCCCGCGGACCCCCCGCCCCCTCCCCCCGGCGGGGACATTCATATGCAAATTGGGCTGGGAGAGGGGCGCTAGGGGGGTTAAAACACTTTGTGAATAGGATAATTCATGACATCAAAGACTATATCAATTACCTTGTCCTCAATTATTGCTATGATGTCACCAACAGTTTCAAAGTCTAACTCTTCTCCAGTGTAGGATTCAGCAATATCCATCTTTTCAGCTAGGTCCAGGTCACCTTTGCTCTCAGACGATTCATCCTTTGTTTGCATACTTCCATCACTACTTGCCAAGCATTCTTTATTGATGGAATCTATGATCATGGAAATGTCACTACTATCCATTGACACAGTTCCAGTGTGTTGATCTGAAGTAGAATCATTGTCATCCTGCTGGGTCACTGCAGTGTCCAAAAAGATTTATCTTAATAGCTTCCAGAAATGGCAAATTCCAAGAACTTATACACACACCTTCATTAGCTAAAATCATCTAAGCAAAATGTAATACAGATGCACCCACTCTGAATACATCTAAGAATATGTGTGTTGCAAGGATAGACAACTATAGTTACTTTTTCCCTTTAATGTAAAGCAGATCATGAAGCAGGAAGCCCAAGGCAAAGAGTTACCTGGGACAGCTGCAGGCATTGGCAGGGCTGACATCATAATAATGGTGGCCTGGGATTCTATAGGGGTCAGCAAAGATTTAGACGGAGATTCACTTGAAGCAGGAGCAGAGAAGGAAGCGAGAGGTGCAGCGAAGTGTGCAGGACCAGCTTCTAGAAGCCGGGAAAGAGTGGGAGCACCTAACAGATCAAGAACAGGACGGGAAAACAGAACAACACAGGAGGCCAGGGACATGAAAACATAAAAACAAGGAAAAAAAGAAAAAAGGAGGAAAGGTAAGAAAAAGGGTCAATGGACCGTATGGGGAACATAAGAATTCAGGAACCAAGTAACAGGAAAGAAGGGGATTAATAAATAAAAAAATGAAAGAAAAAAGTTGATAAAGTTCTAATATGACTTATGAGACAGATTTTATAAAACAAGGATTACTCTATATATAGAGATATGCACTGTTTTGCCAGTTACCAAAATATGTATTAGGACCACATACCTGATGCTGCAGGAGATGCTGGAATTGTGCCTGGGACAGGATGCATCTCACCTCCATGCAGACTAGAAAGAACAGCAACATCCATCAGGACGCCCGGTCCAGACATATGATTAGACGCTAAAGCCATTTCCCCTTCATTGACCTGTAAGTAAAGAAAATGATATGGCAAGAATCTTGACTATTTGTAAAACTTCCTTCCTTGGCATAACTATGGGTAGTGTTGGGGCACCGTGTGTGAGGACCAGGGAGGGGATTCATACCAGCCGGGGACTCGTGGGCAACAGACTGCCTTTCTTCAGGAGCTCCGATAACAGCGGGGAGGGGGGTGGAGTTGCTTTCTGTCCCGTCTTTTTCTGGGGAGAGTCATCCATCACAGGGGTCAACGGGGACTCCAAAGGGGCAGAAGGAAGAGGAGGGGTATCAGGAATGCCAATGAAGGAGGAGACTGGGGTGCTTGTTAAAGACCCCACACTTACCTGCAAAAAAAACAAAACCCAAAATGTTTAAAACACAAAAGCTGTAAATTTGAAATATGCACAAAAACCCATAAGGTTTGAAGAGACCTTACCCCCACGCTTCCCTCCTCTGTGCTGCTTGCTGTCAGGTCTCCAAGGCCAAACTCTCCACCGGGAGAGGAAGATCCAACAGATGGACGTCCTAATGCAGTTGAAGATCTTCTTGGAATATTTTTAGCTGCCTGGCGAGCTGAAAAAAAAGGAAAGAGGGTTCAATAGCTGTATTTATACACATGTATGTACACCTTAACTCATTTTAGACTGAGTGGTGCAACATAAACCTGTGAAGGAGTCTGCCATGCTTTGGTACCTTATTAAAACAGACAGAACTACGGCAAAAACAATGTTTTCCCCCATGGTATCATGGTGTTAGCTTTTATTCATATGGTTATCTTAACATTTTTTTAAACTGTTCAATAATGTTTTTCAAACTTTAGGACATATAAAGTATATTAAAATCTATTATTTCATATAACACTACTCTCTCCACAAGGTTAAAAAATACTTTTATCTAGTGGTTTCTATGTTCATTACTCATAGATGTTATATATAATGTACAGCAAGCAGACAAATAAAATGAAATTCTAATTCACATACCCTGGTAAGCAGCATCTGTAGCTTTCCTCTTCATCTCCGCCTCCTCTTCCTCTTGCTTCTTCTTTCTAGTAGGTTCCCAGAAAAAGTTGGTCATTGTAATATAGTCAGAACAGTAACATACAGGATGAAGAAAAAGAACTTACACCACAATGTCATTCCATAGTTCTTCGAGTTTGCTATCCATGTGGCCACTCTGAATCAGTTCTGCTTCCTTTTTCAACTTCCTAATGAAAAAAAAATGGCAAACACAGATATATTAACTTAACTTTCATTATAGATTGTTACCACAGTCAACTCCAATAAAAAGCTCATATGTTGCAACTAATTGAAGAAATCAGGAAAAAAAGGACTTCTGAAAATGTAAGTTACATAGGATTGGCAGTGTGTAAAATTATAATTAGATGTACAAGTTAAAAACCAAAACTAAAAACGAAAGATCAGATGTTGTAAAGGGGAAACACTAACTTGACTGGCTGCTCAGGTAAAGGCGAGTATGTACAAGGCTGCAATATAGAACTTAAGGTGGCCATACACGTTTAGATTTGTGGCCGATTGTGTGCGCTCAATCTGCCGTGAAACGCTAAATTCGGCCATATATTGGCCGGGAAATCAATCTAAGAAATTACAGACATGTCCATAATTTCTTAGATGGGTGTGCCCATCCAAACTAATGGTCGACACACAAAGGGAACCCGGACAGAGCCACAGTGGTCTCATCTGCCAGGAGATTGGCAGCATGCCAAGACTGATGTAAGAATACCTGTATTTCTCCTGTGTGTCTTTAATCATCTTTTTCAGTTCCTCAATTCTTTCTGCTGTCAGCTTTCGAACGATTACATCTTCAACCGTCTCTACAACCTCTCCTCGTTCCCCTCGCTTCCGCCTGAAAAAAATTAATCTAAATTTAGATGTCGAATACGGTTGAAAAATAATAATAACAAAAAACAAAAACCCTACACTAGGACAGTGGTTCCCAAACTTTCCTTGCAGGGCCTCCCTTTTCTATTTAGGAACAGAGCCCGTCCTCCCTATTCAAACACAGGCTAAGATTGAGGGACAGCGCCCCCCTGGTATAACTTTGCAACCCCCCAGTTTGGGAACCATTGGATTAGGATAACATTAGAACATATTTTTGTTTACATGTATACCTTTGGTGCTCACCACCCTATTAGTAAAGCCCCCCATACACGCATATACCTCAGCTGACTTCTACAATTTATGTAACCAGAATCATTGCAATAAATAATTACATGTGATGACTGTTATACTTTATTTAACTTCTTTAAACATGGCCCACAATATCCATGGAAATACTTGATTACATGAGAGAATTAAGGCTCCTAAAGCTGTGTCCACCCAAAAATGCAGAAAAAAACACTGTACAAAAAAAAATGTACTGACTTGCCAGTTGAACGAATGAATGAATTGCACTCCACCACTAACACAACTTTTGCGTTTTTTCTGCATTTTTAGGCAGACACCGAAGTGTTATTCCTAATAAACCAGACTATATTGTTGTATAGATGCTTTACTTAAACAAGCAGGAGTTCCAGTAAAAAAAAAACAGTTATAGTGGCACAAGTTTAAGACTGTTGTTGGCTGCCTATTATTCTGGGAACGTGTTGGGTTCATCTTAAACGCTAGGGAGGTTATGTCACTGACCTGAAAATTGTGAAAACTTTGAGAAACAAATTCACTTTGTGTATGCTTGTTATTTCAGTGACCTAAAGAATTTTAATCCGCATGACATGTCAGTACAGTACAAGAGAAATATATACTCACTTTGGTGTCTCTGTGGTCTCTAGAAGCTCCGAGTACTGTGACGCACAATGCTAGAAACACAACATATGACATCATTAATATTAAACACCAATCCACAGGTTAAAAGCCAAAATAAGACAATAGTAATAATAACAACAACACATTTTTAATGTCATTAATTTTTTTGAACATTATACTGGACTAAGAGCCTACTCAGATTTATATCATGCAGTAGAATGCGTTGGGTTACAGCATCTCATGCACCATGCATTTATTGTTGTTCAAAAGAAGGGGGGAGGGGGGAATCATACGGTAGCCATTTTACCTCACCACATCCGTTTTACTGACAATTTAAGGTTGGAAGGGTAGGAACTATACCCAAGAGGTGGCCAATCCCTATGGATTTTTAAAGGTGAGTATCTGGTATACAAGTAGTAGTCCTCGGACGAGTTTGGAGTACGAATTTTGTATAACACTAACTGTTTGGGACCATCTGCATACCGGAACAATCAGTAATGTTGTGATGTTGTGATTTTAAATGCAAAGGGTTCAACCCTCCCATTTGGGAACCCTACAGACTGTAAAACTTTTATGGTGGAAGCGTCCGCTACCACAATCTTCTGTGTATCAATGTTGTTATAATAAAAAGTATTTACGTTTATCTCTTGACTGGAACTACTTTTATACCAGATACTCACCTTAAAAATCCATAGGGGTTGGCCACCTCTTGGGTATAGTTCCTATCCTTCCAACCTTAAATTGCCATTTATTGTTGTCCACTTTTGAACACTCCAGCCTAATCGGATCTGCTTGCCATCTGCTGTGTATTTGACAACCATGTTGCTCGCAGCTCACCATAAATATAGTACATATATCGTCCAGAGTGAGAAGAAATAAACTTATTGATATACAGGCAAAACAAAAGTAATAACCTGACAGATGGATCAATGGGAACTCTGTTTACTTACCTTTTGGGAGAACCAATCAGGAGGGCGCCCAGCTTCTGCAAAAGGTTTGATGGCACGGCTTACAGACACCCTGAAATTTAGAGATATTGTTTTTGTTTTGACTGTTCTTTTTAAGATTCAAAGCACATAAATACAATTATGGTCAGATCACATGACATCAACAGGATGAGACAAATACAATGGCTACAGAGCAAGTTTCACTCCCGAGATTCAGTAAAATTTACTTCAGGGAAATATTCCTTCATAAAGGAAAGGATACATGAACCCATCTATTACTACAATTTCTACTTTTAATTAAAAGACTTCTTCGGAATTACTTTATTTTCACTTCCACTAGTTGTTGTTGGTTTGATGGCTAGCAATCGCTAAACCTACTTATTCTTATCCCAGGGTGTCTCCGCCTGAGAATAGAGAGTGAAAGGAGAAGCAGCACAGTGGTGAGTAATTTTCTATCACACTATATGCATTGCGTTTTTATAAACACATGTGTCTTTACAGTACCGCGTTTTCTCATAGAAAACCAATGTTACCATTCACACTTCATGCGTTGTGTTTTTAAAAACGCAGCATTTCCGCATGCGTTTTTTAGAACGCCCTGCTGCATGCCTTTTCATTGATTTGTTCAAAACCGCAAAAGCAGAAGCATTGTGCAAAACACATGCGTTTATGTATATATATGCAGAAATGCATACCTTCATAACTGCATAAATGCATAACTGCCCTCACACTATATGCGTTGCGGTTTTATAAATGCACGTGCTGTTTTAATGCATGCATTTCTACAGTACTGCATTTTCTTATAGGAAACTCATAGAAAGGAAGGTTACCATTCACACTACATACGTTGCATTTTAAAAACACAATGTTTTTGCATGTGTTTTTTTAAGAATTTAGAATGCCGTGCTGCATGCTTTTCATGAATATTTCATGGATTTGTTAAAAAACACAAATGCAAAAAGCAAATGGAATGTGCAAAACGCATTCGTTTTTGTATATATGCAGAAACGCATATGTATATAGTGTGAAATGGCCCTAAAATATATAAGTTTTGGTATTATCAGTGCATAAACCGACTGCCTTTAATAGAGTCATCAGAAGACTTCTTTTAAGCTGTGTTGTCTAGATGTTGCTGATAGTAGATCAATACAATAAATAAAGCCCCCCATACACCTTAAGATCAATCCATACAATCTCCATTAAATCTACCAACAACTGTGTAGTATAGTGTCCTCCCTGATAGAATACATAGTGATTGGAAGGTTTAGAAAGGTCCTTATATTACATGGTTTTGGTAGAACAAAATTTGATTGTACAGAAATTGTATGGAAAGATTGTAAGGTCTATGGGGGCCTTTAGAGTTGAGACAACACACAGGTACACCTTATGACACAGGAGGAGTAGAGGACCCTGCACGATTGGGCTTACAATCTAATAGATTGGGTAACACAGTATACAAGAGGTGGGGGTGTGGATAGGGGTGGGACTGGTATGATTGTGATGTTAGGGGTGAGAAGATGAGTAGGCGAGACTGAATAAGTGGGTTTTCAGGGATTTTTTCTAAAAGTGGAGAAGGTAGGAACAAATCTGATGGGGCGAGAGAGATTTCCAGAAGGTAGCAGAGCATTACTGGACATGCATGTATCCAGTAATATATATGACAGGTTATAGACAGGTAGGCAGAGTAGGGAATGATGCAAGTTATGCGTGCATTGTGAATGCAGTACCATTGTCTATATTGGCACAGCTGTCACATACATAGAGATCCGTATGATCACAATGTAGTAATACTGCCAGTGTGACATGTCTGCCCTCCCCACTCACTGTCACACCACATCACAGTAACACAAGACCCCCAAGAACTCTGGTCACATCACTCACCAGTTCTGATCGCCGCTGCGCATCACTGAGGATGCAAGACATAGCTTCTCGCGTATGGACCATGGCTCGGTGGGGCCCACGTTCAGCAGCTTGTGTTCTAAACAGAGAACATAGACGTGTCAGGAAACACTGAGTACAGCTCATTGAGAGGCAGGCTATACAAATCCTGCATGAACACATCCTAGGGTTTGTTATGGATTATATAAATAATTATATAAATAATTATTATTATTATAGCATCACTATTTCTCAGCCACCGTCACAATACTCACTGCCGATCCCCGCCGCCATTTTCTTAGACACAATATAGCTCAGAAGGACTGCGACGTCGCGGGGAGATGACGTAATCGGAGCAAAGCGGAGGCTGCTGGTAGTTGTAGTGTAGGAGGGTACTATGGGACCTGTAGCGTGCACTCACTCCTTGAGCTAGTTAAAGCTTATGTATTCGGTCCGTGGTTAGTTATTAGAGATTTTCTACACTTTCAAGACAATGGTACTAATAGGCAAGTCACTGTACATATGTTTCTCTACTGTCCCTCATACAGATTGTATCACTTGTCCCTCAAGCCTGTTATGCCTGGTGGTGGACAAACATCACTTCATTAGTTCACAGTGTGCAGACAAAGCACATTTATGTAACCTAAAGTAAGGGTATGTTTCCACAGTGTTACAGGCTCCGCTGAACCCCCCTGCGTTAACTTCATTCCTTCACGGGGAGGTCAACTGAGTTCATGTATATTACCTGCCTGCCACACTGCGGGTAAGGCTCCACTTGGGCAGTTTTTTTTGAGCCATGGCTGAACTGCTCCTGTTGCCCCCAATGAGCTGGACTTCACTGGCGGGGATTGACTGCGGTGCAGTGTGGACAAGGAAAAAAAAAACATGTTTACAGCATATTTTTTCCATGTCCGCACTGCATTGAAGGAAATCCATTGTCCATTGATTTAAGCCCATTGATAAGCAATAGACTCTCAATGGACAAAAAAAATGTACACTGCTGGGAAACTGGACAGAAAAACACTGTCTTCCGTAGTGGAGCCTTAAGCAGCCCATACACAGGTCAGATTTTCAATCAATCAACTTAAAACAATCAATTTTTAAGTCTGTATAAAATTGTATGTCGATTGTACCATGCCCCATATGTAGTACAAGATTTTTGATCAATTTTTGATCGATTTTTTTTTCACTCGACATAATAATCGATCCAAAATAGTCCGATTGAAATTTCAATCACAAGTGAGGTAGAATAGGTAGAAAAAAAATCGATCAAAAATTGGTTGACCACACTTTTCAATCCAATTTTCAATCGACCGATCAAAATTTACCATCCAGTCCGATCAAAAAACGACTGAATTTTCACTCAATTTTGATCGGATTAAGTCAATTTAACCAGGTGGGCAAAACTCAATTCTCAATCAAGCGATTAAAAAATTTATCGTTTTAAGTCGATTGATTGAAAATCTGACCTGTGTATGGGCTGCTTTATTCTGTTTACACGGCGTGGAGCTAATCTGCTGGCTGAGGTTGATGTAGTGCCCTGCGATAGCCTTTCTGCCAGAGTGTAGGCTCCATGCCAACAGTCAATGTGGCAGGCAGGTAATCTATATGTGCTTTGTTGACCTCCCTGTGAAGAAATGTGCTTAACTTTTTGACCTACTTTCGGCCGATGGCTGGCACCACTTTGCTAACAGCTGCCAACCAAGCAGGTCAGGTATCCACCTGGCTATAATGTATTTTTCCCCACATAAGATTCTATTGGATCTAGGTCTGGACTCTGGCTGGGTGTTCCAATGGTTGGCGTACTGCACTATGTTAACCTTCTGACCAACGGACCGGCTCCATGCTGTGAAAACAGGCGGTGCAGGTAGGCGTGTATATGGATCGGGTCTGTCAACATCCCAGTCAAGGAATGCAATCTACGAAGGGGGTGCCGAAGGAGCACTCCATGCCGTAAAGACATACCCTTAAGCTAGCCATACACGTGTCAGATTCCATGGCCGATCACTGATCCGATAGATTCCGGCGATCTCAGCGGGAATCGGAGCTCCGATCAATCGGCCAGTTAAGAGTATCCGATCGCTGCATACCACCTTGTCCCACGGATTCCTGGACGATTCCGTGTCCGATCGGTTACTTCCCAAATGGCAACTCCCCCTGATCTGTGCAGAATCGGATCAGAAAGACCAACATGTTGGTTCTCTGTCGGATCCGATTCTGAGCCCCCGATCAATCGGACGCGAACGATCGGACAAGGTGGGCTGCACACGATTCCGGCACGATCGTTTCGCGTACACGTGCCCGGAATCGATCGTCCCGGAATCCGGTCGGAATCCGACCCGTGTATGGGGGCCTTTACAGACTCCCAACTGATCAAACAATCATCCTAACCCCCCGGAAAGCATCTCAGGTCACTGACTGATGGGGGCTGCTGAGTCACAGGCCTCCTCCAGACAATCCACCTCCTGGCATTATTCCACCCATGTAACCCATACTAAAACTGCCATAGGTGCTAGTTAATGGGTGCCTTGCAGGAGCAGGTATGTATCAAGGTGACAGCCACTGTTCAACTTATGCATGGGCAGGCGAAATATCACCCTGCTCCAAGTGTTAGCTATTAAACCACCAGAAGATTAAATTGCTCAATTGCATCAACCACCTAGAGAACACGACATGAGGCATTCCCCAGGCAATTTTGGTTGCTTGCCCCATAGGGCATTTATAAACGTCACACAGTGAGCAGACATCCGCTCCCTGGAGCGACCGTACAACTGAAGTTTATATGAGAAATTTGCCAGTAGACACAATGGTGACTGGACTAGTCACAAGCCAGAGATTTGGACTATGGGCGGCTTTATTCTGCTGGATGGGTTGAGCATTATATAGGACTGTTGACTCTCCAGTTTTTATTATTATTTATTTTATTGAAGCATGTAGTGAGCATTGTGAACTCCTGGGGCCAGCCAGGTCCAGGACGTTATATATGACTGACGAATTGCATTCGCCTATAGGGAGCAGGCTCCGCCCTCCCCGCGCCTCACTTCCGGTAGAAGTTGCTTGTGAGCCGGAAAAGAAGCGTGCGGTGAACACGTGTGTGAGTGAGGATCCCGAGATGACGAAGGTGAAGAAAGAGAAGCGGCGGGAGGCTGAAGATGAGGCGGAGGCCCAAGAGGTGACCGAGGAGGCACCGGAGAAGTCCAATGAGGACACGTTGACCACAATAAATCCCATCGCTCAGCCGCTCGCAGGACGGAAATTGACCAAAAGACTGTACAAATGTATCAAGAAAGGTATAGACATGGGGACTCATGTACACTGTCATAGATCGTACTCCTGATCGGGCAATTGGGGACTCCTTATATAATATTCTAGTGTGGGGTTATACTAAGGGTATGGAGGCAGCATGAGGCCGAGTGGTGGGTCACCAGGGATTTATGTGGGGATGATCAGAGGGATGATCGCAGACGAGATCATAGACCGACCTTATATAATTATAGTTCCCTGTTGTGAGCGCCAGTTATCTAGAGCAGGACCATGCTTGCCCGCAAATCATGGCCTTCATCTCTTCCGGGAACGATTGATTACTGGCCAAGCTACTCCATCTATCGCTATCTGCTGTAAATGGTTGTTGTCCACATGTCTTGCCTAATTGTGATACTTTGAGGGGAAGCCTGGAAATCAGAAGATGCAAAGTTAGTCCCCATGTAGGCTAGTTTAGGTCTATATACAATAAGTTAAGCTGGCCATATATGTTTAGATTTTGGGCCAATTTTGCCATCATGTGCGCTCACATTGAACGATCTGCTGCAAAATCGGCCACAAATCTAAGGCTAAATTTGACCGTGAATTGGCAAGGAAATCGACCTAAGAAATTATGGGCATGTCTGTAATTTCTTTGAATGATCCTATTACTTTGGATGGGGACAATGACCGTGCACTGGACTTTACAATGACCGTGCATGTCTTTGAGCGCCTGGCGTTTTGATCGTACCCCCATGACAGGTCTACTGGATGGAAGCCCAGTAAATGCCTGGCAAATGACTCTAGTCACTTTCCCCGGGTGGTTGTGCTAATTGGCTGTTTAGCGGGCAGTCGTGAAAATTATTAGTAAGCAAAGTAAGGTAAGGCACACAAAGATTTAGGGAAATTTACCCAGGCAGTTATTGATGTCCAATTTGAGCAACCGACACGAGGTGTTACCCAGGTGGTTTTTGGTCGCTTTCTCCATAAGGTTGCTGTTGCCTGTCCCCAGCAGAGCCCGGTCTCTCTTCTGGCTGTTGCTGACTGAGATCAGTCCGGAAAACTACCGTATCAACCCAGCCCAATCGCCCCTTTGTTATTCATAGTAAGATTGGCCAAATGCATGACCTAATAGTTCCTTATGCTCATGTGAAGGACCACTCTATGGTTTAGTCAGTATTATATTTTTGTATATATATTTAAAAAATGTTTCCTCCTCGTGTTAGAGATTTCTGCACGGATATAAATCTGTAAGCGAATGCTCTAAGTCATCTCGGTGTACATTAGCACAAGTCATTGTCCCTCTCTCTTTATGTGGGAGTTGGGATATTTCTCTTGTGCAATACTAAGGTGGAAGGAAATTAGCAGCGCAGCTTTTGTGGTGCTGGACGCTGTCAGTCACCTTCCCACACACAGTACCATGATATCAAATGTCTAGTGTTCTTTGTACCTACCAAAGCTAAGAATTATATGTTTGGCCTTCACTTCCTTGTTTTCCCCTTTTTGACTTTTTTTTCCCCTCTTTACAGCTGTCAAACATAAGAATATTCGAAGAGGTGTAAAAGAGGTTCAAAAATTCATCAACAAAGGAGAAAAAGGGTAAGCCCATCTCTAAAATGTACAATATACAAAAGTTCAAATAGAAGGTGCTTTATTCTGTTAAAGCTATTGTATAAAAAAAATTTAAATTCAAATAACCATTTTTGGCACCATTTCTTTATAATGGATGTGTAAATCTGTGCAGACGGTTTGTGAAGATTCAAGTCAAAGGGCCACCTCCACTGACATGAACACTTTTCATTCCCTATTTTTAGCCAACCAAGTTTCAATATAAATTGAGGTCAAACAGAGCTCATCCCCAAATTGTCCTGTAGATGGAGGCAAATGATGCCAAACTGTTTTAGTCCAACATTTTTATCATCCCAGAGATGAACATTGTTTGATCATGAACATGTTCATTAGAAAAAGTAATATGCTAGGTGATTAGGCCAGTACCAAGTGTACTAGATTTAATTAGTTATGTTTCTTTTCATTCAGTACACAATTTTTCATATGTTTTTTCAGTCCGTCACTCCCACCCTCTATTGCAGTGGTTTCCAAACCGGGGGGCGCGGACCTTTATTATTTTTCATCTCAATTTCTTTATTGTTTTCGGTTTTAGTTACACACTTCCAATCTTTCTCGTATAGATAACAAGAAAAGAAAAAACAAGAAAAAAAAAACATTCCATTTACACACATTCAGACATACATTACATTTACCTACATTCTACCCTCAACTTTCATCTCCTCTTTACAATGATGCTACTTTTTTTTTTTGTTTTTTTTTGCGAACAGTATAAATTGTGCCATTCTCTTTTTTGATTTTTATTAAGATGTGCAATGGAGGCCCCCAGTACGTGTGTTTTTATATCCATCTCGATGTTTACTTCCAGGACTTCCTCTACTGTCCTGTTTACAGTTTCCCAAAATTTGCCTATATCTTGGCATGTCCAAAATACATGTTCAATCGTTCCCTTTTCTCTTCCGCATCTCCAGCAAGTATTGGATGTTTGGGGATATATTTGGACCTTTATTATTAACCTGTGTTTGGAAAGGGAGGGGGGGCTTGATAATGTTCCTAAAAAGAAAAGTTGGAAAGTTTTGATATGAATGGAGGGCAATCAAAGGAAAATTGAGGGATGCCTTTTCAGAGCTTTGACAATCCACACATAACCTTAACTTATTCCAGCAGTGGGTTGCAATTTGATAGCCCTTCGATTGGAGAATTTTCATTGATCAATGTGGATCTATGCACTATATCATGTTTCCTTGAAAATCCAAGTGCTAAATTAAAATGATGAGCATTTAAAAAGTTCTGGCCAGGTTTGCTTTAGTAAAGTTGTTAGAATGACCATTTAAGTGACTTGGCATGTTTGACACTTTGATGTATTTCAGGATTGTGGTGCTTGCTGGAGATACCCTACCCATTGAAGTATATTGCCACGTCCCTGTCATGTGTGAGGATCGAGGAATACCATATGCATACATTCCCTCCAAATCGGTAAGGAACAATATTAAGCAGACAAGCTAATGTGTTTGGAAGAGTGCATTATAATTTTTTTAAATGGTAATTAAAAATAGAATATACAAGAGTCAAACATCTCAAAGACCCATTGTTGGGTCTTATCATAAAAATGGTGACCAAAATAGCTGTTACATAATGTGAGCTTAGTGTGTTTTGGATACCTACACCGATGATGCTATTTTATCTAGGGGGTAATTACACACCTCTTGCAAGATGTAAGGAAATTTTCTGTTTTGGGGAAAAGTCAATTGTGCTAGAATGCTTACAGCACATTAGTGTAAGTGACCAAAATAAGCGAAAATATGAAATCATTTTGTAGTACTTCTACTACCTCACATATAAGGCTTTTAAATTCAAGTTAAGTTTTGAGTGTGTGGAACGGCAGAAGAATAATAGTAACAACGCTGTTTAAGTGGTGGTTTTAATGGTAGAAACATTTCAGATAATGTAAACATGTAATTTTTGCAATGCTATTTTGCTTCAACACTCTTATACCTATTTTCTTGGTTCATTATGTTGTATCTTTGTAGGTAAAAAAATTTGCTAAAGTTCATTTTAAACATTGAAAAGGGGCCTAATTGTTACCAACCTTTTTCTTATTACTTATAGGACTTAGGTGCTGCAGCTGGATCCAAGAGACCCACATGTGTTATATTGGTCAAGCCAAACAGTGAATATGAAGACTCGTACAATGAGTGTGTGCAAGAAGTACAGGAATTACCACAGCCCTATTGAGTTGTCATGAGAACCTTTAAGAAGAGCAGTGGAAAGAATTTGGTTTCTTAAATTTTTATTTTGTACTGTACAGTTTGTACTTTGTTTCTGCCATACTGGACTTTCAAGTGTTTTATGTATACTTTTATCACTTTGTATAAGTTGACTGGTTTGCGTGTTGCTAGCGTAAACAATGTTGACTGCAACAAATTAAACTGCCCACTGTGTATTGGGCTAAACGTAGTTTACTTGACACATAGATTTTCTCTTATGTTAACATGCCTGGGCATTCCTGTTCCTATAAAGTGGTAATGAAATACAGAACGCAAAAGTGATCATTTTCCAAGGTGTCTGCTTCCACTTGGATACAGAGGGCCAAACAAGGCAGAAAAACTTGGATCAGAAAAGGAAAGCTACGAAACTGTGGTTATTGCTGATGGTAACATAGGAGACTGATATCATTACTCCATGCTCAGGCAAGGCGAAGACGCCTATGGCTGTTGTAGAGGGGGGTTGGGGAGAGAGAAAGATCCCCTGCCTCTGCAGTTAAATCCTTTCACTACTGGTGTGTCCATTGAATCTAATAACATATCGCCTTCCCCAGGGTTCAAAATGACAGCCAAGTGTTCGCCTTTATAAGCTAGGTGCAGTGCCCAGCTTAAAGTTTCTAGAAAAAACACTGCAGCTAAAATATTCTGCAGCCTAAAGCTAGCCACACATGGTTCAATTTTAGCATTTAATCAATTTTAGATTAGATTTTGTAGCTAGATGAAAAAATCGATTTTAATTTAATCAATGTACACCACATGGGAAGTACCATTATTCAATTTCGACTGAAAAATTCATCAAAATAATCCAAAATCGTCGATTGAATTCCTCTTGTAGTTTCGACGATCAATAATCGTCGATTGTACTATGTGGGCAGAAAACTATTTTTCAATCGATGGAATTTTTCGTAGAAAAATGTTGATTGAACGCTTAAATCGAACCATGTGTGGCTAGCTTTAGGCTATGTTCCCACTAAGGCGATTAATCACCTGAGCTGGCATTTTTCAATCGCCTACACTACTTTCAATGGGCTTGTCCCGATTGATGGTGATCGCCTACGTCGGTACATAGCCTTCGGGCTTGTTCCCACTAGGGCGATTTGTTGCGACACAATCTTTTATCGCGTGTGGTCGCGTCCAATGAATTCTATGAGCTTGTCCCCACATATGCAAGAGACCACCTGCAATCTGAATCGTAGGTCACGAGTTGCGGCCACCAGCGATTTTGAAGTTGCGCTGTGGCAAATTGCTCTAGTGGGAACAATTCCTTAGACCTAAAAGTTGCATTTTGGTTTTTAAATAAGACCAACAAAGCCTAGTTATATGAAATACGCCAGCCTCAATTGCATTTTTGCATAAAACTGAATGGAGCATATCTCATTGAAAACGGCAGACCTCTGAGCAACAAAAGCTCTTGGGATGTACCAAATTACTAGCTAGCGGGTCCTGGCAATCACTCGGCTGTTCCAGACCATGAATCTGCTGTATATATCGGATTGCACTGATCCGTCATGCTGGTAAGTTCTCGTCCGATTCCATTTGCACACAAAGGGTGCCGGCCGATCCTGAGGGAGAATCAAACATGTATGGCTACCTTAAGAAGATCCTTGACGCAGACGCGTTGGTGGAGTATTGGCGAACAAGTGAGTTCCTATGCATTAACGGTATTTTGGAGCCATCAAACAATGCCCAAAGGGCCGCAGCATGGGCACCTGGGGTTTAAGGTAACACATTTGCTATGGAAGCCCCTGTCCCATACGGATTGCACAATGTATATGTTGCCATAAGCACAAAGCAATGTGTATAGTGTAAGGGAAAATTATTTCACAAGGTGAAAATGGAGCACAAATAAGAGTTGTCTGAAAGCACCTTAACACAGTGCGTCTAATCCTTCAAAAATACCAGGAACTGCTGCTCTGCCGGACCGAGCTCCAATCGGCATAGCAGAAGTTAATGGAGGCGGGGAGCTGTTAGAGGCAGATGGGGCAGCTTCAGCCAGCCTCACATACAAAAGCAGGGACGACTTTCCCTCTTTACATTGTATGTGAGCTGGCTGAAGCTTCACATACACTCTCTGCAGATGCACGATCCATATATGGAGGATCATTTTCTGCAGATCTATGTATGTCAGCTCACAGACAGATTTCTTTTCTAGTGCAGAGGGTGTATGTGAGCTGGCTGAATCTGTCCACACACATACAGATCTGCTTAGTGTTTAGCGGGGGGAAATGAAGGCACAACCACCCTCGGCCATGCACTGGAAACCTAAGACGCACTGTTAAGTTATTTTCCTTTTGGGGGGGGGGGGGTGTGATGATGTCATCACCTTACAATTACACACCAAGAACAATCTTTTGCTGTACCAGTCTTTGGTTCACATGTTCAATACCCAGAGCAAATCTAAGCGGTTGAGCTGATAAAATATTACCATCTGATCCTGAAATGAAATCTGCAGTATGTGTCCTAGATTTAGGGCTTTAGAACAGCTGTAAAGAACTACTAATCTACATGTTCTGAGAATGAGCTGCCAGCCTCTTAATTGATAGTTGGTACATATCCCTGGTGGGTGGTGATTGCAATACTATATCATTTTCATTAATCCTTTAACAGCTGACTGCTAAGTTTATACTGTCAGCTGCAGGCAGATATAATAAGTAACAAGAATATAGATCAAAGACGGTGTCATCAGTCCCACTATTCCTTTTATATCTGCATCTGGTGTATTCTTGGTTTTCATAATCACAAAAAATGTTTAGTGTCTTGTCTGTGATGGTTTTTTACTAGGCAACTGATCTGGTTACAGTAATATTGTGTTGCAAGTAATCAATAACTGACCTAGATTTAATAAGAAACTATTCTAGACGTTATATTCTATTTGTTATAATCTATACGTGTCATATTGAACATTCATTTATAAATGCATGAATAAAATAAATGAGCAGGGGTGCACATAACTTTTTTAGTGAGCTCCTCAGATGAGTACCAGGAGATGGTGTTTGGTACTCACCCCATATGTAGGGTGGTCTTCCTCACTGTCTCCCTCATTGTCCTCTGTGTCAGCTTCCTGCATGGTAGATTCTGCTGCAGATGCACCTCCCTGTTCCTGATTGATCCTCTGATTAGCTGTCTCTATCCATAGGTCCCCAGCTGGCTTTGGGTCACATGTAACTCTCACAGTACAACACTGTTCGAACCCCCAGAACTCATACCTCAGTAGGGCAACCCTGAAATTTTCTGGCTTAGTAACTAACCCTTGAGACTACCTGGAGTCCAATTATTTTCCTTTCATAGTCATATTCCAGCTGTCACACAGTGCTTTTACCCTTACATATGCCTACTCTGACTTTCGTCCCCCAGATCTCCAACACCCTTAAGCAGGGCATTTCACAGCCGCCGTGTACGTTCCCGCAATTGATCGGCGGTCGTGTCAACAGAGAATCGGGTGTGCCACCAGGTCATATTGACCAAGAATCTGCTGCATGTCAGATCGCACAGTGATCCGACATGCCGGTAAGTTCAGAGCCGATCCCATTAGTTCGGATGGGGACAGCAGAACTCATTTACAACAGGTTGGAGGTAAGACAAAAATGGACACAAATTTTTGGGCCATTTAAAACTACATTTTAAAACTGTATGTCAGAAAGTAAACAACCTTTCATGCGGAATCATCATAACATTCTAAAGAACCTTATCTACCCGTGTTTACACCTATAATATTACATTCTGCAATGTGTTGAAAGGGACATGGCTGACGATTGTGTTCCATTAGATTTGAGTTTAAAACATCCATGCCTTTCTTTTTATATTATTCTGCTCTTTATAACCTCTCTCACCTTTGCCCCTCTTATTCTCTCTTTTCTTTTTATTTTCTCTACTCACATTTTACATTAGCTCTAGTAAAATAAGACTGCTATTAGCTTTACAATGACTATTTTCTCATTAAACACTAGAGGGCTCCACATACCAGAAAACCATTAGAGGATCGAATGAGACCTCAAACAATTACAGGTACGTTAAAATTGCACCCATACAGGAATTGCACTAAAAGGGAAAGGTGTATCTATACCCCAGGTGCCCAACCTGTGACCCTTTGGGGATTCTTCAGCGGCCCCCCTTGGTCTTCCACTTGTTTTAAATCAAATGTTGAATATGTATATATATGTGTCCAATAGATATCATCAAAGGCTTTGATGATATCTATGGGTGCACATATCTTTTGATGATATATATGACACAAAAGTGCATTACCATACAGTGTTCCCTTATGCTTGAAGTATAATTTAAAACAAGTTTTGTTATTTAAAAATGAAAAATCATGTATTCTAGCAATGCCTGCTATGATTTTTTCAAGTCAGTATAGATTAAAAATTTTATGTACGGCCCTTTAGTGATGCCACACGGGTGGCCCTTTCCGTATCAACTCAGTTGCCCATCACTGATCTATGCTTTTGCTGAAGTCACTGAATTTTACAGTACAAGATACTTTAAGCAACACAGCCTAAATGCGCCTGTTGATAGGCACCCATGAATTATCAATAGCTGCATTTACGGCACATCAAAATTCCCATGTCATACGCAGGAATTTTCAAGCAATGGAGACAAGGTCTAAAATGCTTGCTGAATAACCAAACTATTACAATAGCAAATGTTTACCTCCCACGATTTTAGGATGATTTTAATATTACTAAAACCCCTTACTAGACAACTCTAATTGTACTTTGGCTGTTCCTTACAGCAGGGATGTTCAAAAATGTTTTAAGGTTATGTGAAGTGAAATGTGTGGGGGGCCAACCAGTCAGCCTGACATTCTATGAACCATTAACAGTAAATGCAAAGACAGGCACAGCACAGTGTTACCCCACTATCATTGCAGCTGTGGTTCTTAAGGGAAATGGGAGTCCTTTGCTGCACTTGAAACAAGACTATGTGCACGGAAAAAAAAAACTAGATGGGAAGTGTGGTGTCACCCCACCTCTAATAGTGAATTGTGCAGATTTTATGACTGAGACTGGGCCAGTGGAAACTTGAACGTGGGCCTCATTTGGCCTGACTTTGGACATAACTGCCTTACAGAATGTTTAAATAGTTGAAAGTTAAATCTAAAAAAATATGACTCTTTGTTACATGGAGCACTGTGCAACAGGAAGGGCCTATTCATTTCTGTCTTGAGCAAAATGTCAGAGGTTGCTTCGAATTCCAAACAATATTTCTGAACAATATGGCTGACACCCCTCTCTTGGTAATCTGGGACACACTACAATAGTTGGGAAACTGATATCCATGGCATCTGCTCATACCCAACAGCTGCAAAATCAAGTACAGATAGTTGAAATGTAAAGCTAGCCATACACGTTTCGTTTCTGCATTTAATTCCCAAATGATCAATTAGCATGCGCATTCGTGGTGATCTTTCGCCGAACGATCAGGAATCAAATGCGCCCACCTTGAACGATCAACCCAAAAAGGTTAAAATCAAACAAAACACTGTATCGGCCAGGGATCGATTCCCCAAGGTGGTGTGCATCGATTCCCCCAAATCGTGAACGAACGATCGATCAGCGTGGTGATGTAACCACATTACAATCAATCACTCAATGATCGAAGGGGAATCTATACATGTATGTCTATCTTAACTTATATAACAGCGGCACTTCTCCTCCCAGAATTAACTAACACTGATGGCTTTTACAAGCCATAAACTATAAGATTAAATGGGCATACTCCCGACATAACAGCCAATATTACAAGGAGCAATTAAACTGGCAAAAACCTGGAAAGAGCTAAATATCTAAAATATAAGCATTATAACAAACAGGGAACAGGGGGTTTTCTCCTCTCCTGAGACAGCACAATCTTTAGGGAACAGTACAGGTCTTTATATAATGCGGCCATGTCGGCAGTCCCCAGCCAAAATAATGGCCAGCACACAAAGGGTGCTTAGCCGATTCTCTGCACTATTTAACCTTTTTTAATCCTCCCTTGCCTGTGTCCAAGAGAAGTGTTTGGAAGGTTTAGAAAGGTCCTCATATTACATGGTTTTAGTAGAACAAAAGTCGATTGTACAGAAATTGTATGGTAAGATTGTAAGGTGTATGGGGGCCTTTAGTATTGACTGTTAGAGCTATAGACACATATATGGTAGTTTTATAATAAAATTATTTTTTTGCCAAAAATGTTCAACTGGTAAATTATTATGCAATAAGTGTATCAAATATGATATGCAAAATATATGATCTATCAATATAAAGTGACAACTGTAATTATTATAGTATTAGTGATTGATTTGGTATCCAATTGTAATATCTTGTGAATTCACTTAAACTGGTAACTATTCTGTGTAGGTGTACTTCATTGGAAAATTGTGTACAATAAGCCAGTAACCTGAGCAGGAGGGTAAGATCCTGCCAAATCCTGTTTATAAAAAGCGTTGCCATGGTTTTTAGAAAGGAAAATTAACATTTCTGGCACTTTTGGAAAATCAAAGCTGGCTCAAAATGCTTATATGTAATAACATTAAATGACAAAATACCATTTGTAGCAATGTGAGAAGTATTGTTAAAGCCCCCCATACACGTTCCGATTTTTTGTACGAATTTTGCCCGATCGACTAGGAGATCGGTCAGGGTGATCGATCAGGAGAATAATCGGATGTGGAATTATGTACCCGACCGATCACTATTTCTCAAAAGCGGGACCGCTTAGGGCCTGTCCGTAAATTTTGGTCAATCTGCTGTTAATAAAATAGTGTCGGACCTATCGATCAGTGATAAATCGAATTCCGATTTTTCCTGCCAGCCGACCATAACATTTTAAGTGAAAATCTGGTGACCTGACCGGACGAAAAATCGGAAGATGTATGGGGGGCTTTAGTTACATTATGTTCAGGATTAAACTAATTGAACATTCTCGGGTCCCACAATATAAATTATTTAAGCTGCCAATACACCTTTCTGTCAGATATCCTTTAGATCTACCAACAACTATGTAGTATAGGGTCCTCTGCGGTTGGACACAGGTAGAAAGTCCCTCATATTACATGGTTTTGGTAAAACAAAAGGAGATCTAAAGGAAATCTGACAGAGACATTTAAAGGTGTATGGACAAAGTGGCAGTTGAAACCTAGAACCTTTTCTTTTCTTTTGTTGGCTTAGAATTGGAAAGTCTTAGCAATAACAATTTGGCAGCGGTACCATTTTGGAGTGGAATATTCCTTATTTTGAATGTTTGAGGTTGAGCTAGGACGGTGTTATACAGTATATCGTGGAGATAAGCTTGATTGGGCTTTTCGTATAGGTACACAGCTCTCAAAGGGTACACAACTCTTACAAGAAGGAGTAATGAGAAAGATGGGCTGGAACACTGGCTTTCAAATTACCATATAAGGAAAAAAATCAGCATCTTGATGTCCTGAGAAAGGATAAAGCATGTTGACGCCATCACTGTGCATGGTCCTGTACTCCTACTTAATGCACCATGGTGTAGCAGCTTAGTGAATCCCGGCATGGACATGTGCCAAATCTACTTGTAACTTATATTACATACATCTGGTCTTTGGTATGACCTCCATGATTTGTAAGGACTGTATCAAGTCTTCTAAACTTGGTATGAATAAGTTGACAACATATTGCAACATCTATATTTTAGAGCCTGGATGCTTAAAGGAGAGTGATATGTTTCTGGGTTAAGGTAAAGGACACTGAATCACTTTCAAGATGACCAAGAGCATGGATGGTAGCATCTTCTCAGCAGTACATCTGTAAATATTTTATACCATTAATAAAATGCAGCGCTCAGAAACCAGCAGCTCTCATGCTTCCCCAGATAAGGACACTGCCACCACCAAGTTTCAATAAAGGTACAGTGCATTTTTCTTTGTACCCCTTACCTTTGCAAAGCCATAGAGTGTGGAAGCCATCAGTTCCAAAAATATATTTATCTTAATCTCATTATTGCTTAGTATAGTACCTCAGATTGATACTATACTATCAATCTTTTTCAGTATGGCCCCAGGCAAAATCTAGATGGACTTTTTGATGCATGTACTTCCTTTGTTCTTGAATGCCATTCCTCTGCAGTTACTATAGATCAGTTGTGTCTTCTTCTTTTGAGTATTGACTCAAAGTCAGTTGGTGACACCAAAAAACCCAAAAAGAGGGAAAGAAGAAAAAGGGAATAAGAGAGAAAGCAAAGGAAATGGGAGCGTATGGCGATAGCTTATCAAATACTCAATAAAAATATTCCTCACAAATTTGGCTGTTGGTGCCTGCTTAGGCGCCAACAACCCTGCATATTTGAAGCCTTTTGTAAGCCACTGGGGTTTATATATTATATATGTAGAGTCTTCAATAGGAGTGGTTGCTCTTGCTTGCCTCTGGGTGACCGAAGGGGAAACACGAAGAGCGATCTTGGTTCCAGCTTCGGTGTACGATCATCTAATCTTTAGCGTATGGGTGGTTCCCCATCAAAAAGAAGACTTGTGCACGGCGCCCAATATCAATAAATCCAATTTATTTGTGAATTAGAATAATGATGACATAAATTATTCTAATTCACTAATACATTGGATTTACTGATATTGGGCGCCTTGCACAAGCATTCTTTTTGACTGGGAACCACCTATACTCTAAAGATTAGATAAAGAGGAAAAAATATAGGGGGGGCCTCGGAAGCTACTTTCACCACATCCGGTTATAATTAGGAAAAAGAAAAGGTATGGGCGAACTGAACCCAAAATAGGGGGTGGCCAACCCTCCGTGGATTTTTAAGGTGAAAAATTGGGTTTACCAAAGATGGAGTTCCAGTCGAAGGAATGGGATTCACAATATTTATTAAAATTCTGGATTATGCAAATTCGTATCAAATATAGCGCAATTAGCTGCCACTGGCGGGAAGGGACAGCTATTTAAACCGTAGAAGTAAGAGGGCAGTTGTATGGAGCGGAAGCAGCATGAGACCGCACGGCTGACTAAACCTGGGAGTCTTTACTAAGGTAGGAGAGAGCTACAATGCCTTGCAATAGGCTTTCAAGTGGACTGATTATGACTGAGCAGCCTCTAGCTTAACTGATGTCATATGTTTATGATTTTGCAGCCTGAGTGGGGGCTTACTGCTATGCTTCCACCCAGGTTGCTTATCCAATATTTTGTGAAACCCCTCCTTCTGTTGGAGGCTGCGGATATATCAGTGTGGGACAGTGGGACCCGGCCTTGATTGCACCTAGACAGGTTCAGGGTAAGATCTTTAACTTTCCCTTTTCCTCCACCGGACACTGGAGGAGGGCTATTTGTTATTGTGTGGTCTCTCCTCTTCCTTATTAACACATTGATCACCTGATTCAGACTATTCTCCGCTACTCTAATGGACTATTTTTGGCTACTCTAACGGCATCTAATCCCACTTGGTGGGGGAACTCACTCACAAAGCAGTATTAAAACTATACGACTCATCCTTCCCCCTTATTAGTGCCGCCCTATGTGTTTCCCTTGTCTTCTGGATATTGAGCCTCTCTGGGGTGACTCCTGAGCAGACGTCGGTGGGATATGCTGGTTGTTGACTCTTTGGCGATGCCAAAGTACTGACAGAGATTGGAACCGGTAAGCTACAAAAATCTATATTATGACTCATT
>CM070034.1:45116777-45143690 GCA_036250615.1 Ptychadena robeensis | reverse complement strand
CTGGAACTCCATCTTTGGTAAACCCAATTTTTCACCTTAAAAATCCACGGAGGGTTGGCCCCCCCCCTATTTTGGGTTCAGTTCGCCCATACCTTTTCTTTTTTCTAAAGATTAGATGATTCCTCTGCAGTGTATGTCATATTGTTTCATGGAAGCTGGCCCTCCAGTTTAGTTTTTTACTTGTTTACCCACCTGCAGTGAGAAATAAATTTTCTTCAAACCTACTAATTAGGAGATGCTCCTTCCAAGGACAGCCTGGATGTGATGGTTGCAGTGTTATCTGTTACATTTTTGGATCAATGGATACAGTATTTTTACTGATACTAAAGTAATGCTTTTTGGATCTTCTTGTAGTTTTGTTTGTGAAATTATTCTTCCATGTGGTGCCATTGCTAAGAAATATGGAATAAATAAGCCCTGTTAATGAATAATTAGAATTACCTATGGTTAATTTCTTGTATTCTACACATTTCTTAGCCTAAAATTCAGCTGCGCTGCTAAGAATTTCAAGAGGGTGTATTCAAGTGATACAGTTTGTTGGCTAACTGAAGTCATTACAGAAGCAAGCTTTTGAGATATCGCAAATCCCTTCTTCAGGCAAATACAATTCTGGTTTTTGAAACTTTTATATACACATTTATACACAAAATAATGAGGTCATAAATATTTTAATAAAACATTTATACACAAAATAATAAGGTCATAAATATTTTAATAAAAGCAACTGTTTTGTCTTGACACACATGACTGATGGAGGTGAGCCTTTTTGCATGTAGTCAAGAAGAATTTGTCACTGTCCAGTTGTGCGAGTTTCTTTAGATGGTTTTTCAGTTCAAGAAAAATGCGGTACATGTGGTATCTTCCATCTTAGCAATAGTAGAGTGTTGTACCATGTTAAGCAGGGTACAGGCGGCTCTGCTGTCAGATATCGGCGGAGCCGGGGAGACAGCTCTACTCTACTCTCCAGATCAGCCGATGCTTTGCCTTTTGTCTGTCTCTAGGCAAAGCAACGGACATCGGCTGTATTTAACGGTCATGTCTGATATAGCTGTTTTCAAGTGGGATTGATTGGTCCTGCTTGAAAACAGCCATGGCTGCATATGATATGGGCCAGATAGATGGCGGTGAGCACGCACGGCGCTCGAAACGGCCATTGATCCGGCCCATATCTTCACATCTGTACCCTGCTTTAGTCATCTCTGAATACAGCAAGTTTGAAGTTCAAGTGAAACTGTTTATTGGCTTTCTTGACCACATGCAAAAAGGCTTACCTCCATCAGTCATGTGTGTCAAGACTAAACAGTTGCTTTTGTTAAAATATATATGACCTTATTATTTTGTGTATAAATGTAAGTTTCAAAAAACAGAATTGTATTAGCCTGAAGAAGGGATCTGTGACAACCTGAAAGCTTGCTTCTCTAATGACTAAACTTGCTGTATTCATCAATGGCTAACATGGTACAACACTCTACTATTGCTAAGAGAGTGTATTCAACTTTTCAACATGGATTACTCATTAAACATTTGAAAAATTACTGTACTGAAATTGAAAAAGCTAAGATATTACATTTTACAAAAAAATATACAAAGCCGCCAAATCAGAAGGGACACTTAATTGATTCCACTCTACATCACTTGCAATTTTACTGATCTTTGGACAAAGCTTGAAAGTGGAATGTAGTATGAAATGTTGGATGTTCAGGGGAGGACAGGCCGTGTCACTTCTCTTGTTTGATCATGCTGTCAGGAAACAACAATCTCATTTATTAAACATTGTTTTGGCAGATGAGAGGAGACTTTGATGTTTCCTGTCGTGGTAACCTAAAGTTCCTGAAGAAATAAAGATAAAAAGCATACACAGAGGCTTGCTTGTTTTAAAAATCAAAACCAAAATAATGTTTTTCCCTTATCAACTGGTAACTGTTATCTTCTAACCAGAGCTGGAAAAAATAAACAAGTGAAATCCGGTTGTGGGGGCAGCAACAAGTTATCTTTATGTGCAGTTATGTTAGCTTAGGTCTATGGAAACGGGGTGATTGAAAATAGTTTTTAATATGAAATGTTCATAAATATGTGTATCTTACAGCAGATCTTATGCCCCAAATCCTTCCTTTATAGCCATGTGTCCAATGTTTTTTTATTTTGCACTGGATGCACATAGAGTGGTTTGCGGGTGTTTTTTTGTGGTTTGCATTAAAAGAAGAAAAGCATTATAAAGGAAATCCATGCCCAATGCTGTTCAGACGTGGCTCTTTTGCATACTGCAGTTGTGTCCATTGATTTTCAATGGACATGTCTCTTTGGACACCACATGTTGTCGCAATGATTGTGGGTCAATGGTTTGCTGCTTTGAGAATGTAATCCCTGTAAACTGAGCCTAAGCCAACCATTTGCTATTCGACTAACAGAGGGTCATGTCTTGACTTTGGCAGAGGTAATTTCTGCTGGTGTTGGCTGGACCTAGGATCTCCTAAGTATTGGAAGGAATGTGGTCACCCAGGTCATTTGACCTTGCACGAGTTAAGGTTCTTCTATTGCTTTCTCATCTATTATTATCTATTCTTTTTTCTTGCCCTCTTCCAACTGCAATCACATGGCTGTGCTATATACATGAGGTTTTTTTTTTCATTTAAAGCGCCGATGGCTATGTCTTGTACACCTTTCTAAAAGCAGAATATTAGGCAAGCTAAGTAATTTGTCAAATTAAAGATAGGAGTGATAAAATTACGCTTATAGTTGATAACTGCATTCTTCCAATCAATACATTTCTATAATGTGTCATGGACACACATCCTGCATACAGTAAGATCTAAATAAGGGCTGCATATTAGTGCTCCGCCAGTATGCATATGAGTCGAAAGCTACCCTGTTTCCCTATGATAAGCCATCAATACGAAATAATTGCATTAATCAAGGTGATGTGACCCACATCCCAAATATATATAGTATACCCAATTAGAAATTAGGAAAAGACCTCATATCCAAAATAGATCCCCCCCAAGGAGTGGGACAATGTCCTGTCCCACCATTCAATACATATAGTTCACAAACACAATGACCATTGAATAGCATGATTCCATGAGTATTATAACAAAAGTGAGGATCCTGTGCCACCAGAATCCACCCCAACGTGCGCACCTCCTCAGGGGGCGTGCCTCTTCTGGTTAGTTTAAGTAGTCATGTGAACAAGCCATGCATTGGAGAAGCAGCCAAAAGCCTCCCCCTGGGGGGAGTTAAGGATGAAGAATGAGGGGCCAACGTAACAGTATGTTGAATAAGGTATGTCCTTGGTAACAAGGTCAAAGAGATGGTTGGTGGCTTGGTTGAACCTCCTCAGTGCTCTGTGTGACACAGAGCACTGAGGAGGTTCAACCAACCCACTCATCGAATCATGCTTTTCAATGGTCATTGTGTTTGTGGACAATATGTATTGAATGGTGGGACAGGACATTGTCCCACTCCTTGTACTCACAACTATCAGCCAACATTGCAAGGTTTTATATGTTTTTAATTGTGCATTGAATTAAATATGTTATTTATGTTATGGGATTAATGATTTGAATGTACAGTACCTGTAATACTATAACATTACGCCAGTGACCGTTAAAGTCCCCTTGCCCCCGATTTCTCGGGGGGGAATCTATTTTGGATATGAGGTCTTTTCCTCATTTCTAATTGGGTATGCTATATGATAAGCCATCCCCATCAAATAAGCCACCCCCCGATTTGTTCCCAAAACATTAAAATAAGACAACCCCCCCCCCCGCAAATAAGACACCCACTGATACCTGCCCCTGGCCGGGTGGTACAATGGGTAACTGTGTGCCTCCGTGCGCGTGACTCTGTCAGGGCTGGCTGCAGTGCAGAGCAGAACAGGAAGTGACTACAAAGGCCCACGCCTCCGCGCCAGGAAGGACAAGCAAGCTGCTGATCCCTTATCCCTCAAGACTGTGTAGGGGCTATTTGACCAAGAAGGAAAGTGATTGAGTGCTGCGGCAGATGACCTGGCCGCCACAGTCACCGTACCTGAACCCAATCAAGATGGTTTGGGCTGAGCTGGACCACAGATTGAAGGCAAAGGGGCCAACAAGTGCTACACACCTCTGGGAACTCCTTCAAGACTGTTGGAAAACCATTTCAGATGACTACCTGTCGAAGTTCATCAAGAGAATGCCAAGAGTGTGCCAAGCAGTAATCTGAGCAAATGGTGGCTATTTTGAAGAAACTAGAATATAAAACATGTTTTTAGTTATTTCACCTTTTTTGTTAAGTACATAACTCCACATGTGTTCCTTCATAGTTTTGCCTTCAGTGAGAACCTACCAATGTAAACACATTGAATGAGAAGGTGTGTCCAAACTTTTGGCCTGTACTGTATATCGCAGGACCATTTATGTTTATGGACCTTGAGCAGCAGATGTCCATTAATTATATTATAAATGCTAGACATCCTTTGTAAAATAATAGTATTGCAGGTTAATTTAGCTCACAAAACTTATGATGAACTATATGGTTGCTGCATTTATGAGGTATGACAGCACTGGTATAATTTTATGTTTTTATTGTATGACATATTTTTAGGTTATAACTATACAGCATTTTATTTATATCATTGCTGCTACCCAGGTAATTAAATTTATTATTAGAATGTATTATTTTTTAATATAGGTATTTTCCATGACAGTCTGCTGATATTTTGTTGAACTCTCTTAGGCTATAAAAAAAAATTCTGTGTTAGTGGGTTACAGAAATTTGCCTCACAAAATTCAAGAACGCGAATTTCAAGCAGCTAAATGCAGAACGCAGAGGAAATACATACAAGGGAACTGTTTTGCTTAACAAAGGGTTTGTATCCATGGAGTCCTGAGGCTCACACAACTCACACGACAGCAGATCGAATGTTATTTTGGTGCTGCAGTTAAGAAACACACATGGCCGGTTCACCTTTGTTAAGCGATTAATATTTTTCAGGCACCCTCTGCTGTTCCTCAAGCATTTTGTTTTGCTGTTTTTGATGGCGTTTTTCAAGAAGTTGCACATTTCTGCAAATTAATGAAAAACACCTATACAAGTGTCCAAAGCTCTTTTTTTTCTTCTTCAAAAAAGCCCCCCCCATGCAGAACAAAGCACGATATATCAATTTGTATTGCATTTTAAAAGACCTTATGTAGAACATTTTTATTGTATTTTTTTTATTATTATGTGATTTTTTCATAATTAGATCCTCATTTTGGCATAGGGCCTGGAAAGAGGAGCAAAGGAATGAGAGTGACCCCTCGCTCCATTACCCAGTAGGCATTGAGTCTGGTAAGGTGGGCTTTAGAATGAGTGTGGCTGACAAACTAGGTCTCGTCCTACCTTGAGTTTGATAGCATCCTACCTTGATAGCATTAGGTTGACCAGGTTTTCTAATGTCCAGTATTAAATGAAAAAGAGGGGAACCACATGCATTTGTCTGCCCCCCCTATCAGGCTTTTCCAGGCTATATGTCTAGTGGGGTCTAGTAGGACCTGGAGCAGGGTCACGCTCAGTCTTGGTGCCCCTTTCCTATGGCTGACAGCTATACCAAAAAGGGGGTCTGGTTCTAACATGGGCGACTCAAAATATTTTTTTTCCTCTAAACATACTAAAATGATGATATTGCATTAAATTGATAATCTCCTTATTGGGGCACTTAAACTCTACAAAACCCCTTACAAATGATTGGTGTGAACTGAAATTTCAAACCCCATCTTCATCCTGTGACTGAAAAGGAAAGAACCAATAAGATCCTCTCGAAAACTCGCCATACAATCATCAAACATTAGCTCAGTTTTAAATATCGTCTATCCATTGAAAATAAATACATTGCACAACCACACTGATAATTAATTTAACTGCGAACAGAAAAAACAACCTGTGTATGAGTGAGCACATGAGCAACGCAGCACAACTGATTGTCTACTTGTTCTGCTTTTTTCTCTCCCAGCTTAAGACAGAGGTGGATACCAAGTACCAAGAAAAATACATTAATGGTAACAAATGATTTATTTGCGCCTTTAATAACTGAGATTAGTTTAATAACATTTGCATGACTGCAAACCTCTCATTGAACATCATAACTTTAAAGTCATAGCCCTGCTGCCTGCAGATGAAAGAATCGCTGTCCTATGAAGTTATATTGAGTGTATGAAAATATTGTTGCATCCCCTCCCTAAACAGAATGGCATATTGTAATGCGGCATATCAGCAATTCTTTGGAGACATTTATGGAATAGTTCCGGTGTCCTTTGTGGGACTCCAGGAGAGGTTGGCTTGGTTTCTGCTTTACCTGCCAAGTTTTGGAGACACCCACTGCGATTCACTCTCTCAGATCTTCATCTCGGCAGCTGTCATTGACATGCGGGTACTTGCTCCAAGGATTCTATGTAATTCTCAAAGTGGAAAAATCAAGCTAGACAGCTTGTTGTTATAATAGGAACGTAACAAATGGGTGAATTCTAGAACAAGCTCAAAAAGGACAAGAGTTCAATGAGTCACCTTCAGAAGCACATTGTGATGTCTGTCAAGGCTAACTTCCTTGTAGCTTGTCAGTACCAGACACTTTTTTTCTTGAAAGTCTGCAAACTGCTTACTAAGCTGAGAACTTCTCTGTTGATAGTGAACAGGCCAGACTGAATTGTCATGATGATGTGAAGATGTTGTCTGGCATGAATAAAGCCTATTGGCACAGAACCACAAAGTGTCAAAGCAGTACTCATCCTGTCTACACACTCCAATGCTGTACCCTGTATCCTTATATTCTGGGGTGATGTTCAGTATTATTCAACCCACTTTCTGTGAACAAAGATAATCCTTTCCACTTTGAATCATTCATCTGTGGTAACATGTAAGTTAGGGTGACCATACACGGACCATACACAACGGCAAACCACTTTGCACATTCGATTCCCGCTCTGGTTTCCATCCAAGGTAATGACAATCAGGGATTTACCAACATACAATACAAACAAGAAAGGGAAAGGGTGGCTGCGTTTGATTCCCAAACAATCAATCACAACAAATGTGCACAGTGATTGATTGTTCTGGAATCTAACTAAACATCAACCTGTGTATTGTGGTGGCATTATTTTTACATATGTAAGTTTAACCTCCTGGGCATTGCGCCCGAAGCCAGTATGGACACAGTTTGATATTGGATCAAGCTGCTCCCATGCCAGGATTGGGCGCCGGATCTCCGTGAGCATTTCCGACCAGGAGTCTTCGGTGGCGCCGAAGGGGGCGGACAGAGCCATAGACCTCCATGGTGGTGTCTAATTGTGATCACAAGCAAACATAACATTTAATCAAATTAAATGAAAAACATTTCAGTAGATCGTTCAAGTATCTGGTGGGTTTTCTAGATATTTCAATGGATTTGTAACTGATGGTACTATGGAGCATGTGCACAGGGCTTAAGCTGGGCATAGACCTTCCAATTCCTGCACAACCCGACCGCCGATCCAATGCCATGCGCGCTCCACATCCGTTAGGGATCGGGTCATGCAGGAATCGGATACAGCAACTATCAGGATTGTGCTGATGTCGCACATTGATCCGACAATTTTAATCCGATCCCATTAGTTTGGCTGGGAGGGCTGCCCCCAGCCGGAGTAATAGGCGGCACACAAAGGGTGCCGGCTGATTTTCAGCACTAGCGGGCCGTTCGTCATCACGCCCGCCCCTAGTGCCAAAATCGGGTCGGGAGTCATCGGTAAATCTTACCGTCTATTCCCAGCTTTAGGAAAGGAATCAATTGGGTTTGCATTGATCCCACTGTGTGGCACTACAATCTAACAATGTTAGAATGACAGTCAATATTTAAATTGCACAAGACGATCAAACAGAAGATCCATCAAGCAAAAGTTAATGTGAGTATGGCTACGTTAAGCCTGCCACAGTGTGTTTATTTTTACAATCTGGTGATGGCTTTAATACTTTCTGCATTACTGACCTGGAACAAGCACACAAATTGTCAAAAGGTCAAAAAGTGGAACTCCTAACCTGCTTACAATCTCCAGGAATGTGTCTCAAATGTAAGGAGTAGAATCCGGCAACTACTCTATTTAAAAACAGCTTAGCAATTGTAGCCTGACTCTCAATGCAGGTTTCATATCATATACCCAAGGAGAAGTTTCTGCTGAATTTGTAGTAGGAATTTTATGAATCAACCCAGCTAAATAAATAGAGCTTAGCCCATGATCCATACTTTATAATAAAATTCTCAGTCTCCATATATAGAAAATACAGTATACATACACACAACACAAATATCATGTCATGACTGTGTCATTGGCGTTTAACCCATCGTGTTTTTGGTTGTACTAATTGGAGTTCTCCCTCTAAAGGTCCCCACCTTAAGAGGGGATCGATGAACGTTCATTGTTTGAGCGAACAAGGAAATCGATTCCCGTTCGAAACTTTGTAATGAAGTAATGCCAATGGAAAAGGCTTTACCAACATGTTGGTTCCCTGTTCTCTTTTTTCGAGCTGGAAGAAAAAGAGTGGCCATGTTTGATATGCAAACAATAAATCACTGTGAACACACACAGTGATCGATTGTTCGGGAATCAAACTAGAAATTGACCTGTGTATGGGGTCACATCTTCCATGTATCTGCTTTACCATACAATATGTCAATAATGAACAGCCATTTATAAATTACAAATAGAAAAAATCCAATTTATTTTTACCTCACACAATTGCTTCACATTTCAAATCTGAACATAAACAACAAGAAGGAAAATACAAAAATTTCAAACTAATTTGCTTACTACAAACGACTTCAGGCCTAAACTGTAGTAGTTCTGGTCAGAACTTCCTTCACATGTCCTGCACATGCAGCACAATGGTCTAGATTTGATTGGTTGGATTCTGGCTAGCTAATCAGAGCTTTATTGGTTTCCAGTGATTGGCACAATTCAGATACAAAGATTTTCCCATGCATTGTGATAAGTCATGGAAGAAAGAAAGTTTACAGTAGATGACACTAAAGAATGTTCTACTCTTTAAGTTATCTTTCAGAAGCTAATATTTCTGGAGTCCACACTTTAGACTGAATGAACATTTTTGTCATAGCATTATTAGTCTTTAAGTCCAGTCTTTACTATAAAGGTTTTATGATGCATTTACTCTTGCATAACCTGTTTTGAAATCTAATAAATACAACAGTAAGCCACAAAGAGAAAGGACCAGCGTTGTCAAACAGGTTGAATTGACTTAGTCACACCAGACCTATAAAGCTTTTTATTCCAAAGATCACAAAGCCAAAGAATGTGCGTTGGTCATGTTCTAGCCCAAAAACTCAATGTAGGACAATGATTCTTAAACTAGAGGAGCACTGAAGGGGGGATGCAACAAGTCCTTAGTTTGTCTGTATATGTAAATTGGGGGAAATAAATAGGACACTCAATGTCTAGGGATGGAAAATTGAAAGTCACACTGCATTTAAAGCAGAGCACAACAGAAAAAGCATGGGAACCACCGTCTATACATAGATATAGCCACTGGAATTTCACAACATCAAAATAAAGATCCTTCTTTTTTATTCAAAATTGCTGATGTTCCATTTGGAAATGCTTTCATGCCTTGATGGTACCCATATTTACTTTTTTTATGAATTCATGAAGGATTTAAAAGATCTTCGCTGCATTTGCTTCTTTCATATGGGAATGAATATTGCTTATATATACCCCCTACCATCAAAGACTTGAGGAAGCCCTTCTGCTCTGCCAACATGGCCATGTCCCCACAGAGAAATAATGCAGAACAATGAACAGATAATAGTAAAAAAGCTCTCAATTTCTCTTTCTTTATAGTAACCGCAGTAGAGGTCCTATGTAACTTTATGAAATAAGTCCAATCATGCAATCATGCATCTGCAGCAAACTGTTGGCTGTGGTCAATCTTTTGTCAATTTACTCTCTATGGCCAAATGATCAAACAAACGTTTGGTAAACTTTCATTGTAACCTATTCAAATTGGCCTTACCTTTTAATCATCTAAAGATTTCAGTGCTAATAGCTCCTAAACATATAGGTTTGTCTTCACAGTTCATATAAAACATTACAATAAAAGAATTGTCCACAGTGCCATAAGCCAAATGGTTTAAATCGCCACAGACAGGAGGTAAAGTGTCAAATGACCTTTACACAGTGTGGTTTCAAGAACATCACCTGTTCTCGTTGCCATGGAGTTACTGTTGACTATAAATCAAAATAGTTTTGGAATCCAGTGTTTGTCTGTTGTGTGAAGTCATAGATTGGGTTTTCCCATAGAAATTCAATGCAAGCAACTATCTCCATGTAACACATGAGGTGTTACATATTAAATGAAGATCTTCTTTTCCATCGGCTACTTGACAGTAGCAGGAGACATGTGATGATCAAGTATCAATAAGTGATATGACTTTAGTGTGCCATAAACTCAGCAGTTCTGATCACGAGAATAACTGAGGTTTTCTCACATTGCTCCAGCAGATAAATAAAAGTTCTGTCAAGTTGTGCAGATATTAAAAGTTTAAAAGTCCCAGCATCCTTCTCATGTTGTCTCAAATGATTCCATTGCATCCATCCACAGTGATGGGGTGCTTGGAGACTGTACTGGAATCTGTCTCAGATCTTGGATCTGCTTCTCAAGAGCCTGATTACGATAAAACATTTCTAAGTAGCTGGCCTGGATCTCTTTCTGGTACCTTAATACTTTATCCTTTTCTTGTTTCCATGTTTTTCTTTCATTCTCAAAACTCAGCATTTGGGCTTCATTCTGACGTCTCTCCAACAATAACTCAGCCCTCAGCCGCTCTATGTCCACAGCCTCCAAACCTTCTTTGTGGTTTCCATGAGTGTCCATTGATGAAACTGGAGTAACTTTGTCTTTGGCCTCCTCAATAGACTGAAGACGGGCTTTTAGATCTGTGGACTCTCTTTCCTTTTCTCTGGCTAATGCCTTTGCTTCTCGAAGTTGTGTCTTCATCAGGAACACCTCTCCCATCTTCTGTGTAACTTCAGCTTGTGAATCTTTAAGATGCCTTTTTAGAAGAGAGATTTCACCAGCTTTCTGAGAAATCTGCAATATAAATTAGGATCTTATTAATTATCGGATATATTTCCATCAACTGGTGTTTTATTGATGAGCAATATAAAGAGAAGACAGAAATACTCTGCCATGTACAGACTAAAATGTTTTACGTTTTTAAAATGTATTCTTATTTGCTGTGCTTTTCTATCAGGTACAATGTGGCGGGGCACCTCCTGCTTGTCTTCTGTCTCCATCAAACAAAAATGTGATGGAGTACAACAAGGGGACGCAAGGATTAGTGAATGTTCGCACAATCATCATTCAGGGAATCGATGCACACCACCTGGGGGAATCGATCTCTGGCTGATTTAGATGAGGACAGGAACCCTGTTCGATTGACATTTTATCGGAGTAGGTGGGCTGAGTTCGATTCCTGAACAATCTATTTGAATGTGCACAGCAATTGATTGTTCGGGAATCTAATGACAGATTGAGCTACGTAAGGACGGCTTTAGAAAATGTACAAGGCTTAAGCTAGCCATACACAGGTATATTCCCGTGCAATCGACCTGCGATCAATCACAGCGTAGTGACGTCACCATGCTGTTAATGATCGGGGATCAATTGAACGGAAATCAATGTGCACCACATGGGCACATCGATTCCCGTTCAATCAGCCTGCTTCTCTCCACACAGCAGCCAGATTCAGTATGAGTGTTGGCTTGGCCCCCTTCATACTGAGCGATGACGACTGTGCCAGAGGAAGAAGGCAGGAGCCGAAGCTGTTTCTTCATGCAAAGTAATGTAAATTGAACAGGGTTTTCCAACATGTTGAAACCCCGTTCAATCAAGTTCTTTTCAAGGGGATGATTATTTGGCTTGGAAATGCCAAGTTCTTGGAGTGCATCAAATGCAGCTATGAAGGAAGTAAACTACAGGTCAAATGCACCTGTCAATTAATTATAAGCAATCTCTTAAACCTAAAGCATTGATGTAAAACCCCAAATTCATGGTTAATTTATTCAAGGTTAATGAGAAACGTTTTAATAATAAAAAAATCTATTTTGCTTCACCAATGCATGGATAAAGACAGATTTATAACAGATTACCATTAGGCTATCTACTTAAATGTTTTGTGGGGGAGGGCTGAAGTCTTTATCCTTGGAAACAATTTAAATGTGTGACTTATAAATACCATAGATGGATCTCACTTAGACTACATAATTACAGGCCTTGTCAACATTTCATTTATATAAAATGTAGGATGGGAACATGTAAAAGACATTTCAAATTAGCAGAAGTTTTTTTGTTTTCTGGGAGCAATTATAGACTGCCCTTGTTCTACCAAGTACAAATGGATATATGGTGGAGAACTTAGTACTGCTGTTCAGAACTCCTACGGATATTTGAAAAGGCAGCTACAGGTTTCTATATTTTAAATACTACCTTTTCAAGATACATTTGTTTAGAATTTGGATGGGTATAATCTGGCACCAATGACATGATCTCTGGTGTAGGTCCTGCTCTGCCCCTTCCTTCCTTTTCTTTAAATAATCGAGCTGATGGGACAGTAACTCTACTACCTCATTCTACATAAATTAAATAAACAGAAGTTATAAAGATTTCCTAATCTCATGCATGAATATGCCTATGGACTTTGCACACTAGATATCTTACAGGTTAGAAAACCTAAAGCTGCACGCTCACAGCACCCGATGTTGCTCTAATCTGTTACAAGATTTGAGTGATCCACATTTCCTTCGAGCAGGATAAACGGATCCAGCTTGAAGGTACCAGACCATACGGGTTTCCAACATGTTGGAAAACATTGGTCGAAAGTCATTACTTTGAATGGGGGCAGCGGATCTTCATTCAAAGTAGTAGCCGGGTGATCAGCTGGCTGTGATCAGCTAGCTGCAGTCTGGGAGTGGGAAGGGGGCTGGGCCAGCACATCTCTGTGCAAAGGGAGGGGGGGGGGGGCAGGCAAGCTGGCTGACTCTCTCTCTCTCTGCTTCTACCCAGCCGGGGGTCACTGGCTGGGGAGAAGCAGAGACCCAGGGAACCACAGGGAAACTGCTCCCCATCGAACAGGAATTGATGTGCCCATGTAGTGGACAGTGATTACCGTTCGATTGATCGCCGGTCAATTGCACGGGAACTGATCCCATTTACATTTACAAAAACTAGAAACATTTTTTACCCTACACATAGTGTAAATGGGGTGATAGATGCTGAGAGTGGGAAGATCCGGAAATGCTCCTTATATTAGATCTTAGCTAAAATACAGAGCATAGAAGGTGAATGGTAGCCATGAAAGGCAATGCCCCTGGCAGTCTGGTGCAGCAAGTGTTGATGGTATATGTAGTTCCATGAACAGACAACAGTAATCCATTTATACAACTACATATCCTATGAACTCTAGTGGTCATTAAGCTCTGGACATGCAAAGAATGTCATTTTCCAGGATTCCTTGACAACACGCCTGAGACACACTCATCGAGGAACCGTGGGACTTCCTAGTAAGCTTCGTAGATGCTGTACCAGGCTGCCACCACAGAACCAATACAGGACTTTGTGGTCTGTACCGGGGAAGTCAAGGAGAAGAGTGATTTCTTTCAGGGTACTTGGGAGTGTATTCTATGCTTTTTTGTTTAGGGTTTAAACCCCTTTAACATGACAACATAGCTTTAAATAGTAATATAATAATAAATACAACAAAGAGGTAAAGAGCACAGAAAGAAATGACCAAACGTTGCATATAAAATATTTGCAAGTTTTAAATAACGGTATATTAGCAAAATAAAAGGGGGGAAATAATAAGATGTTCATCGTTAGAGCTTACATATACCCACACTGAATATCAGGAGAATGTCACCAAAGTATAAATGGCACTTGTGTTGGACAGAATTTTCTTACCTCCCATTTGGATTCCTCAAGCTTAGGACTGAGATTTTCCGGTTGAGAGGCTTGCTTTTGTCGGAGCTGTTCACATTCAGCTCTTAAAGAATTGAGTTCCTCGTGCAGGCGCTTTTTCTCTTGCTGTACTTTATAAAGTTGGAGCTGTAGGGCCCGCTGGCTACGTAATGCCTGCTGGGAGATCTGCTGCAGCTTGGACACATACATCTGTTTTAATTCATCCAGTTCCTCCATCCATAGACGTCGCTTGTCCTCAAATACCTACAAAATAGTCAAACATGGTGGCATCAAAAAAATTTAGAAGAGAGCCTATCTAATTGAGAGATATGGAGAGTTCCTTGAAAAAGGCAGTGCCTGTCTCTACTATCTTAAGGCCCCCATACACGGGTCCGTTTCCCATCGGATTCCGGGACGATCGATTCCAATCGATCGTCCCGGAATCGCGTGAAGCCCACCTTGTCCGTCCGATCACGTCCTAACGTTCGGGGGCCCAGAATCGGATCGGACAGAGAACCAACATGTTGGTCTTTCTGATCCGATTCTGCACACATCAGGGGGAGTTGCCATTTGTGGAGTAAGCGATCGGACACGGAATCGTCCAGGAATCCGTGGGACAAGGTGGTATGTAGCGACCAGACACACTTAATTGGCCGATCGATCGGACCTCCGATTCCCGCTGAGATCGCCCGAATCGATCGGATATGTGATTGATCGGCCATGGAATCTGACTGTGTATGGCTAGCTTTAGTCATTGACTCTAAAAACACATTAGAACTAATACTTGCTGCACTTATTTTCAGGTCAGTAACAAAGTACTGAAGTAAATAGATCAACATGGCAGCCTGACTGTATATATTTTTCATAGATATAAGAAATAGCTTCCTAGTTAAGTAAGTGGCGTTAGTCATATTCAGTTGAAAATGTTTGTCTTCTCTCAATCTTCAAAATAAATAATTTAACCCTTGACGTAGGGCTATGCAAACAAGGGTATTTTTTGTTTTTCCTTTAAAAACTGGATGTGCATCTGCATTTTCTCATCTGCAAACATTGTAACAAGTGGATGATAGATTTGAAACACAAAAGTAAACAACAGAGCCTATGGACCCTGGTAGTCACAAATATTTTACAAATTATTTTCCCTTTATTATACTACATGGAAAATGTTTATCAGACAGACAGAACTTTACTGATTACTGCTTTGTTATAATGTATGAACTGTGTAAAGGTGTAAATTAATAATGATGCCCTTTAAAACAATTGTGCTTGGGGCTTAGAGGCGTATATCCACTTTACAATACAAACACTGTCAGCTGTCTATATTTCAAACAATGGACCTTAACCATTTACATATATCCTTTGTAATATTCCAAAAATGATTTCTAGATCCTGTAACTTTACCCATACAGATATAGTCCATTTAAATTCTGCTTTAAGTACATTTATTAGATTTTCAAAAGCCCTTGCATGTAAACTTCGCAGATCCAGCATACTTCCTCCAAAATTTTGCCTTCCTTGCTCCCACAGGAGCTATATAAATGCCTATTTAGAGGGGTAAGGATAGTGGGTCAGCATTGACAGCAATTTAGACATTCAATATATAGGATAAGGCCCCCATACACCTTACAATCTTACCATACAATTTCTGTGCATCAACTTTTCTTCTACCAAAACCATGTAATATGAGGACCTGTCTAAACCTTCCAATCACTATGTATTCTATCAGGGAGGAGCCGGCACTACATAGTTGTTGGTAGATCTAAAGGAAATTGAATAGAGGGATCTCTAGGTGTATGGGGGGCTATAGTATAGGATATGACTCAATTGCTGCAAGACAATTGACACGACAAATGTTATAGCAAATTGCAAATCAATTTTAAATATTTAATCTGCACACAATGCACACTCACTCACCTGAGTAAAGGGATCATCTTTGTCACTTGGGTTTCTTCTCAGTTGTCTTAGTTCCACTCCTTTCTCATGGAGTTTTTCTTCAAGTTGGCGGGCGACATCTTCCACAGATTGAGAGTACTCATATGGCGGAGGAGGTTCTCCAGAACACTGCAGGCGGCTCAGAGTTGCCATGCTTTTGCAGGACAGCGGCATCTTTTCGCCAGATACTATGTCTCGAGATGCTCGTGATGCTCGATCCAATGATCCTCCAATATGGTTTATATGTCCAGTGGATGCACTAATTTGACCCCGAGCTACGCTGAATCCAGGGCTGTAACCAGCAAAACTATTAACTGAATTATGTCTGGAGTCAGACAAGCTGTCGTTCTCTTCACTTTCGCTTTCATGATGGTTGACAGGATGGCTGCTGGTTGACTTTAGAGGCCCACGACGTGGTGGACTGTTAAGACTGCCTAGGGTGTTGAGACTGCCATTGCTTTTAGAAAGCTTGCCACCAGAAGAACACAAACTTTGCATTGACATAAAGTTCTTTCCATTAGAAGGTTTCAAAGCAGACGGTCCAAAGCGGGACTGTAAGGGGAAAAAAAGAGTCAACAACAGGTGGTGGCAACATATATAAAAGACTTAGCCCCCAGGACAAATATCTCAGATTTGGGTAGATGCTGAAGAATTCTAACCAAGTGTCTTTTAATGTCCTATAGCCTCTATATGTGACATTGTTGTACTTCAGTATATAGGTCTGCACCATACCTGTCAACCCTCCAGTTTTGGCCGGGAAAGTCAGGTTTTTTTATGTGTCTTTCTTGCCCAAATCCTGATTTCACAAAATCACAGACTTTTCCCAGGATTTTGAAATCGGCCAGAGGTAGGAAGGAGGGGGCATTACCCTATCTCCTAACTTCCCACTCCGCTTGTGCAAATGATGTCTGGGGTAGGACATTACTAGGGAAAGTAACACCCTCTCCCTCCTAAGTTAGGCTGGAACTGAATAGGAGGGAGGGGACTTTAATCTCTTAATACCGGAAATGACGTTGGTGACATCACTTCCGGTATCTGGAACGCAGAAGATTCTGACCAAAAACCATGACGTCATGCCCCGATTTCCCGATGGCCGAAATGGACAGATATGGTCGTCACAAGTACTACCCTAAGTGCTTGTTGTTTTTGTTTAATCCCAATATCCAAGACTATAACCATTCAAAGTGGCATACTCCTTGGTTGTAATTGTATGTGTGGTGCATCTGGCCAGAAACGACGAGCACCTGCAAAATTGTGCAGTCGCTCGGAGGTCGTTCGGGGGACCCCATAACAGGTCAATAGGGCTGAAGCCCAAAAACTGACTGGTGGACGCCTACAATTTTAGCTCGTTTACCGGGCGTTTTTTGTAAATGTAGCCTAAAGAAACACATTAATGTTTTCTGTCGATAGACAAGACCATTAAAAAACAGCTTGTGTTGTGTCTATAGCATGATATTAGTGGTATTCTTTGTATTAAAATTTTTTATCCATGCGGCCGAAACTTGTGGTGTTATTACAGGGATCCAAAAGTGCTAATATTGCATTTTCATTCAACATGAATGTAATTAATCTCTATCAAATCTGCACATGAATGAACAGGGCACATAATAAGCACTATGGTGAAATCTGTGTTTACTAACAACCATATGAAACTAACAACAAATGTCTTTATTTAAAATAAATGGCAAGTTCAAAAGGCCTAAGGCTACGATAATGATATGCGTAAGAAGTGGCAATGCATTATTCCACAAAACACGGCTACCTGTATCTGTTGTAATGTTGGCCCAGTTCATTACATTTATCAAAGCAACACCCAGTAAACAGACACAAATGGGTGCAACACGCTACACAGCATTAAGTAGCAACCTCAGACACCATTTACTATATAATGTCTGATGTTTTTTGCCTTGTAAGGGTATGTCTATGTCTATGTAGGCAACAGAGCCGAGAAAGCAGTGGAAACATTCTCTAAGACCCAGTTTACTACTTTGCAACATAGTGTGATCAAGCCCAAGCAACATGCTTTAACCCAGTGGTTCCCAATCTTTCCTTGCAGTTCCCCCCATATTCTATTTAGGAACATTATCAAAAGCCCCCTCCCCCTTTAAACACAGGTTCAGTCCAGTTCAGTTCAGGTCCAGTTGGGAACCACTGCTTTAACCCAACTAGTAATGGATATGCAGAGAGATTACAATCTGCATCTCATCTCTTTTCCTCTGTGATAGGAAGGCCTACTCTGTATTGAAAATGCATTCGGATTGCTTTTTGTACATGTTTTTGGCAATAGGACTCTATTGTCCTTCTCCATTCAGGTTAATGTGCGCATTTCGCACGTAGTAGCCGTACATGAGTGTCTAGTGTAGACTAGGCCGAAGCGATAGGCAGTGCTATTTACAAAGCTTATTGTGAAATGTAAAGCACTAACCTTTTCAAAACGTCCTCTTTCCGGAAGTGATGACTTGGTGAAGTCTGTACCTCTGTGCTCTTTTTGGTTCCAACTCGGGTAGTCATTTTCTTCCATGCTGTGTTCCCTCCTAAATCCCAGCCCAGACGAATTCTTCTTGGCACTCTTGCCATCTTTCTTTGTAATACTCAAGTAGTTGAGTAGTTCTCTTTGATTTAGATTCCTCTTCAGGATATTTCCTGGGCTGTGAGAGTCTGGGATGGGCTTAAAGTCTAATCTGAAATCATCCTGGGAAAAGTCATGTTTCTCTATCAGGCTGCTCACGCTGCCCATATTGCACCTATAGCCGTCAGAATTAAAAGAACGGAAGAGCTGGTTCCCAGGGTCGCAGGCGAGGCTGAATGTCTGTGCAGCTGCCATGGAGAATTAACACAAGGCTTGACCAATCTGTAAAGACAAAAATAAATGTTACTATACACTACTATGTGTTCCACTTTGAGGATTTTTTTTAGAACTCTTCTTTAAAAAAAAAAACAATCCTGTCAGTCTATAGAACATTTTTATGTAAATATTGTGCCTAAAAGAAGGAGCCATGAGCATTTTGTTTCTATCTCAAGTTTGACTTTAACTCTTGCATTGCTACTAAGGACCTTCATTTTTTACTTCTTGTTCTCATTACTATTACCGTGTTTCCCCTGTCCACTGTCTTATATTAATTTTAGGTGCGAAAAATGCACTAAGGCTTATTACTGGGCTTAGAAGAAGTGACAAAACGCCTTCTGCCATGTCTTTTCTAAATATGGAAGCTTTCTCTTGTACATGGTAGGTCTTATTTTTGAGAAAGGGCTTATATTGGAAGCACAGGGGGGGGATAGCAGCTAGGTCTTTCGGGGGAGGTCTTATTTTCGGGGTAGGTCTTATATTAGGGGAAACAGGGTAATGGCAACAGTCACTTACAAACCACAAAAGTATTGTTATACTTGTAAAAGTCACTACGCTCTTACATTACAATGCACAGTCTCCAGCTACCAATATACCAGCCTATCGTATACCGTGTTTCCCCAAAAATAAGACTGTCTTATATAAATTTTAGCTCAATACGTCTTATTTTTTGGGGTGTTTTACTTTTCCGTCAATAAGAATACGACACTGGGGTATCATGGTGGGGGATCACTTAAAATGACACAGGGGCATCAGAGGGGCGAATCAAAATGGCACAGGAGACTCAGAGGGGGGAATTAACATTTTAGTAACCCCTTCTGATCCTCCGGTCTTGATTGCCCCCTCTGTTCCCCCACTGTACAAAGTTACAGTACCGTATCTTCAGGGGCGCCTTATTTTTAGGGGGATGCCTTATTTTTTAGAGTGAGGCAAAAATGTAAGGGTATCTTATTTTCGGGGGAAGGCTTATTTACGGGGAAAACAGGGTAGTAGAATAGGTATCAGAGAATAATGCTCAAATACAATCTCTTCAACCCCAAGTTCTGTATAAATAGACTCAGGAAAAGCACAAGCAGCCTACTGATAGCACAACACCATGGTAGAATTTTAGCAGCACTTGGCTCACCTATGGCAAAAGACACCCTTGTTGCCAAGCCTGTGCACTACGTCTGCTTTACAAGAACAACAAAGAGTGTGTTGTCAATAATAAGAATCCAAACTGCGCAAGGTAACACCCACATTGAATGATGAGCCTCCATAATTTAAAGAACTGAAGCCCAAAGATTGGAGTTCAGCTTTAAAGAAAGTGAAGTAACACAAAAGTTAGTAAAAGAACATGAAAGAAAGGAGCACTGAGTCAGTGACAGCTGAAAGCCGCCCACATGCTTTCATACAAAAAACGAGCACATGTTCCTTCACAGATCTTCTAATACGTGCAGTATGTTCACCATCCTCAAACAAATACTAAAAAGAAAAAAAGTTGACTTTGAACACCTGAAGGATTTCTTCAATTCAGCATAAAAGTTTCAGGATGTCCAATTGTAAATGGATGCAGCAAGGCTTGCAGCAAATTTGTGGATTGGATTTAAGAGCACTATGAAAGCCCATACCAACCTAATATCTGCAAACTGATCTGTACCAGATCAGTAACAAAATGTAGTGATCTTACCTGATTCTTAGTAATCTTACAATTCTGACCCAAAAATAATGATACTGGTCAACAGTTTGTTTTTCCAGTATAAACCAAATGAACATCCTGATTGTTTCAAATGTGGCTCAAAATCAAAGTTTGAAGTCTAAATAAAGCCACGTGGTAGCATAGGCCACTGATTTCACAAGTATTTGCTTGTAAAGTGGTGCAGATTACTAGAGACAGCATGTTCGGTTCAGCTGCATTCCCTCCATGTTTTTTCTTACATTACTGTGAATAAGAACATTACTTTGACATGTATTTAAGACTCCTTTTAGTGACCTTGTAAAAAGCCAACAAGCGTTATTTATATTTAACAAACATCTACTGAATGCAACACATACATGCCAAATGCATAATAAACACAATCCATTTTTCCTAAAGAAATCCTCATAGGTGTGTCATGTTTGTCTCTGCCCTCCAACATACAGGGACAGAACTGTGGATAATACAAATTGTGTTGCTGAGGCAGATGTGTCTATGTATAAGCTGGTTTTCTTTGGCGTCCCCCCTCAGTCCTCCACTTAGGGCCCCGAAACGGTTAATGCATAGGGCATAGGAACTGTCTGCTGATCCTCCCATGACCGGTCCTCATCCAGGATCTTTATAGAGTGGATAGAGGAGGAGAGGCAATAAACCTACATGATAGGAGTTCTTAGAAAGCCATTCTAGATGGATGGTGCCCGAGCAAGTCCCTCACCTAACATTGTCTAGGATCAGCAGACAGGTGAGTGCCTATGCTCCCACCATTGAACAGGGGTGATTGTATATTATAAATTGTGGCACATAACCTAAGAATAGGGGCACATAACCTTTGACTATGAATAGGACACAAAATGTGCATTACCACACTACAGTGTTCCCTAATGCTTGAAGTATAATTTAAAACAAGTTTTATTTAATGTCTTCTAGCTATGCCTGCTGTCATTTTTTATTATTAAATGCTTATACAAGTCAGTATAGGTTGGAAATGTTATGTGCGGCCCTTTAGTGATGCTGAGGGCCGCACCTGTGGACCTCCATATCAACTTAGTTGGCCACCACTGACTTAAGTGCTTGTTCATACTAACCAACCCTAAGATGGACAGTGGCGCACAGTGGAGTAATTTAGACCATGTCGCCTGGCCATCATAAAAAGTTACCAAAAGTCAGAAGAATTATTAATCTGACCGAGCCACAATCTTTTAAATCTATATATTACATGTACATAATAAAAAAAATAAGTTCATAAGTTCACAAAGGCAAACCAGGAAAGAAGACAATTGTGGCACTAGAGAAAAACAAATGTCTGTAGGGTTATGTACACCTGTCTGATTATCTTAACACCTATTCCCACAGTAGGACCTCTTATCACACATTCCTTTACTGATATTACTGTTTGTTTTATTAATTAAACAGTCCAAACATTTCATGTGTAGGCTGCAGGGTCAGGGCTGCTGGTGGCTGGAATGTGCTGCCTATAACCAATTGTTACACACACAATGGCAGATCCTGCAAAGAGCCGTGAAACTAAATTCCTTACATGCCTGGCAGAACCATGATTAATTCACACGAAAGAGACTGCCGTATGGGCTAATCTTCTTTCCAAGAAGCTAACACCACAGACATGCCCACCAAGCTATTCTACCATCTGCCACCAAGAATTCCGACATAGATACTCACTACATTCAGCTCTGGTGGCATTGATAATGATACACGTATACATCTTATGCTTTACTGCTATACATGAAACTTATGGCACATATAGGACTATTATAGGTCCAAACAAACAAATGATCATGAAACTCTATAAAACATATTGTACAGCTCACACAACCAGCTTCAACCAGAATCAAGTTCTGTTTAAGGATTTAGCATGTGTTTATGTGTACTTCAAATTACAGAGTATTATCTGTTCAATGTCTTAAAGTGAACCTGTGCCTTGTCCATGCAGGAAAAGCAGGTTTGCCTTAACATTGCTCTCATCAGCAGTGGCTACTTAACTTTGCATAGCTACCCCGCTGTTTCATTACCGCATGTGCAGAGGAAGCCTCCTGTAAGCTCCAAATTGCTCTAGTAGCTTATATAGCGCTCGGCCTTGTTTTCAACCTATTTGACAGCACTGAGCCAGCTACCAGCTCTGAGATACAGAAGGAAAAGATTTTAGAAAACAGGAGTTACTGGATAATTCCATAATTCTCAAAAACTAAAAGAACTAAGGAAAAGTTGTAAAGCAAATATGAGTGGATGGCAGAGCTGGCATAAAAGTGAATTTGTTGTTTTACCTTCCATTGGTTACACACATACTCCATTCCATATTCCATTCATATACTTGGAGATCATTTAGACATCACATTAAATCTGCACCAGCTTTGGCACATATGTGTTCAGACATTCAGACTCATTAGCAATGGACCAGTGCAGATGGAAGCCATGCTGTGTGCTCTGAAGTCTGTGCTTAGAAAGTAAACCATAGCCATGAAGAAACAATATAGAAGGAGGGAAAAGAGAACAATAGCAATTCATAGGGGAGGATTAAAGAGGAAGCAGGTGAGGCTATTTGGACACGGCACTCCTCACTCCTTGTTAAAACTACAATGCTTTTTTACAACAAACTGCAAGCTATCTTACTAAAGAAGCTAACTTTCTCCCAGTTTTGACTAAACTTACTCACAAGAAAAAACATGAAGGGGCCCATGTGATAAAACATAACCGTATTAGGTACGGAGATACTGTATTTGCTAGCCTCCTAGGCTACTACGAATGGAGTTTAAATTAATGGAGGACATAGATTACCTGCCAAGTTTTGAGGAAAGTGTAATACTAGAGTGTTATGGCTCCCATACACAAAACGAGCTGCGGCTGATTTTGCCGCCGCCGACAGCAGATCGCTCGGTCGGCTAGAAAATGGACATGTCCGTAAATCTCTGGCCGATGCCATTAGTCTGAATGGGGAGTGGGGTCCCTGTTCAAACTAACACCTGGCACACAAAGGGTGCCCGCAAATACTCTCATCACGCTGCACTCCACCACTCATCTGTCAGCCACAAAGTTGCTGCACGTGTGTGGGGGCCTTTAGCCATCAATCAATGAATACTAAGGCTATGTTTTCATGGTCTGCTGTCAGTCCATAGCAGTGTGGGAAATGACTGGGCCCTTCTGTCTGCTAGCGCCTGCAAACTTTAGATAACGACCCTTTGACAGGTATATCGGGCCTTATGTCGTTTTTTGCCGGTTGTTTGTACTAATTGGTCATTTGTGTAATTGAGCCCTAACACTCTAATTGAATACATTGAAATATGTATGTCTTTGTAACTTTGTGTATAAAAGTCTCAAAAAACAAAACAGAATTGTATTAAAGTGGACCTACCACCTCCGCATCTGCCTTCTATCATTGGCACCAGAGGTGCAGATTGGCGGTCAAAAAAAAATGCACAAATCCACTCTCCCCCCCCCCTCTCTAGTGACGTCCCGATCCAGACGCAAAGAGACCTGGGACAGAAGTGATGTCTACTTTCTCAAGCCCCCTTGCGCCCGACAGCCAGCCACACGAAGCGCCATGGCATTCAGATTCGGATTGGTGGAGGGAGACTCTTCTAGAGGCAACAAGACTCCTCCATCTTGCTGCCTGAAGGACTGGACATTCCAGGCATGACGGCCCGGAAGCAAGCAGGCAGGAAAGGTAGGTATTTATTTTTTCTTTTTAGGGGTTGTTGTCCCTGGACAAAGATAGGTTTTTTTTCCTTATTTTATTTTTACAGTTTACATCCACTTTAAGGCTGAGGAAGGCATCTGAGACCTCCGGAAAGCTTGCTTGCTAATGACCCCAGTAAGCCACTAAATGGTATCACTGCAAACTTTCTGTGATGGAGAAAAGAGAAGGTTTCTCCTGTTGTCCACCAAATAAAATAGATGCTGGTCCTCCAACTATAGGCAATAAGTGGCAGAAAATAATTTATTCTATTTTAACTTAACTTCTGCTTTAAATCGATGTAGGGAATACCACAACACTATTACATAAAGCCAAAATTTTTTTACTAGTCCAACTACTAGGAGTTTCTGTTGGTATTAGTTACTTCGCCTGATGAGGAAAACACTACAGCTTGCTATGTTTACAGCCAAGCCCAAGCCTCTGTGATCTCAGAGCAGCCAAACCTGATCTGAAAGAAGAAAAGAATACCCTCTTTCAGGCCGAGAGCGGAGCCCTCATTCGTCCCTGCCACAGAAATCACTAGAGCGGCATCTAAACCAGAGATAGGAAAGATTACAGGATCAGCTATACTAATCTTCTGAGAACTGTCTTGTCGATACTGAGCCAGGAGATGCTGGCAGAACAATGAGTGTCTTTCTGACTGTGCGGCCAGGCATAGGTGCATGTCTATAGACAGGGGTGCACCTACCTGCATTATTGTTACAAAGATCCTATGCGTACTAACAACTTGGAGGCACTCCGTGTCTGGGCGGCTGCAGCTAAATGTTAAATGTATACAATTTATGTCACTTAACTAAGGAAAATATAATAACTATGAAAGGTTGCAGTTAGGGGGGTGAAATATGGGATATGTAAATTAATAATCCAAAAAAAAGATCGGACTTCTAAGGATGATGGGGGATGAAAGTCAGAGTAGGCATATGTAAAGGTAAAATCTGACAAGAAAAAAGCACTGTGTGACAGCTGGAATATGACTATGAAAGGATGACATTTGAATGGCTGGTAGTCTCAGGGGTTAGTTACAAAAGCACAAAATCTCAGGGTTGTACCACTGAGGTATGAGATCTGGGGCTTCAAACTTGTTGTACTGTGAGATTTACATTTGACCCAAAGCCAGCTGGTGACCTGTGGATGGAGACAGCTAATCAATCAGGAACAGGGAGGTCCATCTGCAGCAGAATCTACCATGCAGAAGGCTGACGCAGAGGACAGTGAGGGAGACAGTGAGGAAGACCACCCTACATATGGGGTGAGTACCAAACACCATCTGCTGGTACTCATCTGAGGAGCTCACTACAAAAGTTATGTGCACCCCTGTCTATAGAGCAGCATCACTGGCCCTAGCTCCTACACAATAAGACTAAAGCTAGCCATACACGTGTCGGATTCCATGGCCAGTCGATCACCCATCCGATCGATTCCGGCGATTCTGCCGGGAATCGCAGGTATGATCAATCGGCCAATTAAGAGTATCCATTGCTGCATACCACCTTGTCCAACGGATTCCGGGACGATTCCGTGTCCGATTGTCCACCTCACAAATGGCAACTCCCCCTGATCTGTGCAGAATCGGATCAGAAAGACCAACATGTTGGTTCTCTGTCCGATCCGATTCTGGGCCCCTGAACGATCGGACCTGATCGATCGGACAAGGTGGGCTGCATGCGATTCCGGCACGATCGTTATGCGTGCACGCGCCCGGAATCGATCGTGCCGGAATCCGGTGGGAATCCGACACGTGTATGGGGGCCTTTACACCTTAGCTGGCCATTAATCCACCAATGTAAAACCTCATGCTTTTCTGTAAAACGGTTAAGTACAATAGTACAGTCACTACATTAACAGTTCTAGCAATAACAGAATTAATAATTATTTAATTGGTCATAGGAAGGAAAGTAGGACAAGAAATTATGGCCTGCCATAAACTGTAAAACCAACTTAGTCAAAGTGACAGCCAGATGAAAATAACTGACAGTACTAAAAAATAAGTATAGACAAGTATAAAACCCACAGGCTGTGGATGACAGGCTAAGATAGTAAAATCTTAGGAAGGAGTGCAAATGAATCACTATGTATTAACTCATTAAAACCAATTAAAACTCACCTCTTGCTGAAAGATACACATACTTTTTATGTTCTTGATGGGAGGGGCATTATTAGTTCATGTATAATAATAAACAATGTTCATGAACCCTAGAATAACTTATATTAGGCGTAAGACCTACAAACTAAGTAATTATAATTACTGATATATGCAATGTGGACAATTTAAACCCAACATAAAGACAATGCGATACAGATACGTTTAAGGAGAGCTTGTAAAGTTTAGTACTACCAAAAGAAATCACACACATTTTCGTCACTCAAATGAAGCTTTCAGTAATGCCTGCCATAAACACACTGATTGGCTGCCGATTTTGCCGCCAACCAACGGCCGCGAGCGCGCACGCCCGTCGGTCAGCTGCAAAATCGTCCGCCAATACATTATTAGAGCACATACATTAGAGCACTTCTGGCATCAACAGATCTTCTAAGCCAGGAGTGTCAAACTCAAATACAGAGTGGGCCAAATGAAAAACTTGGACAGAGTAACGAACCAACCAACTGATATATCCAATCAATTTTTTCGTTCTCATCAGCAATAACGATGAACCTGTTCATATGGAATTATACTTTTTTGTTTTGATAAAACATCTAATCTGGAACAAGCAAAATGTAATACTATAACACATGTGACAATGTGTTTGTAATTCGATCAATTTTTTTAGTCGATTGATTGAAAATTGAAGCATGTCCACATGGTAC
>CM070034.1:45098800-45116677 GCA_036250615.1 Ptychadena robeensis | reverse complement strand
CTTTGATCGAATTGATGATCGATTTGATGTCAATTGAACCATGTATGGCTAGCTTAAGACCATCTGATCTGGATGAAACTTGCCAATGGGCACCTGTTAAATAACCTTTTATTACATTCAACTACTATTGACCAACCTAAATAAAATCAAGCAGTATAAAATCTATAGTAATTCATTGATGCTTAATTAGAATTAGCCAAAGTAGATTTCTAAAATATAGCAGGGTTAATAAATTTATAAAAAAAAGTCTAAAAATGGCGGGCTGGCACACAGCCACAAAACACATTCCATGTTACATTTTTCCCACTGAAGGTAGTAGAGTAAAACCCAACACCCTCTCAGTTGTTCCTGTTTTCATAAATGAATCCCATTATGGAGTTCAACTACAAAGATATTACAACATTTTATTCACAAATGGTTCATTGATGGGAAATAATGATGTACTAAAATAAAATGTTTCCTTAAATAACACATCCACAATTTACTTAGTCATGTAAATGCTTTAATCTCCAACATTTGCCTCTACACTCCCAGGTGATACACGCTTTATCAAAGTCAATTATTCACCAGTGAAGCCCTCAGACTCTTATATGTAAGCAGAAACTGTTCCACATTTGCTTCAGGCAAAATAAAAAAATCCCCGCAGATCGGGTTTCGCCTACTATGAATGCAACCATGCTGTCATATGCTGGATGTGAAACTGATTTCTTGTAAGACTTGTAAACAGTTACTACGGTGTATTTGCACAAACACACTTTCAAAAAGAATCGCCAAAAAGTTAATTTAAACCCGAGCCTGATGTCACTTTGTTTGTTAAAGCCCCATGTATCAAAAACTGTTTGATACACTGTATTTTTTTCTTCCTTTAGCATCTCCCTACTTGTAAAAGCCCCCATACACCTTACAATCTTACCATACAATTTCTGTACAATCAACGTTTGTTCTACCAAAACCATGTAATATGAGGACCTTTCTAAACCTTCCAATCACTATGTATTCTATCAGGGAGGACCCGGCACTACACAGTTGTTGGTGGCAGATCTAATGGAAATTGTATGGAGTGGTCTAAAGCTGATTTATTAAAATTCAAAGCTCAAGGCATAGAAATTTTACAATAGTGTTAAAGGAGAAGACAGGATTCTCCAGTATTAAGAGGAAAAGAAGTTCGGTGTAAAATAACTGAAAAAGAAAAGTAGAGAATGGATTTCCTTAACCCACAGATGTCCTGTCTGCACTATGCTAACGCAGGAAAAATGCAGGGGGCAGACGTAGACCTTTCAAAGTATTATTATAACAAAGTATGCAGTGCTGTACAATAAATGAGATGCCACACAAGTACCTGGTTATGACACAGAGAGGACCCTTCCCGATCGGGCTTACAATCTAATAAAGTACACAGGACCCAAAGTCATCATTGCTGCGACACTTGGCATCGCTGGCAATGGTTAACGCAACGCAAGAAAAACACACCTGAAAAACATTTTTCAACATACATTAACACTTAATGAACCTTAAGGGTTAGGCCGATAGACATTCTAAAAAAAAAACTTTAGTCTACACATAGCTTACTGTTATGGTATGAACAGGGAACAGTTGTCTGATGGTTGGTCACACTTAAGCAGGGTACAGATGCTAAGATATGGGCCAAATTGATGGCCGTTTCGAGCACCGCACTTACGGGCATCTATCTGGCTCATATAATATGCCGCTATCGCTGTTTTCCAGCAGGACCAATCTATCCCACTCGAAAACAGCCCTATCGGACATGACCGTAAATACGGCTGATGTCCGATGCTTTGCATAGAGACCACGGGTCTCCAGACACAGCTTCGGCTGAGTGTGGGAGAGCAGAGCTGTCTCTCCAGCTCTGCCGATATCTGACAGCAGCGTGATGACGCAGGGTACATCGGACGGCTGGAATATAGAGCCGTCTGTACCCTGCTTTACACTTTACACTTACTGATGACCAACTCACAGCCATAAAGCACTGTTGAATAGGATGGAAAGTGGTCCTAGACAACAAAGCTACTGCAGATGTCCATTAGGATGTGCTTAATAATTTTGTATGAAGCATAAAGTAACCTGGGTCTATTTTTGCTTACTTATATGACTTATAAGTAAGTTCCAAATAATAATGACAATAACCAGAAAGCAAAAAAAAAATCACCCAAAATATATAAATTCAAAAAGTATATTTGGAACCAGCCAAGGGCTGCGTCATCTCAAAGTTTCAGGTTCAAGACTCCCACAAGTATGTCAAAACATTTTCAGAGATGACACATGACATTTTCACATCCAGGAGGCACTTTAGCCTTTGGAATTTGACAGCAGGCAATTAGTATCAACCTTTTTATCTTCCGGTTCTATTGATTTCTGGAATTTCCAAAACCAAGACAAACGGGAAGATGAATGTTATCATTCTTAGCTATCAATGTCCCCATCAAAAAGGCTAGTCAAAATAAGGGAATGAATTTGCCAAGTGATAAAGTACTCACAAAGGAATGCCAAAAACGGAAAAATAAGTGGCGAGTGGAATTGTTCAGCTCAAAGCTATGGAAGGCAGGACAATGTCATAATATATACATCTAATAGTTACAGGGTTATGTATTGTATATTTGCAAAAATGAGCATCACACAACTTACTAAACCAACTTACATGATTATACAGGAGTTTGAAAGATGGATCAAATTAGAAATCTAGTTTGTAATTAAAGAAAATGTAAATCCTTACAATGAACTTCTTCTATAGCATTAAAGCAACTGTTAAATAACTGCATACAAAACACTGTTGAGCAGGAACATTTAGAGATTTCCTGTGCTTTGTAGACACTTCCTCTGTTATCTCACTTGAGTATAATTGGGTAAAGGAGAGACTTTTCAAAGAAACTCATTGTGCTACAAATGGTTTCTATAAAAAATACATTGCTCTCTCATTTTCCAAAAGTGTGCATTTCTCATTGGATAACAATTGGCTAGATAGTCATGTTGTTTCCTATACTATATAAAAATACATACATTTAACCCACTAGAAGTTACACACTTTAAAAAAGACTTCCCCTGCATCATCAATGATGCCGGGGATGTGAGCACAAAGACGGACATTGCCTGCATTAACATGCAGGTCAATGGGAACCACTTCCCCACCCCAGAAGACACAGCGTGGGCAGCCACCGGACAGGTATGATGCCCCACTGTTAGTTTGGGGTGAGTAACGTTTGTAAACTCACCCTAAACCAACTTGGGGCAACCACTCGGAAGGTTAAAGCATACCTATCATCAGTAGGGCACTTGCAGTCACGGCTCTTACTTACATTATTACGGGAATAATGTAAAAACAAAAAAAGGGGAAAATTTACCTGAAAATAAATCATTGAAGAAATCACAATCTTCAGCCCCCCTGGTGAAGCCATTCCCCGGCGGGCAGCCAGGCACAAGGAGACTTGGGAAGGTAGATGTCACTGTGACAAAAATCGGCCGCTCATCGGCATGTGCCCACATGGGGCGACAGATCCCTGTCGCCACACAGCTTGGCCGGCCAGAGAATGGACATGTCCGATAATCTCTGGCCGATGGAAGCCGATGCCTTTAACTTCAATGAAGACCGGCTTCATTGAAGCTAATGGCCGGCACACAAAGGGTGCCGGCTGACTAGTGCAGCCCCATAATGCATCAGGATTGAGACGTGATGACGTCATCACGCTTGCATTCCGGAGCTCATCTGAGTTGGTCTGTCTGCACCCGTCGGGGTGTGTATGGCAGGCTTTAGTAAGGATAAAGATACCTGGCGGGTGAGTAAAATGTATGTTATGTGTCTATACTTTTTACAGTACAGATCTGTCAAAAAAAAGATCTGATAGATCTGTTACAAAAAAAAAGTCTGATAAAGCTATTATATATATGAATGAAAACTATGCCTTCATCCTTATATTATGCTAAACTTGTTTGTGGGCCAAAGCAGAAATGTTCAGAAGGGAAATCCATCAACCTAACCCAATGTTTCTGAAGGTGATACAATTCTCATTTCAACTCCCTCTGTATCTGAAGCTTAATAGCTTACACAAAACTTTAAATAGCACCCACACACTGTCTCTTGACCCAGAACTGCAAGAATACACTAAATCTCACATGTCTGCACCTGATGAAGGAAATCTTGTGAAACCGTGAGCTCACCTTTACCTTTACACCATCATGTGTGTAATATCAAGTGTTCAATACAGTTTTTTTTCTTGTTGATGTATGGCAGACTGTTTCTCTGTACTAGAAGCTGCACATGATTTTCTACAAGGAGGGGCCCGCTAAAAACTCTTATGAGTTTCATATGAGTCAATGTCTGAACCATAATGTGGTTGTCTGTATTGTATTGCAGCAAACTATTGAATTCAATAACTATGCAGCATTACTGCACATCATTCTCTAGTCATCAAGTCTTGACCAACAGGATATTTTATTATAGATTGCACAGATGTAGAGATGTAGATCTGCTGCTTTAGTGCTTTAGTGTATGTCTTCACGGTGTTAGGGGCTCTGTTGACACCCCCTGCGCTAAGCGCATTCCATGACGGGGTGCAGTACCTCAACCTCCGGCGCCGTGGAAACAGTAGGCATTTATATGGATGCATAGCCCTGTGGAAACATAGGGGCTCTCTGGCTACCTACAGGGGGCTTTTGTGCTACCTTTAAGGGGGGGCAGTCTGGCTCCCTACAAGGGGGCGCTCTGCCTACCTATATGGAGGGGGCTTTATGGCTACAAATAACCGGGGGCTTTGGGTCTACCATCAAGGGAGGGGCTCTATGGTTACCTTTAAGGGGGGCTTTGTGACTAAAATAAAAACATTTAAACCTTAAGGCACCCATACATGCCCCGATTTTCTGTCCGATCGATTTAAAAAAATCGATGTTTTCCGATACGAGGATCTTTGATCGATCGGACTGTATTTCATTATACCCCCAAATAAAGCAACCAATTATTGTCGGATTTTACCTACTTCGATCGAACATTTTCCATTGGCCGATTTTATGTTGGATTATGTTGGGTTATGGCAGGATCAGCAGCTTGAGGCACACAGTTGTACCACCCGAATGGGAGTTTTGGCCAGGGCCAGGTATCTGTGGGTGTCTGTTCTGGGGGTGGGGCTTATTTAAAATTTTTGTGAAAAAAATCTGGGGGTGACTTTGATGGGGAGGGCTAATCATAGGGGAAACAGGGTCTCAACTTCAGTTTAGTTCACATGAATAAAAATAAAAAAAAAAGAGAAATACAGGAATATGATAAAACATATATACATCCTAGCACAACCTGGCAGATGATTTTACACACACCACAATGTTTGAAACAGGAAGTAAAAGTATGATAATTAGTTAGATCGGACCTAAATTGGTCGGCTCATAAGAAATAGTAGCCGATTGAATACAATTTAGATTCGATCGAGAAAAATTTTCCAACATGTCCGATCACAGTCTGACTGATTATTCCTAAAACTTCGATCGAAGTTACTCGGTCAAACCATGTGGGCAGTGACCGATTTTTGGAAGACCGATGCAAAAAATCGATTGTTTTTAATCGATCGGACAGAAAATCGGGGCGTGTATGGGGGCCTTTACCCAAACTTTCCAAGGAGATGCAAAACCACTGTTCACAGTCATTGTCGTCACAGTATATTGTAATATTTTTTTTAAATAATATTGTTATTAAATATGATATAAAGTTTTAAGCTTAACTAAGACTTATTAAGTTTATCAAGTTAAATTTAGAGAAGTTTTTTAGGGAAAGAAGACGTCATTTTAAAATTTTGACAGCACAAACCCCCTCCGGCTCTCAACATGTATTTCAAGCGCTACACTGTTGCGATTTGGCTCTTTGGTCGAATAAGTTTGCCTAGCACTGGTATAAAGAGTACATTGTGGCACAACAAATATTTAAGGACTGTCATTGGACAATCTTATCTTTGAGGTGTATAGCTCTGTCTATTTGCGTTAATTTTTTTTGGGTATGGATGAATAAATATCACATTTAAAAAAAAGAGATTTTGTCATTAATTCAGACAAAAATTGAATTACTGTTTTCCCTGGTTGGTCAGACTGCACTAAAGCTACTTATAATTAGAGATTTTACGAATAGATTGCAGCACTGGAATTTCCTGGCCTGTCCACCTGCAGAATCATGCAAATGTCTCCCATATATTTTACATTACAAAGAGTACATCTTGAGCGAAACTGCATGACATAATGGCACAGAGATGGAAACAAAGACAAGGGTAACTCATAGTCGTAGTGCCTCAAAAGGCAGGAAGCGGACGATGATTCAAACTCCAAACACCAGCTTGGGGCAGTTCCGTTGTCCAGCGTAAACTGGTAGAATGGATATTTTCCCTGTTGTATGCTCCATCAGGTGTCACTCATCTTACTGCTCCAACCCTGGACATCAACCACAGAAGGACCCAACCACTCCGCAAAACAGAATACCTAAAACCTACAGTGTCAAATATTCAAAAGCTTCATGGGTCAATGGGCATGGGTCAAATTAATGCTACAGAAAGTGCTTACTCCATGCTCTGAAGCATGAGTGGCCTAGAACATTTTTATGAGGTAGTTGTAAAATACAAGGAACCATACAAAGGCACTGAGGTCTCCAAAAGAAAGGATTAGCAAAGTAAAGCCAAGCCTTCATTTATTGCCAAGAAAACTTCATCTCTTCTGCTGTCATTAATGAGAGGCACAATGACCAAAGTCTGACTGATTTTTGTGTAAACAGAGATGTTCCGACATCCATCGTATTACCTTAGAGCACCGACCTATGTGCAAACTCCATAACACAAAGCACAGCAGTAGTAAAAATATAGAGTGGGATGAAAGATTTATTAGTTTTGTTTCAACAACCATTAATCAACAAAGTGACCTCTGGTACTTCCCGGATGGGATGCTGTCCGTAGAATTATTTGTCCTCATTTCCTTCTTGCTGAGCCATCAAAGGAAAAACATTAACCTAAATGTTTCCTAATAACGGGCTGCCCCTTTAGCTAGGTTCCTAGCTGTTATGATGATCCAATGACTTTTTGTAGACATGAAAATACACCGTAAATGGTAAACTCACATTACACATTTCAATCTCTTGGTAATATTTCCTTTCCTCATATTTACTAACAACCATGTATTTTAAGGGGCTGCGTGAAGTGCATAAAGAGTGTCCGAAAATGTAAGAATTGTAAAAGCCCCCACATACGTAGCAAGTGGGGGCTGACAGATGAGCGGTGGAGTGCAGTGTGTTGACATCATCAACCTGCACCCCATCGCTGAGAGTATCGGTGTGCACCTTTGTGTTCCGCCCGTTAGTTTGAACAGGGACGCCGATCCCCATTCAAACTAATGGCATAGGCCAGAGATTTATGGATATGTCCGCTCTCTGACTGACAAGTTCTTTGGGGCGACAGAAGTGGGCACACGTTTCGTGGCCGCTTTTGCCGATTTTGACAGGCGGCCTCGAGCTCGCACATCGGACGGCAGCAAAGTAGACCGTGGCTCGTTACATGTATGGGGGTCTTAAGACAAAAATTGTACAGTAAGATTGTAACCTATATGGTTACCTTAAGGGCTTGTCCCTACTTAGGCCATCGTCCATGATCACATCGATTGCGATAATGAGCGATTGTGTGCGACTTGGTGTGTTTTTGGGCGCACTTGGGTGCATTTAAAAATGGGGTGAGCCACATTTTAGATCGCAGGCCGTGCCCAAACGCAGCTCTGGGGATGAGCCCCATCAAATGCATGATAAGAATAATGGGTAAGGACAAGCAGTAATTGTCACTAGAACAGGAGTCAAAGGTAAATATTCTGATGGGGAACAACTGTTATGATTAAAAAAATTATTTTCTTATCATTGCATAGTTCTTATCAATTGACATATTCTAATACTAGCCTTACACAATGCACTGTTGTCCATTGATCAGATTATTGATTATACAAAAATGTAATTGATAAAAATATGTTGAATATATTTAATTTATATTTTCAGAGAATAATGAAAAAAAATGATTGGGTACATAACAAAATGAATTACAGATTTTACAGATGTCTATGAGTAGGAGAGAACCATAAAGTGAAAGGAAGAAAGAAAACTCAGTGGTGTGTAATTTCCTTATTTCCAGTGCAATGAGGCAAGCTATGACTGAATTCTGGGAATTGGAATAGATTATAGAAAGTAAACCACAGCAATGTGTTTCTTCAGCAGTGTAAACAAAAACTCATAGACCTAGAAGGCAAATCTACCTGCAACCAAAACTGGGTGCTGGGTGATCTCCAACAGAAACCCCACAAAGTGACCTCGACGTGAGCTAAAGACAGCAAACGGTGGCTGGGGTTTTATCAAGTCAGTCTATTAATAAGTGAGCCATAGGAACCGGCAATATACATACTCCAGACAAGTCAAGCTGGACCTGTAAAGAGCTACACCTAAGGGTAACTCCCTTCACAGAAAAGTATGGGAAAGTTAACCCGCCTAAAAACACTAACAGGAACGTCACAAAGCTTCTTACATCACTTCTCAATATTGTTATCATACCATTAGACGGTCTTAATCATTTAAATAGTTTAATGTGATGTTGTGCAATATTATCTCCTAAATCTTGCCTGCCACTTAAACTGTAATACAGCCAGCATAGGTCCAAGGTTAGGGGTCAAGGTTGGGGGGGGGGGTGGTTTAGTTAGGGTTAGGGGGAGTGGTGCTTGATAGTACGGGTGAGTTTTGTGGATCAGGGATGAAGTTTAGGGGTTCGGGGGGTTAAAATTAATCTAACCTCCCCAATCCCCTAACCTTAACCCTTGGAACCCCCTAACCCTAACATTAAACCCCCCCCCCCAAACCCTTAACCTTGACACCCAAAAATCGTAACCCTGAAAACCCCAAAACTAGGGCTATCTGCACATGCGCAGTTGTAAGGGTAGGAAAATATTTCAGGAAAGCAAAATATCTCAGAACATATCTTGGCTTAGGGCAGGCAACTCTCAGAGAAAGGAAAATTAAACAGTCAAGTTGACACAATACGGGTCTATCAAAATATGCCAACTTCAATTACTGGTCTCTGGACGTCATCAATCAGATTAATTTAACTGGCCACCTTGTAGCTTGTAGCACACATATGGAGATGATCTCTTGGCAAATGTTCTCCTGCAAGAGAAGTCATGAAGGAGCACATCATATAGATCAGGATAACCTTCCATGATTTGCTGGTCCAGGATGCTTTCTGTGTAGGTTAAGCATCATCCATTCACAGCAGTAATAGTTAATCGGCTGATCAAATTGATCATGTACTTCTCTATTACTACTCTAGTGGGATAACATTTCCTAGGATAATCACCATCTCTTCATCCACACACATAAGCCGTCTCTGATTTTAATGGCTACAAACCTAATTTTCAAGTTTTATTTAAAGCACAAAACTGATTTATTCTATTCCACAGCATTATCATCATAGGTTCAGAGAGTGGACATCATCTATAGATATTTAAGGATTAGTGAATACTATTGAAAGTGTACTTGAAGGACTCCACACTCAAAAGTGGTGTTAATACCATATCATTATCATGCTCCTATCCTAGGGGTTTTATTAGAATCACTTACTTAACACAGGTTGTCTATAGGTATCTAAAAGGGCCGCACATGGGTCTATCTCTTTGTAGCAAAAACTTTTTTTTTTGGTACTCTAGTCATCATATCTATACATTTATGACTATTGGGTCTCAACATACACCTGCATTGACAGAAGCGAACGGTCCTTGATTGATCTGGCGTATCCCAAAAGGCTGTGACCATCTCAGTTCAGGCCACATGATCTAAATACGGGATATCTAGGGGTAAATATATTTACCTATTGCTTATTTACTGGCACAATTTGGTCTAATACTGGATGAAATATTGATTAATACCTTCTAAGTTTCTATAGCTGAATATTAATACTTTCGGGTCATCTCCTGAAGAAGCTTTGTTTGTCGCAAAGCGCATCGAGAGTCTTATGACCAGCTGACCTTATGAAATTATGATTTGTTATATATCGTGTAAACTGTTAAATGTAAAGCTACCATTATGGTCTGCTGTGGCTAGTGTTAAGGTCGGAGTTCTTTAATTTAGCAGGGTGCCACACTATTTTTTGTCTATATACGTTTGTTGGATGTAGGTAGCACTCAATTTACTTTGGTAGTCAGGTGTACCTTTTCTGTTCCATATGGTGTTAATATCAGTTTGTCAATATCACATGGTGATGGGTCTCTCAACACATGGTTATTTAGCCAATCGTTTTCATATGATAATGGAAACCAAATCCATCCATATGTCATAAATGTCTTGATGTACAAAGAGCTTAAAGCAGTGTATTGGCTAACCTCTGCCTCTCCCAGCACCCCTCTGCTATGTGTATGAATACTTGATAAAACTCAATAAGCATACACCTTCCTATTGGCATGATCCTGCAATGTGCTAACCAGAATAAGAGGAGGTGCACTATTATCTCATACCTTGTGACTGTGACAAGAGGTAGTAAACAAAAATGTCAGAGATCCACCCTATATAAGTGTTACTGCCCAAAACACGTTGTGTGCCTCATCTGAATACTAATACTAGTTTTCATCTAGTAGTGTGCTGCCTCTTTTCTATTAATGGAACTATTAATATGCTGAAGTGTTGTTCCCAGGAGAGGCTGGCACCAGCAGTCAGAAGCTTCACTACCTGATAAGGAAGTTTTCCCCTGGAAGATATTGAATACTATTAACTTGCAATTTGTTTTAGCAAGCATGCATAGAGCGATGTTTCAGGGTTGTGGTAAAATACACCTCCACGGGAAGCACAATATCTAAAATAAGAATTTAAATGAAACACTTTATCTATAGCCATAAGCCTTGAGACGGGTACTCTTTATAACCTCTAAAGCCCCCCATACACCTTTAGATTCCTCCATACAATTTTCATCAGGTCTACCAACAACTATGTAGTATAGTGACCTCCCTGATAGAATACATAGTGATTGGAAGGTGTAGAAAGGTCCTCATATTACATGGTTTTGGTAGAAGAAAAGTTGATTGTACAGAAATGTCATGGTAATTGTATGTGGTGTATGGGGGGCTTTAGACTGGATCTGATTTCAGAAAGTTGATTCCTGGGTGATATGGATGATTCCATCCTTCCAGCCAAAAGAAGCAGATGAAGACATTGTCAGGGAGAGTACTATAATCTCTGTATTACGTATACCTACACATTAATAGCATGTAAGCATATAAAAACTATACCCCATGCTAGGCCCGCTTTAATAAAAAGCAAAAGGTGAACTGAACGACGAATGAACAGATGTTAGCCCCTTCGTTTTATATGAATGGAAAAAGCAGCATTATGTTTAATAACATGTATTTTCCATACATTCACCTTTTAATTGCTGATATTTTTTCCAGTTGTTGCTCCCAAGTACCTCGGTGTCACCATATCAAAGGTTAGATTTGGACCATATCCAACAGCCCTATACTGCTACATAAACATCACTGTCTGAGCATGTCTACAACATCATTTGTGTTTGTACATTTAAGATTAAATTGCCTGCTTCGTGTATTTCTGACCACTCAGCGCAAAGCAAACCCTACAATCAAACTTTGTTTTTCAGAGACATTTGCAAACACATTGCTATTTTGAGTCTACTTATGTAATGAATTGATGATTATGTGCATGGGAGGACTTGTACACACTGAGGACTGAAGTACGGATTATGTCACTTCAGTAGTGTCCTTTGTGCAATCAGCTGAAAGGAGTTCACTGCTTGTTAATGAACGGAGAACGAGGTAGTTGGCATGTGACAATCTTCCTTTTTCACTTCGGTGAATAGTTAATCAAGCGTTCTCCCAGGTCATGATCACACTGGATAAACATCAGGAGGTATGTACTATGTATGTTTCAATCAGGAAAATTGCAGACGGCCTACTTAACTTTTGATATATATATACTACTGGGGTTAAATCAGAATAAAATCCTCAATGAGGTCAGGTCTCAGTTTTTTGTCAGTGATGTAGAATTGTAAGTAGCTATGTGTAATCTTCAGTCTTGGCTTGGGCTTGACTATGGACGTCATCCAGCAATTGACCCTAGTGCAATGGCTATCTGTCATCAAGTCACAGAAGCATGAACCAGTCAGATTGTATTTCTTATATGGGTCACAATACTTTCAAACTTAGGCTGCGTCTACATTCGTTTTCCCACGCGTAGACCACAGGAATAACCGCGCAGTGCAGCCGCCCCCTGTAAATTCCTATGAGGAATGACGTGTCTATACTGGCGCGTCATGCCCGTGGTTTGGGGTTGGTGCAGCAGTGGGAGCCGATTCACAATGCCCGCCCAGGCGTTGGGGATCAGGGGGCGTCCCGCGGCCGCACTAGAGACACGTGCCGCACACACCGGTAAACAATGGGCGCGCGCAAACCGCGCCTGATGTGTTTCCGGGCACGGTTTACCAATAGTAATCTATAGGATGTGGTATTGCCTACATGGGAATACCGCACCCTAAATAGCTCCCAAAAGAAGCTTTACGGGGAGGGGGGTGAGGAGCAGTGACACCAGCAATCATCCAACCATCGATCCCGACCCCTCCAGGTGCAATCGGAGCTCAGTGATGAGCGGCATGGGAAATATTAGCGATATTTTGCGAATACTCCTACTAATATTCGATTTGCGAATATCTGAAATTCGAGTGTATGGCCATGCTTTGCGAAAATATTCCCAATTATAATCGCATCGGCTTTACCTTCAAAATTTCTGATCACATGTGGTATTTATTTTCACATTGCGAATAATTAATAGCAATGCATGACCATAAGCTTACCAATGCACAATATCGTAAATATTCGTAATAGAGAATATCCACCGTCATATTCAAGAAATTTGTGAATATTCAACGAATATATTTGCAATGTTCGAGCTCGAAACTATCGGAGATGCTTTCTGGGTAGGAGCGACACCAGCAATTATTGCCCCCCCCCCCTTCCGGGTGTGACTGGAGATGCTTTCCCCAGTCAATCTTCTCTCTCCCCGGCCTTACGATTGATAGGAGGGGGAAGCATCTGACCAGATGCCGCCCTGGGCAACCGCCCATGTTGCCCATGCCTAAAACCACCACAAGCAAGTCACAAGCAAGAGTTGATAAAGCATTTTGTGCTGCAATCAATGATTCTTACCAACGGTTAGAAACAAATTACCAATGCATAAAGTAAAGTTCAGAGTAGACCGCAAACCAGGATGAGCACATGGAAGGTCCCATAGATCCCTCTATGTGTGTATTATGAATTCTACAACAAGAATAAACCTAAGCAAGGATGACCAGTTGTATGAAGTACAATGAGCTCTTTTACACAATATAAATTGAGTTGCACTTGCGGGAATGCATATGCTGTGTTATGTGCATGGTGTTTGTTACCATTGATTGCTGTGTGCATTTTGGTTGCAATTGTGTTTGTGTTCCAGTTTATTACTGCTGAAGGCAGCACACTTGAGGTGTGTTTTGACAGCGCACACAGTGTGAAAGAGCCATCAGGATGTCTTCAGCCATCTGAGAGTTAATAGCAGAATCAAGCGACAAACAATGTGCAATACAGCTGTCACATTGCCTAGGTGTGTCTGTAGTAACTCACAACTCATCTCAGCTTAGCGTGACCTCAATAATTGCACCTCGTAACATTGACTGTAGTACAGAGAATGCAGCATATACCTTGGGGATCCCCCTTTCCATTTCAGTAATGGCTAAGTTGCATGTTACAGCTGTGGCTCCCAGCTCTGTAATAGTCTTCTAAGCCAAAGCCATAAGCTCCTCTTAGATAAGTGGTTCTCTTCAGGTCACAGACAATCAATACAATGCTCTACACACATAAAACACATTCCCTTGTCGGCTTACTGGCATTCTCAGTGGATGGATGCAGTTTATAGAGAGTATACAGTCCAAGGGCATGCCAAATTGGCACATTAATGTCATTGTCTGATACAGAATACTAAATATGTGCTATTAAAAGGACTTAAAGTAAATTCTGCAGACCATTTAAGTTAGTGATTCCCAAACAAGGGGGCGTGAAGGTATTCCTGTGGGGGTGCAGGCTCTCATTCTTGACCTATGTTTGAATAGGGAGGATGGGATTGATAATGTTTCTAAATAGAAAAGGGGGCCCTGCAAAGAAAGTTTGGGAACCACTGGTATAAGTAATAAAATTAGATAGAAAAGAAGTAGCACATGCACTGAAGACTGTAAAAACGTACTGATTCCTGCCAACAGGACACATGCCATTTTCTTATCAGAGATCTGTAGATGGCCCATGTTCCTGCTGGTGAGAACCTTTGCCACTTCAAGTTTCCACCCCATCCAGAATCTGTGATTGTAACTGCAGACCCTGTTATCAGCAAGAACACTCAAATGCCAGAATCCGTGTGATGTGACGGCAGTCATTGTACTACGTTTATTGATGTCACTGCTGGAAGCCAATTGTCTAGTTTCATAGTGACCAAAGCACATGGACCACCAGAGGTCATCTAGTCAGGAACAGATGAAAGTGTCCTTTATAATCATTTAATAACAAAATCATTGGACCAGAATGAAATCTCCCTGCCTGCATTTAGGCTTTCAAACCAAAACTAAAATAAAACTTTTCTACAACATTTTAGCACCCTTTTACTAGTTTCACAGGTACCATAGTCACCTTTCAGTGTAGACTTTTTACATTACATACACAAAACTTCCTTTTGTTTAATAAGGCTTAAGGACAGTCAGCTAAGTAAATGGTACTGTAGTCAGCACAGTGGATGGGAGGCTGCCTGGTGGCCTGTTTACACATTTAGAGACATTCCCCTCTGCATACCTTCAAGCATTTGGTGCAGCCAGCAGATATGTTTGTCTAGGATGTTGAATAAGGCTCAACAAATTGTTAAAGGTCACAAGGAAATATGATGAGGTTCTCTAGTCTAGAGGAATGCCAAGGTCTTCTGGGAACTCATGCAACTATGACATAGAGGCTTACATCAAATAGAAGGAGCTGCGTCTTTATCCTGAATAGATGAATATCCAAAAACCTTATTCCATCAACAAGCAGGTACAATGTTACAATGTAAAGGGATCATATATATGCTCCTGATGTCTTCCCAGGAGTGAGGGGGTAATGTGCTACAGGTACCCAAAGGTTGAACATATATGAAATAAGCCATTCCATCAACTTTGATGATTTACAGTCACAAAGTGCATAGAAAACTCAGCTAAAATCCATCAGTTCATACATTGAAAAGTTTATGTTGTAGGGAATATGTCAAGTTCCTTCATCAAGGTCCTCTGGTATGGAATGGGCTCAGCTATTCGCATGCAGTGTGCAGAATGTGTAATACTGTGGCAGTATTAATGTTATGACAATGTTACATTTTCCACAATTATTTGCCAAACTCTTGTGCTGGACCATCAACATGCCAGACAACACAGTAGAAGATAGCTACAAAAACAAGCCCAAACTGAAGCCCAAACCCCGATTATTAATCTCAAAGTGCTGGCATGGCAATTTAACCTGAATTATACACACATCATATACACACACGAAACATGCAAACACACACTCTTATAAGGTAGAATAGGAGAGGGAATGATGAATTGTGTGCAACCAGAATATAGTGGAAGAGAACTAACAGCATTAAGAGCCAATGGGCTACAGTTCTTTCCTCTGTGCTAGCTGACAGCTTGCGTGCCCACAGAGAGGACTCCGAGTGCCACCTCTGGCACGCATGCCATAGGTTCACCATCACTGACCTATGCCAAGATCCCATAGCTATAACATCTCATCTTTATGTTATATGTGAGTGCCTGTCCCAAGTGGGATATCCCTTCTACCTATAAGCAGCAAGTGAAGATATTCTACAAACTTGTCCCAAGTCAATAACAACCTGCAGCCAGGAAACTAGCATCCCCAGCATACTTATAGATACAATACAGCAGTGGTTCCCAAACTGGGGGGCGCAAAGGTATTCCAGGGGGGCACAGGGCCTAATTCTTAACCTGTGTTTAGGAGGGGGGCTCGATAATGTTCCTTAATAGAAAAGGGGGCCCTGCAAGGAAAGTTTGGGAACCACTGCAATACAGTGACATTCTAAAATATTAGCACCAATATTAATTTTGCTATTGACAATTTAACACCGATTTGCGCATTACAGAAAAAGTATATGTTCATGATAAATTAATAATCTTATTATCATAAGATTCAGGATCAGTTATTATATAGCCAAAGCATACAGATCTGCTGTGGTCGGCTGTACCGTATAGATCAGACAGTAGAAGCAATAGTACTGATATAGATTGTACTGAAATATATATAAACTGAATATAAATCCCAGGCAGGAGTAGATAGACCCCGGACAGGGATAATGACATGGGGGCTCCCAGGCGGATTCCTGTGCAGTCATGCATCGCACGATGTACACATTCCATCCGCAGATCGGCTGGTACATCGGGATGGGATCTATACACGATCTATAGGCACTAGGCTCCGGACAGACCCCTCTCTGGATGGAGCAGCCATGGCCGGGGTATAACAACAAGCAGCCAGCCCATAGACAGGACACAATGAGAAAAGTTGTGGCTGATGTCCGGGAGTCACACTGTGCACCTGCTGCGAGCTGGAGGAGAGGAGCCCGACCTATACACGGTCCTGTGGTGAAGAAGTTATGTATTGCTGATCCGGGAACTCACCATATTTGATGCCGGTAAGTCCTGGGAGCTCCGGTGTCCAGGTGTGATGTGATCGTTCCTCTCTGCTCCTCCGACCAGCACTGAGCGCTGGGACAGCAGTGTCGTCTCTGTGGCTCAGGTAAGCCGCGGCCTGGATTTCTCTCTCACACTGGACTGCACGGCTGACTTTCCACTCACTAATCCCAGCTGGAGTCTGCGCGAAATCCCGGACTGGATCACACCCCCTCCTGCGCGCCCGCGGATTCTTACCATGTGCAGAGGGATAAGCCGCTATAATTCACTCTACTATGACAGCTGGCAAACCCATGTCTACCGGATTTATTCTTATGTTGTCACTGGTTTACAATTATTTATGTCATTAAATAGCAAATTATTGAATCTACTGTGTATAGAACTATGGTTTCCAGAACTAGGTAATCTTATAGGTAAAAATATTGTATCAAAGGAAAGTTTTCTATGACACTATAGAGCAAAAGAACCAAAGTTACCCTCAAAGTGGGACTTTTAGTTGGCAGACTCAACCCAATTATTTGATAAAAAAAAACAACAATTGTTACATATTCTTTACAACTTCTTCCTTTAGTCTGTATATACCTAATTACATTGGATATTTACGTAATTATATATTCTCTAGACTAGTTAGTCACATATCTAGTACATTTTCTCCTCTCTTTAAACAAAGTGTATGTTTTTAATAATGAGCTAAGAGGGGGGGGGGGGGGGCAACAAGAAAATTGTTGCCCCTTCCAAAATTCCAAAACATGATGCCAACCCTAGACTTCCATATGACACTATAGAGACAATAAATGTAACTGGGAATGATATTTCATGATTGTTGACAGCAATAGGAGAAATAAAAAGCATTTAAATTGGACAGATCATGAACAGCATGGTAAAGCTGGGTATGCACGGTTCGATTTTTACATTATCGGTTTTAATAAAAACTGGATTGAAGTTAAATATCAAATGGATTGAGCAGTGATCGGACATCAGACAGGTTTTCTAGGTATTAAGATCGATTTGTATCTGATCAGGCCTGTTTCTAGCATTTCAGGGGCCCAATGCAAAGTTATTGCACGTGGACCCCTGATGCTGAATTGTGGAGCGGGGGTGGGTTTGCAGGTTGCTTGAGTTCTTGAAGGGGGGGGGG